>CAUOFW020001369.1:555950-661451 GCA_963454935.2 Ilex paraguariensis
TTTTTTTTTTTTTTTTTGGGGGGGGGGGGGTAGGTACTTGCTTTGCAGATGTTTTTCCTCTCAGATTTCACTTTTGTTTTTTCAAGTCAGATGATGTTCTTTATACTGTACAACTAGGACAAATGCTCGAGAAGATTTGAGTGTGGGTAGTCCTACCTCAACCACAAAAGTGAATGCAAGTGCTCGGGCTGCACGGTCAGGTTCAGGTGTTTTACCCAAGTTTTCCCCAGTGGTTCAACGGGCAGCTCCTGCTAATGATTGGGAACTTTCTCCTTGTACAAGCAAACTTCCTGCAGCTGTTGGGGCTAACAATCGTAGGCGTACACCTGCAGCCCGATCTTCATCACCATCTGTTGCCCAGTGGGCGCCACAAAAGAATTCCCGTACAGCAAGAAGAACCAACTTTGTTCCTATTGTTTCCAGTAATGATGAAACCCCTGCTTTGGGTAGCATACCTGATGTTGGGGGCAATAAGAGTGGATCAGGATATGCAAAACGATTTTCTGGAAATTCTCCTCAGCAAGGTAAATTAAAAGGTGATCATTTTTCATCTACTGCCTTATCAGAAAGTGAGGAGTCGGGGGCTACCGAAATGAAATCTAAAGAGAGGGGCAAGAAGTCTGACGAGATGGATGAGAAAGCTGGGCAGAACATTCAAAAGGTATCATCCTTGATTCTGCCACCAAGGAAGAATAAGGTGCTTAATGGGGATGACCTTAGAGATGGTGTTCGGAGGCAAGGGAGGACTGGGAGGGGTTTTACATCCTCTAGGTCTCTCATGCCAATGACAGTTGAAAAGCTTGGCAATGTGGGAACAGCAAAACAGCTTAGAAGTGCTAGACTTGGTTTTGATAAGACTGAAAGGTTGAACTTTCTGTGCCTCCCAATATTTGGGCTGTTAGATTGCTCTATTCCTATTTTGTTTCCTTGATGATGTTTGGTGCCTCTGATAAATGTCTTGAAATATTGTAACATTTTTTATTCAGCAAAATGGGTCGACCACCCACTCGGAAACTCTCTGACCGCAAGGCATACAAACGCCAGAAG
Source organism: Ilex paraguariensis (assembly GCA_963454935.2). Lineage (NCBI taxonomy): Eukaryota > Viridiplantae > Streptophyta > Magnoliopsida > Aquifoliales > Aquifoliaceae > Ilex > Ilex paraguariensis. Next base: position 556,998 of record CAUOFW020001369.1, read on the forward strand.
CACACTACAATCAATGCAGTCGCAGATTTTCTAGGTAATTGCACCCCAAGCTATACAAATGAAGACTTATGAATCATATTTATTAGTCATCATAAGTTCTTGATTGTTGATCTTTGCCTTTAATTTTTTTAGTTGGTTCAGATGATGGACATGAGGAGCTATTGGCTGCTGCAAATGCTGTTATTAATCCAGGTATTCTTATTAAGGTTTTGTGGTCATTTTCTTGTCAAGGTACTTGCTTCTTTATTGTATTAATTGATCTAAGTTTTGCTGCAGCTCTTTCTTTTTCTAGCTCATTCTGGAGGCAGATGGGGTCATTCTTTGGTTTTATATCTGATGTGGACATAGCCTATTTAAAGCAACAGGTGAAGTCCCTTTTTCTTCTTAAAATACATGTAAGATATGTTCCTTTTTCGCATACCTATGTTGGGTAATGTCATTCTCCATTGAATGGTTTTTTAGACAAGTCAGCAAATAACATGATAGAAAAATTTAATCATGATGGTGTGTCCCAATTCATAAGAAAGATTTTTTTGTGACATAGCCTTTATATGTCAGAGTGTAACCAGAGTCTATTGGTGTTTATTTGGGTAAAACATATCCATATTATTCATATGAAGTACGCATAGTTGTCAAATCGCGTATCGGAAGGCGTATCATTTTTTTAAAATAGTGTATCGTATCGTATCGTAGATCATAAGATACGTGCAATTTAATTTTTAAATAATTATTATATATATACCTTTGTAAAAAAAAATATAGACTCAATAATATAGCATTTTATTAATATTCCACAAACTATTCAAGTTCCCAATATAGTTCAATAATATCAAAATGCAAAGACCTCTAATTCAAACTTCTAACATCAACTGCTTGAACAACTTTAATATTAATTAGGAATTTTGAACTCAATTGAATAACATTAACAACATACTTTATTTTATTTTTTTAAACTACAACCACTAAAGCAACGTTGTTTCACTGGTTAGTGATTTAAAAAGAGGTTTTAGGGTAAAATGATGTCATTTCAGCCCTTCCCCCCCAAAAAAAAAAAAAAGAATTGTCACGTATCGGACGTACCGTATCGTGTATCGTACGATACGGTGTAAAAACGATACGTATCATTTTTCAGGTGTATCGTGACATATCATACCATACTAATAACTGTGAAAGTACGTATTCTCATTGAGTTAAGAGGAAAGAATGGAAGTATTATTTTTCAGTTATTTGTTTGCTCTGGGTAAAACATATCTATATTATTCATATTGAGTACATATTCTCATTGAGTTAAAGAGGAAAGAATGGACTTATTACTTTTCATTTATTTATCTTCTTTACTTAAGTTGAATTTATTTTTCTTGTTTCAGAAAATACAATTCTATTTTTTTTCTTTCTTTTTGTCTTTTTTCTTTTGTGTGTGGAGAATGCTCTTCCTATTTTCCTCCCGATTTTTATATACTGTTAGTTTAGCATATGTATTTTGAGTGAAGATTGTTGTTACTGGTATTGTAATCAACCTTATCAAGGTTCCAATGTATATTGTTACAAAAGTAATAATACATCTCCTCGATGGATGGGTTTCCAGTTTTTTAGTAGAACTATATGGATAGGGAGCAGCAGATGATGTTTAGATCTTATATTAGTCTTTATTTTCCAAGTACCATTTAGTATGATACAATCAATGCACTTCACAAATTGCCGTTTTAGTAATTTACTATTTACTGATTTACTATGTTGAGTAATTTTGTCTGTATACATTTTACTGTTTTATGACATGGTTCATTAATCTCAAGTTTTCAATGTTTCTTTTTTCAAATTTTTTATGTTTGTGTAGCTTCTGTGATGCAGTCCATAAGTTGTTCAGGGAAAGACAATTTCAAAAAAGTGATAAACGACGGAATATGGCTTGCTACCAAGACGGACACCCATTTGGGACCTTTCATAATTTTATTTGAGTCTATTCAAGTCTTATTTTTGAGTTGCTTTTATTTTAATTTGGTTTGCTGATATTAATATTTTACATCTNAGACACCCATTTGGGACCTTTCATAATTTTATTTGAGTCTATTCAAGTTTTATTTTTGAGTTGCTTTTATTTTAATTTGGTTTGCTGATATTAATATTTTACATCTTTTGTTTTTATATTGGTTAGAGTCAAAGTTATTTTCGTAATTTCCAAATTTGCTGGAACGGGTTATAGTATGACTTGAGTGCCATCTTTTAGGTTGAATTATATTATTGGATGTTTCTAATTATAGAATCCTAGTTCTAGTCTATATTAGTTTCCTAATATATACGTAGTTTGGAGTCCTAATCTCTTTCTATTCCATGCAACTCTAATCCACAAATCTGACCTTGTCCTTCAACAAAACTTGAAACCCGATACTCTTTAGGCCCTAAACACATTTTTATTGTTCACGGGATATTGTCCACAGTCCCTGAACAGTATTGATGCTGAATATTTCTTATTGTCCTACATCATTGTNATATCATTTTTCAGGTGTATCGTGACATATCATACCATACTAATAACTATGAAAGTACGTATTCTCATTGAGTTAAGAGGAAAGAATGGAAGTATTATTTTTCAGTTATTTGTTTGCTCTGGGTAAAACATATCTATATTATTCATATTGAGTACATATTCTCATTGAGTTAAAGAGGAAAGAATGGACTTATTACTTTTCATTTATTTATCTTCTTTACTTAAGTTGAATTTATTTTTCTTGTTTCAGAAAATACAATTCTATTTTTTTTCTTTCTTTTTGTCTTTTTTCTTTTGTGTGTGGAGAATGCTCTTCCTATTTTCCTCCCGATTTTTATATACTGTTAGTTTAGCATATGTATTTTGAGTGAAGATTGTTGTTACTGGTATTGTAATCAACCTTATCAAGGTTCCAATGTATATTGTTACAAAAGTAATAATACATCTCCTCGATGGATGGGTTTCCAGTTTTTTAGTAGAACTATATGGATAGGGAGCAGCAGATGATGTTTAGATCTTATATTAGTCTTTATTTTCCAAGTACCATTTAGTATGATACAATCAATGCACTTCACAAATTGCCGTTTTAGTAATTTACTATTTACTGATTTACTATGTTGAGTAATTTTGTCTGTATACATTTTACTGTTTTATGACATGGTTCATTAATCTCAAGTTTTCAATGTTTCTTTTTTCAAATTTTTTATGTTTGTGTAGCTTCTGTGATGCAGTCCATAAGTTGTTCAGGGAAAGACAATTTCAAAAAAGTGATAAACGACGGAATATGGCTTGCTACCAAGACAGACACCCATTTGGGACCTTTCATAATTTTATTTGAGTCTATTCAAGTTTTATTTTTGAGTTGCTTTTATTTTAATTTGGTTTGCTGATATTAATATTTTACATCTTTTGTTTTTATATTGGTTAGAGTCAAAGTTATTTTCGTAATTTCCAAATTTGCTGGAACGGGTTATAGTATGACTTGAGTGCCATCTTTTAGGTTGAATTATATTATTGGATGTTTCTAATTATAGAATCCTGGTTCTAGTCTATATTAGTTTCCTAATATATACGTAGTTTGGAGTCCTAATCTCTTTCTATTCCATGCAACTCTAATCCACAAATCTGACCTTGTCCTTCAACAAAACTTGAAACCCGATACTCTTTAGGCCCTAAACACATTTTTATTGTTCACGGGATATTGTCCACAGTCCCTGAACAGTATTGATGCTGAATATTTCTTATTGTCCTACATCATTGTTTTGAGACCAATATGAAAAACCATTGCCAACACCAGGTTGCAATAGGCCCTTCAGTACTGTTACTAGTAACAGTTGCGTTCCTTGTATAAAAGTATCAGTAACAGTTGCGTTCCTTGTATAAAAGTATCATCATTTTGTTCTGTCATACTTGTTTGTTATCCGGTGTATGTGCATTATTCCACTTACTAATTTAAACTTGATGATCATTTTAAGTTTTGGGCATGATACAAGTGACAAACACGATTGTGCATTATTGAATTTTGTGAAATTTCTCGTCATTGGTTACATATTATCTAGTAAACGATTTAGATATCTAGAATTGATCATTCAAAATAATGGAGAAATTGGAGATGTTGTAACTCATAGAATCCACGCCTGTTGACTTAAGTGGAGGAAAGCCTGACATATTATGTGATAGAAAGATACCAATAAAATTAAAAGGTAAGTTTTACCGAACAGCTATAAGGACAACAATGTTGTATGAAACGGAATGTTTGACAATTAGGAAACAGCATAGAGACAAAATAAGTGTAGCGGAAATGAGAATTCTAAGGTAGATGTGTGGAAAAACTAGAGAGGATAGAATACGTAATGACCGTATTAGAAAAATGGTAGGAGTAGTTCCAATTGAGGATAAGTTAAAAGATAATAGATTAAAATGGTTTGATCATGTTCAACGGAGGTCGATAAAAAAACTAGTTTCGAAAAAGTGATAGAATTTCTCTTAATGATATTAGAAGTAAGGGTAGACTTAAATTAATATTAAATGAAATAATGAGAAAATATATGAACATATTTAATTTAAATGAGCGTATAGTGTATGATCGAAATGAATGGCGAAGACGGACTTATATAGCTGACCCCTAATGATTGGGATATAAGGCTTGGTTTGGTTTGGTTACATATTATGGAAAATTGAAGTACAATTTATCAAACGACAAAGATGGAGATCCTCTGTTTTTCTCAGTTCTACTTATCCTGATTGTATTAATTTTATTGCAGGGAAATCTTGGATCCACTGCAACAACACCAGCACTAGTACCTTTTGATGTAGATAGTTCCGGTCAAGTTTCTAATGTTTTTGGTTTGGTTGATGCTGGGAGAGATGCAACTGAAACACAAAGTGTTGAACTTAGCCCCGAATATTTAGCCTTGGGAATGAGGGTTCCTCTTAATGAGATTCCCCTTTACCAAAGGCTCATTGCTGCACTAATTCCTGAAGAAGGAAATGATGAGCTTTGCAGTGGAAATGAAGATCTCAAATTTGATACTTATGGGTCTGCATTTGAGCTGGATATAGATATGGAATCCGATGCTTTCAATCAGCAGATGGTAAGAGGCCGTGAACTTGCTGGATGTGCTGCTGCTAATGGTTACTGGACAAATATTAACGGGAAGTCATTTCATGAGCTGGAGCACGATATGCCAGAAGACATTCAAGACACGACAATCATATCAAACTTCAATCATTCCAAAAATGGCTTACTCCTAGAACGAGCAATGATGCCTGGCATAGCCTGTTCTGAGTATCAGTACGCCAACATGTCCTTGAATGAAAGAACTATTCTCGAGGTTCAGAGTGTTGGACTGCACCTGGAGCCAGTGGTAGGTTCTCTTTTATAGGAGCTCTGATATTAAATGGGCTTCCTCTTTTGCTCATTCATATGACAGTTCTTCATTTCCACATCAAAGAGAGAGTGATGGCGTGGGAATTTTTTTGTATTTGGAGATAGAGAAGAGGGGATTTACTTGATTTTCATTTGTGTGGGAGTTTGTACAAGGATAATATATTCTTTTGATTGCTTTTTCCTTCTGGTCAGCCTGATTTACCACAGACCGGGGACGAAGAAATCAATAGAGATATCAGCAGACTAGAAGAAAAGTATCAAGAACAGGTAAAATCCATTTATTTTAACTCATGTCGTCGTCCCCCACCCGGCCAACCCTCTGCTCTGGAGCCCAATTCTGTCAGTGCACATTTTGTACCCAGATAAGTTATTGTTTTTTTTTGAACTGGCAGAAAAGTCATTGTCGAAGTGCATCTCAATCTATTTATTGGTCAAAAGTTGATGCCGGAAGAACCTTTTATCCCCCGCATTCGAACCCTTTTGACTCTTTCCCCACACTCAAACACTATCGACGTTGAACAATCTAGNTCTGGAGCCCAATTCTGTCAGTGCACATTTTGTACCCAGATAAGTTATTGTTTTTTTTTGAACTGGCAGATAAGTCATTGTCGAAGTGCATCTCAATCTATTTATTGGTCAAAAGTTGATGCCGGAAGAACCTTTTATCCCCCGCACTCGAACCCTTTTGACTCTTTCCCCACACTCAAACACTATCGACGTTGAACAATCTAGGATTGGCTTCCTGAATTCTTGTAAAACCACCCAGAGATCATATAATACCTGTCATCTGTCTCCATCTTGTTTTCTGTGTGCATATATGTGTGTGTGTAAATAAATGTCCCTCTTTCATGGCCACTTATCTTTCAGGGTAAGGAATAGAAAATCTTTCTCGTGTTACATCGGTCCAACTTTCATTTCATCTGGTTATGTTTTCTTCTTCTGGATGTAAAAAAAGAATGATTAAATCAATCAAAACAGCCCAAACCTTGGAATATATTGTAGTTCCTGGTGGCCAAGGGCTGACATCAATGTACCCAACCTTCTCGTTGATGTTAGCCCTAGCTCAATTGCTCTCCCAGATGAACCATTATAGCAAAACGAAACCATGAGCCTGATGATTTGTTTCTCCTGCTCATTCTTACTAAGTTGTAGGCATGCCAAAGTAGATCTAGACCAGGAATTGAAACCAAATTTTGTAATTTGGATATCTTATGAAAATCAAATTGATTTCCAGCAAACTATCTTGCAATAGGGTATCTCTATTTCCGCAGAAGCCTTGTCTCATTGTTTTGTTGATATTATAGGTTTCCAAGAAGAAAGGCTTGCTTGGAAAACTATTGAAATATGCTTCTGAAACAAGAGAGGTTCAAGAAAAGTAAGGATTTGTCATTTCCCTTTGGATGCATCATTAATCACATGATTTTACTTGGTCATCTGTGTATCATGAACCTAATACAAACATTTTATTGGTTTATAGGGAGTTTGAACTGCGTGCCTTGGAGAAACTTGTAGCAATGGGTTATGAGAAGTATATGGTAATTCTGTTCACCTGTTGTTCAATGCCCATGCCGTTTCACTTTGTTTTGTTGTTTTTAAGATTTGAATGCATAATGTTGTGTTGCATTTGAGGGATTAGAATACTTTTGTGGATATCATGTCTTTGCTAGTGCATGAACAAATTTCTTGTTTTGACTAAGTTCAATGCACAAAATTTTCTGATGTACGGCAAAAAAATGATATTTGACAACCAATACAGGATATAAAAAACTTCATCTGAAAATTATTTTATGCCAAAGTGTACCGCTGAATACCCCTAATTTAATACAACATTAATGCCCTCTAAATATATTTATAGTATTTTTTTAATTGATAAGTATGTAGTGTNTATTTTATGCCAAAGTGTACCGCTGAATACCCCTAATTTAATACAGCATTAATGCCCTCTAAATATATTTATAGTATTTTTTTAATTGATAAGTATGTAGTGTCAGGTGCATATAATTGTACCTGAATAGACGTCTTTCTCGGTCATTATTTCACCCATTTCTTCTCGTGTTCATAATCTACCTGCAATAAAGTAAACATCTGTTTGACGCATTAGTGAAATTATTCCAAAAATTGGCTTTCGCTATGCGTTTTCAACTAAATCTCCACATTTTAGGGAATACCTAACTCCACTCAACTCGGCTCTGGATTGTGCTGAAATCCAATCGTATGGAGTTGGCATAATCTTTTTTGTACATATCTCAATTTACATGTTTGGAGCATAATCTCGTAATCAATCAAGTCTTTTTGCTCACTGCGTCAACTCGCATTCTTCATGGTCTACCCTCGTCATACCTTCCTCTTCAATCAAAGGATTTTTTAACACATGACCAACTATGTTGGTTAACTTTAATCTTATCATCAGTTGATCAACCTTTTGCCCTCTAGAATTTCACTCAATTTTTCGGGCTTCAATTGCCACTCCTTTATATCAACATCCTCATTTTACTCTTGTCTATTGTACAAGTCGTCTACGGCTGTTGTGAGCAATAGAAAACGGCAGTAGAACTTGTGCCATAAGTCAAGGTTTCATATCATATTTGGATAAAATATTAGAGAAAGTTTTATACAATATAGTCAAAAACTTCAATATGATTCTTTCTAAAAGAGATTGCTTTCTTTAGATATATAGTATGACCACAAAACTTTTTTCCAGGAATATGGTGATGTTCTCCATTGCAAATTACAAAACCACATAACTTCCACGTGTGCGCTACTGCCCTAAGAAGGGAAATTTGCAAGTAGTTCAGCAACTTAAGAGTTTGATAAAGATATGAAATGATATGTCACTGTTAGCAAAAAATTACAAAATGATTTTCATGAGTGGGCCTGTCGTCCTCCTCCTTAGTCCTCCTAAAATCAATAGCATTTCGTCAGAATACATTCTGTCTTTTCAGTTTTCACCTTAATAGTCCTATGCAAACAAAAATTGCTGAAAATTTTAATCAAGTACCAGTATTCGATAAAATAACGCCCTTAAAAATTGAAATCAAACCTCTTTTTGATTGCTTGCATTCATGCAGGCACTTCCTGCTTATGATCTTGGTGATCAATGTTTGTAATTCTAAGTGGTACTGGCCATTGTAATTCTGCTTATGATCTTACTCATTTTGGTTACAATCAATTATTTTATTTTTAATAGGAAATCCATTGCAGCTACTGGCCATTGTACAAAGGGATGCCATACTAACAATGCTGCTGAACCATTATTTCTGATGATTGAAATATACGGGGGTCAAACTGATATAATCTTTGTTTCGGCAGAGTTGTTGGGGTCCTAATGCCTCTGGGGGAAAGAGTACGAGTAGCAAAATGGCCAAGCAAGCTGCCTTAGCTTTTGTTAAGCGGACGTTGGAGCGATGCCATGAATTTGAGGAGACAGGCAAGAGCTGCTTCCGTGATCCCTTTTTCAGGGACATGTTCCTTTCTGGATCTTCACTTCATAATGAAGCACAAGCAGCAGATGCTATTACTGATGGTGAATCTGGCAAAGTTAACACATCTGGCTGTTCTATGGAAGTTAGAACTTCAGGTAATTCATTAAGAGCAATGCAATTGAAACTTAATTTACTGACCTAATTTGCTGACCTGATTTACTATGACCTTTGAATTGATTGTGATTCCATAAAACATTGAAATTTGGTGTTGATCCAATGGTTCCACTGAAACCACATCATTATGTCAGCAAATTAGGTCAGATTTTTAGGTCCAAATAGCATTACTCATTCATTAAATATCATTTTCTGGAATTTGCTATATATTCCATCATACATGTGCGACTGTATGCCATCGTTATCATTTTAACTTGGATATAGGTTTATAATATTGGCTTTTAGTTTAATGGTATTTTTCCGTGGTCTTGTAGAAATCTCAGTTCTGGATTGTGACTTTGTGTCTTCTGCAGCATCCCTGGGAGCACAGCAAAGCCCATCTTTAAACAACCATGAAGTTTACTCTTCTGCTGTGCTCCTGTCAGAAAATCTCTCTTCTGACCATGCTCCTGGCAAAGAAGATGCATGGTCAACTAAGAAAAAGAAGGAATTGTTGCTTGATGATGTTGGTGGTACAATTAGCACATTGTCAGGTGCTCCTTCGGGCATCAGAAGTTCACTTTCAAGCAGTGCAAAAGGAAAAAGGAGCGAGAGGGACAGAGAAGGAAAGGGGAACAGCAGAGAGGTGTTATCCAGGAATGGAACCACTAAAATTGGAAGGCCTGCATCAGGCTATGTGAAGGGAGAAAGGAAGTCTAAAACAAAGCCTAAGCAGAAAACAACCCAATTATCTGCTTCTGTCAATGGTCTTCTTGGCAAAGTATCAGAGCAACCCAAAACAACAATGACTTCGATGAAAAAATCTAGTGAAACGAGTGCACGTGGCATGGCCAAGGATAAGGATGATTTTAACTTTGATGGATTGGAAGACCCCATTGATTTATCCAACCTACAAATCCCCGAAATGGATGTTCTAGGTGTTCCTGATGATCTTGGTGATCAAGGACAGGATCTCGGTTCATGGTTGAACTTTGAAGAAGATGGATTACAAGATCATGACTTTATGGGCCTTGAAATTCCAATGGATGATCTGTCTGACTTAAAAATGATGGTTTGAGGGTGCTTATGTTGTATATTCCTGTTCAATATACTATTTACAGAAGAAAAATTACTGTCAGGAAATGACCAGTTACATGGATGGTCATGTGACTGCACTCCATAATTAGGCTACAGATTCTTTCGGATAATCCTGGACAAGTCGATTTTGATTGAACCCTTCGGATGTTTTCAATTTTGCTACTTTTTAAGCTGGTGACTTTGGCTGTAAAGGTCTTTTTGTTCAACGTACAAGCTTGAGTGTCCTAGTCATTATATTGTAGCAAACATTGTATTCTGTTTGTAACAAATACAAGTCAGAGAAGACTCCTGTACATAAATTTTATATTTCAAATAAAGTCAGCTTTTTAATCACAGTTATTAGCAGCAAGTGTTCTAATATGTATGTGTGTTTTCTTTTTCTTTAACCTATCCAGGTTATAATTCTTGCAACTTTTCTTTCTATCATTTGCTGCAGCTGCAGCTGATGATGACAGTTTGGGTTTTATATCATGCAGAAATCTCTCAATGATAGTTGTCCGAATGATGTTTATTTCTCGAGGGTAGATGGTAAGATCTTGTAAAAACAAATATGAGCTGAATCCTGAGCCAAGTATTGGCCAAACAGATAAACCTGAAGATTTTAGGGTGTGACCTTTTGATCTTGATCTTTCTTGCTGTTGGTTTCTTCAAGTACATTGTAGTAGAAGTTTCTCAGGCTGGTTATTATATGCCAGGCCAGCTGCTGTGAGATTTTCCTTGACCATCCTTGTTGATCTTGGTATATTATTTTCCTGTTGATATCTGAGCTCCGTTCCTTCTTGGACGGTCACGTGCTTCTTAAATAGATCCTAGCTGTTGGATAATACTCTCTTTTAATGACTTTGTGATTAATGACAGGTAAAATGGGCAGCACGGAGTAGCTGTTGTCATTAAATCATTTGACTAGGTTTATCCTTACCTGGTGATATGCTGGGATGTCATCTTCCAAAGACCAGCAACTTGCATTATTTCCTTTACCAGCGGTATGCTTTTGAATCTCTGGCTTTAATTCCTGACCTAGCCATATATATGACATCCTTTGATTTGAAGTTTTGTTTTGCATTCCTCTAAAAGTGTCGGTGTTTAATGCTGTAAGTCTGATTTACAGAAGTCTTCTGGGGCACTGTTAAATCTGAAAATTTTCGAGTTTGATTTCCTTGAATGTAGATTGGTTAAGTGGTCTAAGTAGACGTGGCCAACTATCTTGAATGACAAACCTCTGGACCCCCAAAAAAAAAAATTTAATCCACAATTGGAGTCACTATTCTTCTTTTGGCTACATTGATATGTTAAAATGCTTTTTCTTTTAAGTTTTGTAGGACGTTCCTTCAACCTCGCAGGATCTCTATTATCACAAACTTGCTATTTGCAGATTATTTTGGCGCTATTGCACTGTGGGGACGGCTGTGAGTCTGCAGGTTTGGCTTATTTGGACTTGAGCGGTTCTGTTACAATATTTTTCTTTTGGTGTTTGCATCTAGAAGATCCATAGTTTTTGGGACTGAGTTTTCTATCCTTTGTTATTTTCATTTCTTTTTGCTAATTCCGTTGTTATTTCCATGATTTAAATACGAACATCCTTGGTTTGATTTGCTTGTTTGTGGATTTTCATATCATAACATTCGCCTCTGGGCTTCGTGTACATTGCTTTTGAAAGTGTTTTGATTGTCTCTGACCAAGACACTTTTCCGNATTGTTATTTCCATGATTTAAATACGAACATCCTTGGTTTGATTTGCTTCCTTGGTTTGATTCGTGTACATTGCTTTTGAAAGTGTTTTGATTGTCTCTGACCAAGACACTTTTCCGCGACAATTGGAAGGAAATGTTGTCTATTGCCACTCGCCGTTTAGCTGCTTCACATTTTATTTGAGCCAAATACTATTTAGGTTCTGATCTAGTTGCATTGGTTGATTGTAATCAAAACATACAGTTATTGTAGTGCCTACTAATCAACTACTGTCTTTTATTGTAGTGCCTCTGGGAGTAATTGTTACTCTATTTCTCCTTTGCAGCTTATTTAGTGAGGATTGCTGTTTGATGCCTTTTGCATTGTCTACTTTAGAGTCTGAGAATATGGTGACATTTATGGGCCGAGTCCACAGAATATGCTACAATTCACCAAAACAGGAACTAAACATTAGAGCTACGATTCGCTATTCACAGATTTTTTATTTTTTTTTGGTCACACAATTCACATATTACTGGACCATAGATTGTGAAGTTTCAATGCGAATGAAATACCACTTACTGCAAAGTTTCGTGTGCGAATGAAATCGAATAAGTGGTATCACAAGCAATCCTAAGATTCCAAAACATGGCACCTCCAGTCTATTCAATACTAAGATACTGCTTGCTTTTGTGGTGAAGAAACTCATATCATTGTTGTGAATAGTGGTGCTCGTGAGAAGGCAGCCATGCCTTTGTCGGTGGACCATAAAGTAGGGGCCTCATGTTGTAGTTTTTGCTAGTAATTACCCTTTTCCTTTACTCATCTGTAATTGAAACTTGTTTCTTGAAAAGTATGGATCTCCATTGACCTTTTACTGTATTTTCAAACAAATACAGAACAGGAACTTGCAAGGATAGAAGCTGCAGGAAGCAAGCTCATTAATTGGGACGGATTTCGGTTTTCAGGCGCACGTGCAATGTCAAGGTCCATTTGTCTGTTTTCACCTCTCTTTACTTGAAATGAGATCCTATAATACAGAAATCATTTGGCAAGTTTAACTTTTCAGTATCATGCTGAAAAACAATTTTGAAGCATGGATTTTGGTTTAGTTAGGTGTAGCGGTTGATTGGAGAAACAATAAAATAAATTGAAACAACAAAATGAAGAGGCTTTATGAGCATCATGCTTTCATTGAACAAAAACAATAGGTATATGGTATCAAAAAGTTAATTTTTGGTACTAATAGTGCTAACCTTGCAAAAGGGTGTCTTTGTTTGAAACACAAATATGTTAAAATTCTGTTTATCTTGCTTCTCATGTGAGGTATTATATTAGTTGTAGAATAATTAAGCCCTGTATTCTCACTGCTCTGAAACAATTGTCAGTATTTACGTATTATCAGTTCAATTCAACTATAATCATTCCTCCCCACTCTAGATAACAATTGATTTTGTGTTTGGACCACAGGTGATCAANTGGTATCACAAGCAATCCTAAGATTCCAAAACATGGCACCTCCAGTCTATTCAATACTAAGATACTGCTTGCTTTTGTGGTGAAGAAACTCATATCATTGTTGTGAATAGTGGTGCTCGTGAGAAGGCAGCCATGCCTTTGTCGGTGGACCATAAAGTAGGGGCCTCATGTTGTAGTTTTTGCTAGTAATTACCCTTTTCCTTTACTCATCTGTAATTGAAACTTGTTTCTTGAAAAGTATGGATCTCCATTGACCTTTTACTGTATTTTCAAACAAATACAGAACAGGAACTTGCAAGGATAGAAGCTGCAGGAAGCAAGCTCATTAATTGGGACGGATTTCGGTTTTCAGGCGCACGTGCAATGTCAAGGTCCATTTGTCTGTTTTCACCTCTCTTTANTGAACTTGCAAGGATAGAAGCTGCAGGAAGCAAGCTCATTAATTGGGACGGATTTTGGTTTTCAGGCGCACGTGCAATGTCAAGGTCCATTTGTCTGTTTTCACCTCTCTTTACTTGAAATGAGATCCTATAATACAGAAATCATTTGGCAAGTTTAACTTTTCAGTATCATGCTGAAAAACAATTTTGAAGCATGGATTTTGGTTTAGTTAGGTGTAGCGGTTGATTGGAGAAACAATAAAATAAATTGAAACAACAAAATGAAGAGGCTTTATGAGCATCATGCTTTCATTGAACAAAAACAATAGGTATATGGTATCAAAAAGTTAATTTTTGGTACTAATAGTGCTAACCTTGCAAAAGGGTGTCTTTGTTTGAAACACAAATATGTTAAAATTCTGTTTATCTTGCTTCTCATGTGAGGTATTATATTAGTTGTAGAATAATTAAGCCCTGTATTCTCACTGCTCTGAAACAATTGTCAGTATTTACGTATTATCAGTTCAATTCAACTATAATCATTCCTCCCCACTCTAGATAACAATTGATTTTGTGTTTGGACCACAGGTGATCAATATTTGAGACTTTATGTTATTCTGGATACAGAAATGATGTTTGTTCCTCGATCAAAAGAAGATAAGCTCCTTATTATAGCCAGCAACGGTTTGTGGAATGTTGNCGACACTCCCTCTATTATCAAAAATATTACTAACACTTCTTCTATTTTATATTTAAACACCACTCACACCTCTTGTCATTAAACTATCATTTATAACAAAGATAAATTACTTAAAATACTAAAATTATCCCTACATAACTTTCAAATAATTTTTCTACATAAAATTCAATTAAAATTGGAGCCGATTAAAATTTATTTTTTAACATATTAAAATTATTTTTTTGACAAATACTAGCAGACCCAACATTATCTTGTGACTTCTGACCAAAAGTAAACGGTGAAGTCCACCACCTAACGTCAACTAATCGTATTACCCACCCCCTCAAGACCCGAAAGAATTTTCTGCAATGTTCCCCATGGCTACCAGCATTTTCTGTCGCTTGGACTTTGGATCAATTATAAGAATTAATGGTCATTTTGATAAGATGGATGGAAAAGTACAAAGACAAAAATAAGAAAGGTCCACTCTTTCTTCTTGTGTTTTGTACGACGAATAACTATTTTCTTTTAAATCAGATATAATAGTTTATACAGTCTCCCATTCTCCATTTAGTACTTGTTTTGTCCTTTCACTTTTTCATCATAAAAAAGACCCATAAGATCAACGATTGTTTGGAANGAAGTGCCCAAGTAGGATTGAAGTAGTGGAGACCATTGGCGTCATGTTCTGCACCAATCTTCCTCTTCGTCTGGAGATCCTAAAATACACACTAAGAGAGGTTATTGAACAATTGAGGGAAACACTTTTGTTTTCTTATATATTTTAGAAATCTGATGTAAAAAAATTGATACAGTCCATATAGTTAATAATCCCTTTTTTGTTTCTCAGGCAGGCTTAACTGCACAAGAAGAATGGCTGTGAATCAAAAATCGTAAAGAGAAATGATAAGCTGTTCAAAACAGATTCTAAATTCTCCATCTCAATTGCTTCTGCACCACACATATTTTGTTGTGGGTCCAAAAAGTCAGCCTTTTCATCTGATGTGTGGTGTAAAAGCATTTGAGATACAGAATTTGGGATATGTTTTGGGCAGCATATCGACTCTCTTATCCCGAATGCTCGCCGGCACAGGCCGGAGGTGAGATTCATGGCGTAATCGCAGCGACAAAACGTAGGGGCTGGTTGTTCGGAGTTGGGTACCAAAGTATCACTTTTAGTACGGTATTTTCACTTTTTATACAATAAAAACGCATAAAATGTAAAGTTTTTGTACTTTATTATTTTTTATAACTTAAAACAATTTAATCAACGTTAAAGACCATTTAATTTAGGAAAAATTTTAGTCATACTCTTTTTAATTTATCATATCTTTAAGGACACTCCCTCTATTATCAAAAATATTACTAACACTTCTTTTATTTTATATTTAAACACCACTCACACCTCTTGCCATTAAACTATCATTTATAACAAAGATAAATTACTTAAAATACCAAAATTATCCCTACATAACTTTCAAATAATCTTTCTATATAAAATTCAATTAAAATTGGAGCCGATTAAAATTTATTTTTTAACATATTAAAATTATTTTTTTGACAAATGCTAGCAGACCCAACATTATCTTGTGACTTCTGACCAAAAGTAAACGGTGAAGTCCACCACCTAACGTCAACTAACCGTATTACCCACCCCCTCAAGACCCGAAAGAATTTTCTGCAATGTTCCCCATGGCTACCAGCATTTTCTGTCGCTTGGACTTTGGATCAATTATTAGAATTAATGGTCATTTTGATAAGATGGATGGAAAAGTACAAAGACAAAAATAAGAAAGGTCCACTCTTTCTTCTTGTGTTTTGTACGACGAATAACTATTTTCTTTTAAATCAGATATAATAGTTTATACAGTCTCCCATTCTCCATTTAGTACTTGTTTTGTCCTTTCACTTTTTCATCATAAAAAAGACCCATAAGATCAACGATTGTTTGGAATGCTTTACATGCATACGAGTCCGGAAACATAACCAGAACCAAAAGCAAAATGTCTAAGAGGGTAACACAAACAGAAACTGATCGCCATCTTACATATAAAAGGGAAAAAATAAACAAATTTCTGCAGGGCAACTCAACACAAGCTCTTCACCTTCCTCATGCCAAAAGGAAGTTATTAAAACTTTATTCTCTTCAAATGTCAAAGGAAAATGCAAACCGTGATATCAGTAAACTGATTTCCGGAATAGTCGTTCACACTCCAAATCTTCTAGCTTAGCAACATTCCACGGTATCCTCCCATTGCAGCGGGAACCATTGCTGCTAGAAATAATTAAAATGCTTTTGGAACAGGCTTCCTTGATTCCTAAGAGAGCTTTATGATCTTTTTTGGCAAGTATGACCCTTGAGGGAAGTAAAAAGTTATGGGTCCCCGTCATAGTTCTCGCAGCAGAAATTTGTCTCTTCACAAGCAATAGCTGATTCCTAACCTAAGCATAGAACAGTGGTATACACCTGCAAGAAAAAGCTATAAAAAGATGATAATGTCGATGATCAAAAATTGTAAAGATCAGAATTGTAGGATACACCCACACACACATCAATTACGCAGCAAAAACATCTGACAAACATAGTTGTGCAACATAACATCTAGTTCACCACTTCAACTCATTCACTAATTCATTAGTTTCTTTGAATGAGGTTTTAAAGTATTCGTGGGGGTGTAATGAGTTGAATAACCAAGCAGAATTCAATAATCGGCTTAGAAACTTCCAAAATCATGGCCAAAGGGATGACAAATCTTTTAAGAAGTTGCTTGCGCCAGGCATGCTAGTTCAGTAATTTGTCATTGGAAAACTACAATTTTTTCTTCGATTCACCAACAGAAAACAGAATTCCTATAAGCAACCCCCCCCCCAAAAAAAAAAAAAAGAGAAAATAAAAAGCACTTGAGATGGACTGCTATGCCAAATCACAAGGCCACAAAAACATCCAAAAGTTCATGCAAGCTTGGTAGCGACGGTCCTGTTGAACAAAGGATGGGAGGGGGGGGGGGTGACTGCGATGTTATCAGTGCAGGCAATTCCAACAACGCAGGAAGTAGTAATTTCTAACGAATCATGGAAAGTAGAAAGAACATACACACAAGGATAAAACTTTGGAATCTAGGGTGGAATTCATAGGCTTGTAAGAAAGGAAATGAATCAAGGGGGAGAGAAAAAAAAGTTAAAGGAAAGAATCATGCTTTGACCTACCAAATAAGTTTCACAATGTTGCTAGTGGAGATCCTGCATCTGTGAAGTAAGATGCGAGATCAATATCCAAGTCATCGAACATACTGATAAAAGGATGTGTCTGTATTTCATGGAGGAAACAATTAGTTAGTTAGCATGAAGCTGAACTAATATATAAAAACTGTTGACAAATACAACACAAATGATTGTATATCTACCATTAGTTCATTTGCCGACAATCTCTCCTTTGGGTCTTTCTGCACGCTGAAATAAACATCAATTGAGCTTGCGAGATCAAAAAAATGGAAAGCAAGAAACTGGCAATAAATATTACTTCATGAGCATTTAGAAAGGTGCAGAGCTGAAAGAATTAAATGAAAATCATAGCCAACTCGTCTGCAGTTATTTCAAATACATTAATAACGTAATTTATGGCAGAAAACATAAAAATGGGAACTATTTAACCACCATAACAACAGACTGACCATGAAAGCCTTATAGAGATTAAAAAAAAACTGTACAAGTTTAATGACATCTCAATGCGACCATCATTCCAATTGTATAGAGTGGAGTCTCATTAATAAATCTTACAAGGTGAAGTGCACATAGTTACTGCAAGTGTCTGGTTCATTAAAAACCAATCTAACTGAATTATAAATGTGTTAGCTTTACCATGCAGAGATAAATGAGCGGAACTCCGGTGAAAATTGTTCGGAAGGTGCACTAGGCGAGGGTTCGTCAACAATAGTTTCCATAAGCTCATAAACATTAATCCATCCTTCCTGCTGTGGTGGGGAATATGGAAAATGACCAGTGGCACATTCAAGCAGAACTAACCCCAAGCTCCAAAGGTCACTTCTGTAGCCATATCTGGTTCCACTGATTCTCTCTGGCTATATCACACCATTGAACAAAAGTGACTCGTAAGAAACAAATACAGGTGCAATATGTTTTACTCTAAATTAATGAACATATTAAAACACTGATAAACAATATGAATTTAAATTACTATTGTTTGCCTATATACATAAATTACTCACAGACATATAGTTGTATGTCCCAACAAATGTATTAGCCAGTCCAGAAGTGTTCTCCATTATTGCACTCACGCCAAAATCAGTGATTTTGACTTCACCTCTATGATTTATTAATAAATTAGAAGGCTTTAAGTCCCTGTGTATGATATGTTTTTCATGATGAAGATACCATAAACCCTTGAGCACCTGTAGTAAAATGAAAAGGCAAAAAGGAAATCACAAAAGAAATTGTGTAGAACTTGGTATTAATTCACAATACGATATCCATTTCCTTCACTGAAACATGGATTTGTAATTCCCACCTGCTTACATATGGCAGCAAGATACGGTTCTGGAATTGTTTTGACCTGTTTCAAAAAATCTGCTAGAGAACCGCCATCCATGTACTCCAAGATAATAGAAATGGCACCATTATCATAGAATGACTGGTAGCACACGACAACATATGGACATTGAGCTGACTGGTTAATTTTGAGTTCTTGTGCAATCTGTTTGCGAGCAGAATCATCGATATTCATTTGAATAACCTGGATGTTGGAGATTATATCAAAACTGATCCTCCAAATAGATAATACAGTGTCAAATGTCGATAGAAACAAGAAGGAAATGAGATAATATGCGCATATGGGTAAATATATGGCTATTTTATTGCCAAGAAAAACGCACTAAAGCTAGATCTAAATTTGACGACATGAGAGTACTTTAGCTTTCAATGCAGTCCAAAAGGAGGTTGGCAAACCAGGCCAGAGAGTAACACTGGTTGATCTATTTGAAAGTAACCATATTCTTGCCTACATATAGGCCCACTGTGACGAATAAACATGTCATGGATGTGCATCAACAAATATGGAGACCAAGTGTAGCAGTTCATGCTCTTCCAACCAATGTCATTCACTACGCTAAAGGATATGAGCACCATAACCCTTTCTATCAATAGACAAACAACAGTCATACAAGGTGGTGGGTTGTCTTATCATTTAAGTGAAACAAGGAAAGTTATATAGGACTCCAAGAAGATCTCACTGATTCCTCTAGAAACGAGGAGCAAAAAGAGTCATATAATTGAGTTGGCAACCGACATATAACATATTGAAATGTGGAGGCTGTGCCAATCACCATCAGTAGAACAAGGAGACTAGGATAGAATTGTGCAACCATAGATCTATGTTTAAGGCAGTAAATGCCAACAGAAAGAATAGATCCTTGATTTTTCTTCTTCTTTTTTTTTTCCAATAGAAAACTGGAGGTTGTATGGTACCTTCAAAGCGAAGAACTGCCCAGTCCATTTGTGCTGCACCAGTCGCACAATTCCACCATTTCCCTTTCCAATGACTTTAATGGCGTCAAAATCGGCTAAGCTTAGCTGATTATCCGTAGGCTGTATAAGGGATTGCTGAAAAAAAAAGGAAAAATTTGGAAAATGAACAAAACATATAAGACATTTTTATAGCTGAATGTGCTCGGAATGTATAGAAACTGCATCCTAATTTGGAAGGATAAGACTCCTTAAGGTAATAGTTTGGAAGGATAAAACTGCATCCACAAGCAAACTTACTCTTATACGTTCGATATTCAGTTTAGACATTGCACCCAAAAAAGGAGAAGTACAAGATAAACAANGTGGAAGGATAAGACTCCTTAAGGTAATAGTTTGGAAGGATAAAACTGCATCCACAAGCAGACTTACTCTTATTCGTTCGATATTCAGTTTAGACATTGCACCCAAAAAAGGAGAAGTACAAGATAAACAACCAATTTTCTGTGGAAATAAAGCACCATTATCTCAAGGACATTCTTTTTTCCCCTGTTATCGGTCCATTCAAGAACCTTTTTATAAAAGGTGCTATTCTTACCTGAACCTCCATGTCTGCTAATGTGTATAAACAAATCTATGCAATATTTTCATGTATCGAAAATGGAGGTCTGTAAAAACTAAATGCAGGTTTAGAAACACAGTTTTTGTACTCCAATTTCAAAATTAAACAGAGCAACGAAGACAAACTTACCCACAGTAGGTTGACAAGTTCTTTCTCATAAACACCACAAATATCTTTAAATCTTAAACCAAGACAGTCAACTGAACTCTTTAACAAAAAACTTAGCTAATTCAGCTTTAACAGCGAGAAATCAGCGATACCTAATGAGTTTTGATTTACGAAATTTAGACATCATGAAGGAAAATTAAAAAAAAAAACATCATATTTTTCAGATCAAATGCAAGAAGCACAGATCATTTCACTTCAATTTCAGGAAACAAAATATCTCTTACGGTTTCAACTTCTGTCTGAGAAACAACTCGAACTCCTTTTCCGTTGACCAATAGATCACCATCCTTGAACGTTCCTGACTCAGATCTACAAACAATTCAACACACAGACAGTTAGAGATAGGAGAGAGAGAGAGAGAGANATCACAAAAGAAATTGTGTAGAACTTGGTATTAATTCACAATACGATATCCATTTCCTTCTCTGAAACATGGATTTGTAATTCCCACCTGCTTACATATGGCAGCAAGATACGGTTCTGGAATTGTTTTGACCTGTTTTAAAAAATCTGCTAGAGAACCGCCATCCATGTACTCCAAGATAATAGAAATGGCACCATTATCATAGAATGACTGGTAGCACACGACAACATATGGACATTGAGCTGACTGGTTAATTTTGAGTTCTTGTGCAATCTGTTTGCGAGCAGAATCATCGATATTCATTTGAATAACCTGGATGTTGGAGATTATATCAAAACTGATCCTCCAAATAGATAATACAGTGTCAAATGTCGATAGAAACAAGANTGTCGGCATGTACACATATGGTTATACATACATAGAGAGAGAAAGAAATAAATAGAAATAAAGAGAAATAGAGAAATGATTACAGGAATTTAGAAATAGAAACTTCATCAGGAGGAGGGAGAGAGAGCTTGAGTTTAGGACCTAAGGTCCCCTTCTTCATATCCACTAGTTTTTGTGAGCGTAATTGGCCTTCTTCTTCTTCTTTGGAGCTCTCTCTGATCTCACTGGTGAGAGAGTCGCTGCAAAGTCTCTATCTGTCTACATGTGTGTATATATATATAGGCCTTAGATAAATGGTAAGAGAGAAGTGATCATTGATGAGATGAGGAGGAAGGTGCTGAACATACCGCCATTCAGTTTACTTTTCTTCTGAGGTAATTATTATTCACACCCCCTTTCGTTATTTAAAATATCATTGACACCTCTTTTAATTTATCTTTAAACAACGATAACACCCGTACCGATAAATAACGTTTCTAATAAAAAAAAAGTGCATCTAAAATATTAAAATTATTCTTACATAAACCTCAAATAATTNGATAACACCCGTACCGATAAATAAACGTTTCTAATAAAAAAAAAAGTGCATCTAAAATATTAAAATTATTCTTACATAAACCTCAAATAATTTNAATAACACCCGTACCGATAAATAACGTTTCTAATAAAAAAAAAGTGCATCTAAAATATTAAAATTATTCTTACATAAACCTCAAATAATTTTTTTACATAAAATTTAATTAAAATTTAAGTAGATTAAAATTTATTTTTTTATATATTAAAATTTGAGTTGATTAAAATTTATTTTTTTATGTATTAAAATTCAAACCTATTAAAATTCTTTTTTTACATATTAAAATTTGGGCTGATTTGAATTCAACCTATGCTGTTGGAAAAAATTAAAATTCAATTCGAATCAATTACAATGTGTATTTTTTATTTATTAAAATTTTATTCAAGTTCATTAAAATTTATTTTTTATGTATTAAAATTTATATTTTTTATGTATCAAAATTAGAGCCTATTAGAATTCAATTTGAGTCTAATTCAAATCGAATTTTAATTGCCCAAATTTTAAATAGAGTATGGGTGAATTTTTTTTCAAATATATCATACACAATTTAATANAAAAAATTTTATGTATTAAAATTTATATTTTTTATGTATCAAAATTAGAGCCTATTAGAATTCAATTTGAGTCTAACTCAAATCGAATTTTAATTGCCCAAATTTTAAATAGAGTATGGGTGAATTTTTTTTCAAATATATCATACACAATTTAATAAAATTATGATAAATTAAAAGGAGTGTAACTGAAAATTTTCTTTTTTTCTATTTACGCGCCCCCGCGACTTTCTTTACTTTGCCCTACTTTTAGCAAAAATTATTGCATACGAGCCTAAGACACGACGTCGTCAGCATTACAATGTGATATAACCCTAAGCCACTACGTATGCAAGTAAACTTCAAANCGTAACTGAAAATTTTCTTTTCTTCTATTTACGCGCCCCCGCGACTTTCTTTACTTTGCCCCACTTTTAACAAAAATTATTGCATACGAGCCTAAGACACGACGTCGTCAGCATTACAATGTGATATAACCCTAAGCCACTACGTATGCAAGTAAACTTCAAAAAAATAATTATCAAATTTATGTAAATTAATAATTATTCATATAAAAAAGGTAGATTTATTATGTTTATTTATTTATTGTTAAACTATTTCATTGATAATATTAATGTAATATAATATTATTTTTAAAAATAATATTTTTTAAATATAAGGTTTGAAAAGTCGTAGAAGTCGGGTAAAATTTAGGATAAGGTTTGAAAAGTCGTAGAAGTGGGGTATTATACAGTGGGGCACGCCAATAAATGTCATCTTTTCCTCCCTCGTGNATAAGGTTTGAAAAGTCGTAGAAGTCGGGTAAAATTTAGGATAAGGTTTGAAAAGTCGTAGAAGTGGGGTATTATACAGTGGAGCACGCCAATAAATGTCATCTTTTCCTCCCTCGTGCTCGAATCATTGCTTGGTGCTGATGAGAACACATAGCACCCACCGCATGGTTAGGCTAGGTTTCTTCTTTTTTCGGTGCTCCCACGCTAATACATAATTATCTACAAGAAATCACATTACATTTATATGGAGACGAAAATGAAGGTTTTATTTAATTTACGTTTTAAAAAATAATATTTAAATATGGTGGTGGTAGTGGTGTTGGCGGTGGGAGTGTGGTGGTGGTAGTAGTTGTATTTTCTAAATTTTAAAAAAAAAAATTTGAAAAAACACAAAATAATTTTAATTTGTTCTATAAATTTATCTATTTTGTTATCAGTTTTCATTGGTTAAATAACTTTTATTTCAAAAATTATTTTTAAAAATAAAAAAGGGAGAATTACAAACAAACATCATGAAATTTGTCATTTAATCACTAAGACCTCTTGACATTTAAAACATTACATACAAACCCCCTAAGAATTATACGCACGTAACACTTAAACTTCTATTGAAAATATATTTGTTAATAAATTACNCATCTCTTGACATTTAAACATTACATACAAACCCCCTAAGAATTATACGCACGTAACACTTAAACTTCTACTGAAAATATATTTGTTAATAAATTACACTTAGACCTCCTTGAAGTTTATAAACATATNGACCTCTTGACATTTAAAACATTACATACAAACCCCCTAAGAATTATACGCACGTAACACTTAAACTTCTATTGAAAATATATTTGTTAATAAATTACACTTAGACCTCCTTGAAGTTTATAAACATATAATATTTATACCATTTTAGTTTAAAATATTATACTTAGACAAAAAATATTTCAATCAAAGATAAAATATCAAATATTTTTAACTAAAATCCACATTTTATTGTATCATTTATTAAAATAAAATTAAAAATTAAATTTTTCTTAAAAAATCATAATTAATATATAATTATACTATTTGATGGGACATTTTCAGACACTCACAGATGATGACACGTGTATTCGGCGTCAATGGCGACATCTGCTCTAATACTGACACGTCTTCGTGATTTTTTAACCCCTTGCCCCGAGGATACTATTCACAGGGATCAAGGATCCCCAAACCANTTTTTCTTAAAAAATCATAATTAATATATAATTATACTATCTGATGGGACATTTTCAGACACTCTCAGATGATGACACGTGTATTCGGCGTCAATGGAGACATCTGCTCTAATACTGACACGTCTTCGTGATTTTTTAACCCCTTGCCCCGTGGATACTATTCACAGGGATCAAGGATCCCCAAACCACCATGGATTGACACATATTCCTCGGCAGTTTTGGGTATATCGGTCCTAAATCATGCTAGTCCCTTGGCACCGAGGGGTATCTATCGTGTCGACGTTTCTGCATTTGCAAAGGCTATTGATGGACAGATCACTAGTCTAGGCAAGGCTAGACTAGCCATCATAACCTCGTCTTACTCAAATGGTGTCAGGAGGCACAAGAAAGTAGAAGGCTCAACCAAAGNGCTAGTCCCTTGGCACCGAGGGGTATCTATCGTGTCGACATTTCTGCACTTGCAAAGGCTATTGATGGACAGATCATTAGTCTAGGCAAGGCTAGACTAGCCATCATAACCTCGTCTTACTCAAATGGTGTCAGGAGGCACAAGAAAGTAGAAGGCTCAACCAAAGAGGAATGGGCACGTGGCGTATTGTGTCAGATCAGAGACAAAAAGACCAGAATGCCTTTGCTGACACAAGACTTAGGAAAACAAGTATTTAATGCACATTTTCTTTGATGAGACAGTATTTAATGCATGAGAGTTCGGAAGTGAAAGGTAATAAATGTCCCAAAGTCTGAGCATTTAATACACCTCCGCCGAGAGAAGATCATTAAACGTTCGACAGATCGAGGAGAAAACATTAGTTGCTCGGGGTCCCGAGCAGTAAAGAATANTTTGATGAGACAGTATTTAATGCATGAGAGCTCGGAAGTGAAAGGTAATAAATGTCCCAAAGCCTGAGCATTTAATACACCTCGCCGAGAGAAGATCATTAAACGTTCGACAGATCGAGGAGAAAACATTAGTTGCTCGGGGTCCCGAGCAGTAAAGAATAAGATCATTACTCATAGAAATTGGTGTGCACGCTACCCACCCCCAATGATTACCTACTAGCTACGTTGTCAGTAGTGATGAGTTTTTAAGGTATAAATAGTCCTCACAAATACAGAAAAAGGGTACGCAACTAACCCTCTCTCAAAGAACTGACTTGACCATCGGAGGGGATACGCTGGAAAACACTCGGCGCCCTTTTAACCTGTTTTTCTTTGTTTCAGGAACCTCCTTCAGTTTTTCAGGNTTGTCAGTAGTGATGAGTTTTTAAGGTATAAATAGTCTTCACAAATACAGAAAAAGGGTACGCAACTAACCCTCTCTCAACCATCATACAATATTTTCTTCTTCTCCTCTCTCAAAGAACTGACTTGACCATCGGAGGGGATACGCTGAAAAACATTCGGCGCCCTTTTAACCTGTTTTTCTTTGTTTCAGGAACCTCCTTCAGTTTTTCAGGATCACTCAGGCAACTCATACCAACGATTGATTATCTACCTTCGACTCTCACAACCTGTTCAACTAGCAAGACCAACCACCCAATTTTGGACACGTGTTCACCACGGAAGAGATCTGTTCTAGTGTTTATATTGTGCAGGATCTTTGCACCCATAATCTGGCGCTGTCTGTAGGAAACGAGTAGTTTTTCTGATTTCTTCTCTAGAAAGAACAGTGACCATGGTGAATACTCGACAAAAAGGGAAAGTTCTCCAGCACAGAAGTCTCGAGTTACAAGCTCCTCGTCATGTTGGGAGGAGGGATCATGCTGATGACAACATGAACGTTTCTATTCATTGAAGGGGGCATACTCCTCAAACCAGTATGGGCATTAGATCAGGAGGATCCGCTCCCTTGGCTCGTCAACTAGCGAAGGTGATTGAAGAAAAATTTGGGAATCGCCTACGACANTTTTCTATTCATTCAAGGGGGCATACTCCTCAAACCAGTATGGACATTAGATCAGGAGGATCCGCTCCCTTGGCTCGTCAACTAGCGAAGGTGATTGAAGAAAAATTTGGGAATCGCCTACGACAGTTAGAACAAGATAATGTGAATGTCCTAAGCCGGCCCAACGAATTTGCCACCTCTGGCGAAGGATGGGGGGACTCATTCCGTTGCTGCGGACGTCCCGTCCAAGAAGCGAAAATCGAGGATCTAAGGAACCATTTGAACAACAAAGCTGAGAACTCTAGGGTCCTGAAGTGCCCGAGAGCCGATGNGGCCCAACGAATTTGCCACCTCTGGCGAAGGATGGGGGGACTCATTCCGTTGCTGCGGACGTCCCGTCCAAGAAGCGGAAATCGAGGATCTGAGGAACCATTTGAACAACAAAGCTGAGAACTCTAGGGTCCTGAAGTGCCCGAGAGCCGATGATCACCCCCTCGACAGTCATTCCAGGAAGGCAAGGCCTTTGGCCTAGGATGACCTCCGGCAGGGATTGTCAAGGTGAGGGAAGGGAAATGAGTCCGAGGAGGATTCGACCCTTTTCGCACGACGCCTGGAGAAGGGGAGCCCCGTCAATGACCTTGGAAACTTTAGAAGACATCCTTCCGAGGTGGAGACTNAGAAGGCAAGGCCTTTGGCCTGGGATGACCTCCGGCAGGGATTGTCAAGGCGAGGGAAGGGAAATGAGTCCGAGGAGGATTCGACCCTTTTCGCACGACGCCTGGAGAAGGGGAGTCCCGTCAATGACCTTGGAAACTTTAGAAGACATCCTTCCGAGGTGGAGACTGATCTCAGAGCCTGGTTGAAATCTAGGAGAAGGGGCAAGGCCGTCCAGGATGACACCGAAGACGAGGTCATGCAATCGCCCTTTACCAAGGATATTCGAGATATGGAGGCACCAAAGAAGTTCGTCGTGCCAAGGTTTAAAACTTATGATGGGNCTTTACCAAGGATATTCGAGATATGGAGGCACCAAAGAAGTTTGTCGTGCCAAGGTTTAAAACTTATGATGGGCGATCCGATCCCGAAGCTCACCTCAGGCAATACAAGCAAATGATGTCCCTGTATCATTCGGACCAACGGCTCTTCTACCGTGTGTTCTCCATGAGTATGGGAGATTCTACAATGAAGTGGCTCGAGACTCTTCCTCCCAACAGCATTGGGTCATGGAATGAGTTGGCGAGGTAGTTTCTAGCCCGATTCATTACGGGGAGCAAATGGCCTAAAGACATTGGGTCATTACTAACGCTCAGGCAGAGGAAACAAGAAACCCTTCGCCAGTACGCCACCCGATACTAGGAGGAGTTCAATGAGGTAGAGGTGTGTTCGGAGGTCATAGCAGCCGCATCCTTTAGGCTCGGCCTGGCAAGGGATACGGACTTGTACCGATCCCTGACTAAGAAGACTCCCTTAGATATGGGCGAATTGATGGCCCAAATAAACAAATACTCTAGGATTGAGGATGAAATGGGGGGTAACAAAGGCAGAACTCTCCCAGCAAGAAGAAAAGAGAAAGCGGGGGACACCTCCCGAAAGGGGCTGGTACCCCCTCCAGGGTGGTCATTCAAAGGTGTTCACACTGTCTTTAAAGAACCCATTTACAAGTTACTCCATAAAATCAAGTATAAGTCGTTCTTTAAGTGGTCGCCCAGGATGCAGAGTGATCCTTCCACCCGTGTTCAAAAGGTCAAATGTTCCTATCACCGGGATTTTGGTCATCGCACCTAAAATTATAGGGTATACAAGTCTTTCTTGGAAGGGCTAGTCCAGGACGGTTACTTGAAAGAATACNTATAAGCCGTTCTTCAAGTGGCCGCCCAAGATGCAGAGTGATCCTTTCACCCGTGTTCAAAAGGTCAAGTGTTCCTATCACCGGGGATTTTGGTCATCGCACCTAAAATTATAGGGTATACAAGTCTTTCTTGGAAGGGCTAGTCCAGGACAGTTACTTGAAAGAATACGTTGAACCCAAGTAAGAAGAGAGACGCGGTCCTGCCCCGGCCGTGGAGCAAGACAATGTTATAGACGTGATCCATGTATGTCCACTGGATTGTCCGACATCCAAGGAGCTTGAGTCCGACCTCAAGAGGGTAGCCTTTACAAAAAAGGTCGCTGAAAACGATAGGGGCCCGCCCAGTAAGAGGGCCAGAATCGGCGAGCCGAGTATCACTTTCTCCGACGCAGACTTGGCAGGCATGGTGACTCCCCATAACGACGCCCTAATCATAACTCTAAAGATAGGTAAGTTCGACGTCAAGAGGGTGTTGGTGGACTCCAGGGGTTTCTCGGAAGTGATGTACTCGGAGACTTTAAAGCGGATGGGCTTTAGCCTCAAGGACCTCACTAAGGTCAGGACACCCTTCCTCGGATTTAACGGCTCATTTGCCATGCCCATAGGCAAAATCACATTGTCAATCATCACGGGTCCATTCACCATTAATATTGAGTTTGTCGTGATTGATACGGACTCTCCCTACAATGTGATCATGGGGCGAACTTGGTTACATGTGCTGGGAGCGGTGCACTCCACTTATCACAAAAAGTTAAAATTTGCTACACTAGAAGGGATAATAGAGATCTGAGGGGACCAAGCGTCAGCAAAAAACTATTTTTACTCAGCTGTAAGAGCGGGGGTTTCCACCGAAGAGAAGGGACGGGCCCCGGAAGAGATCCTGAAAAAATATCAATCACAGTCCGGGCGTCCAAGAGTGGATGACCCCCGGACTGATCCACCGGTCAGTCGATAGAATACCTCTTAAAGGTATTCTTAGTGGATGGTGAAGAGGAGAGATACTTCCTGATTGGAACTGCAATGCCTACAGCTGAACAGGAAGAGATGATCGACTTTTTGAGGTAAAATGCGGACGTGTTCGCTTGGAATGCAATGGAAAAGAAGGGGGGTGGACCCCGAAATAATCATGCATAAGTTACATGTTGACCTGACACACAAACCAATAAAGCAAAAGTCATGGCGCATGGCGCCACAACCACGCCTGGGCGGTGAACGAGAAAATCGATAAACTCCTTGAGGCCAATACCATCCGAGAGGTGCAGTTCTCGGAGTGGTTATCTAACACGGTATGTGCGAATAAAAAAGGGGGGAAATGACGTGTCTGCATAGACTTCACTGATCTGAACAAAGCGTGTCCCAAGGATGACTACCCTCTCCCAAAGCTGGACCAGTTGGTGAATGCCATTGCCAGGTACCAGCGTATGGATTCGTTTGATGCCAGATCAGGATATCATCAAATCCCTCTCTATCCCCCGGATCAAGAAAAGACAACGTTTATCACCCTGAGGGGGGTTTACTGCTACAAAGTCATGTCATTTGGGCTGAAGAACGCCAGAGCTACGTATCAAAGGCTGATGAATCGGATGTTTCAAAGACAGATCGGCAACACCATGGAAGTCTACATCGATGATATGTTGGTGAAAAGTAGAAGAAGTTGTAACCACCTGGTAGATTTGGCCGATACCTTCTCCATCCTCAAGGAGTATGGGCTGAAGTTAAATGCCGCAAAGTGTGTTTTCAGAGTCGAGTCAGATAAATTTCTCGGATATCTGATAAGTCGGCGAGGAGTCGAAGCTAATTCGGATCAGATTCAGGCCATCCTGGACGTCCGGAGCCCCCGAACAGTCTGAGAAGTCCAAAAGCTCACAGGGATATTGGCGGCACTCAACCGTTTCATCTCTCGCTCCTCGGACAAATGCAAACCCTTCTTTGGGGACATCAAGAGGGTCAGGAAGGATACGTGGAGCCAGGAGTGTGAAGACGCCCTGGCAGGAATCAAGGAATACCTCAGGGTTCTCTCGACCCTATCCATCCCTGTCCAGGAGANATCATACCCCCAATTCAATGGGCAAATAGAATCTTCCAACAAACGATCGTCAACGTGATCAGAAAAAGTTTAGAAAAAACGAAGGGAAGATGGACGGATGAACTGTTGAACATTCTGTGGGCATACAGGATCACCCATCAGACCTCGACAGGGGAGAGCCCCTACTCCCTGACTTACGGGATGAAGGCAGTCATACCTATGGAANTGGATGGGCTTTAGCCTCAAGGATCTCACTAAGGTCAGGACACCCTTCATCGGATTTAACGGCTCATTTGCCATGCCCATAGGCAAAATCACATTGTCAGTCATCACGGGTCCCTTCACCATCAATANCATCAGACCTCGACAGGGGAGAGCCCCTACTCCCTGACTTACGGGATGAAGGCAGTCATACCTATGGAAGTAGGACTCCCCACCATAAAGACTCAAGTCTTCGACATAGATGGCAATGACCAACAACTTGGCCTGATTTTGGATCTGACAGAGGAAAGAAGGGAAATGACTACCTTGAGAATGGCCAAATATCAAGAGAGAATTTCCAGACTTCACCACAAAAGACTCAAGACCCGAGAATTTCAAGTCGGTGATCTGGTCCTCAGAAAGGTGACGGCCNTGGGGCAAACTTGGTTACATGTGCTAAGAGCGGTGCACTCCACTTATCACCAAAAGTTGAAATTTGCTACACTAGAAGGGATAATAGAGATCCGAGGGGACCAAGCGTCAGCAAAAAACTATTTTTACTCAGCTGTAAGAGCGGGGGTTTCCACCGAAGAGAAGGGACGGGCCCCGGAAGAGATCCTGAAAAAATAGCAATCACAGTCCGGGCGTCCAAGAGTGGATGACCCCCGGACTGATCCAATCGGTCAGTCGATAGAATACCTCTTAAAGGTATTCTTAGTGGATGGTGAAGAGGAGAGATACTTCCTGATTGGAACCGCAATGCCTACAGCTGAACAGGAAGAGATGATCGATTTTTTGAGGTAAAATGCGGACGTGTTCGCTTGGAATGCAATGGAAATGAAGGGGGTGGACCCCGAAATAATCATGCATAAGTTACATGTTGACCTGACACACAAACCAATAAAGCAAAAGCCATGGCGCATGGCGCCACAACCACGCCTGGGCGGTGAACGAGAAAATCGATAAACTCCTTGAGGCCAATACCATCCGAGAGGTGCAGTTCTCGGAGTGGTTATCTAACACGGTCTGTGCGAAGAAAAAAGGGGGGAAATGGCGCGTCTGCGTAGACTTCACTGATCTGAACAAAGCGTGTCCCAAGGATGACTACCCTCTCCCAAAGGTGGACCAGTTGGTGAATGCCATTGCCAGGTACCAGCGTATGGATTCGTTTGATGCCAGATCAGGATATCATCAAATCCCTCTCTATTCCCCAGATCAAGAAAAGACAACGTTTATCACCCTGAGGGGGGTTTACTGCTACAAAGTCATGTCATTTGGGCTGAAGAACGCCAGAGCTACGTATCAGAGGCTGATGAATCGGATGTTTCAAAGACAGATCGGCAACACCATGGAAGTCTACATCGATGATATGTTGGTGAAAAGTAGAAGAAGT
Organism: Ilex paraguariensis; assembly: GCA_963454935.2. Taxonomy (NCBI): domain Eukaryota; kingdom Viridiplantae; phylum Streptophyta; class Magnoliopsida; order Aquifoliales; family Aquifoliaceae; genus Ilex; species Ilex paraguariensis. Next base: position 588,741 of record CAUOFW020001369.1, read on the forward strand.
TGTGACCACCTGGTAGATTTGGCCGATACCTTCTCCATCCTCAAGGAGTATGGGCTGAAGTTAAATGCCGCAAAGTGTGTTTTCAGAGTCGAGTCAGATAAATTTCTCGGATATCTGATAAGTCGGCGAGGAGTCGAAGCTAATTCGGATCAGATTCAGGCCATCCTGGACGTCCGGAGCCCCCGAACAGTCTGAGAAGTCCAAAAGCTCACAGGGATATTGGCGGCACTCAACCGTTTCATCTCTCGCTCCTCGGACAAATGCAAACCCTTCTTTGGGAAAATCAAGAGGGCCAGGAAGGATACGTGGAGCCAGGAGTGTGAAGACGCCCTGGCAGGAATCAAGGAATACCTCAGGGTTCTCCCGACCCTATCCATCCCTGTCCAGGAGAAAATGCTCTTCCTCTACTTATCCGTATCAAAATTTGCCGTCAGCGGGGTACTCATTCGTGACCACGAAAACCACCAGAAACCAGTTTATTACGTGAGCAAAGCGATACTGGATGCAAAAACAAGATATCTACCCTTGGAGAAACTCGCTTTATCCCTGGTCACAACTGCAAGAAAATTGAGGCATTATTTTCAGGCACACCCGATTACTGTCCTTACCGATCAGCCCTTGAAGGCCATTTTCAGAAAGACAGATCTCTCTGGAAGGATTTTCAAGTGGGCAGTGGAGTTGGGAGAACACGACATCCACTTCAAACTTCGAACTACTATAAAGGGGCAGGTATTGGCAGATTTCATAACAGAGTTTTCCGAGGGACCTCCCGTCCCGAAAGGGCCACCCTCTCCTGGCATAACGTCCTCGAAGAATGATAAGGGACCGTCATGGCTTCTATGCGTAGACGGTTCCTCCAACAGTAAAGGGTCTGAAATCGGTATCTTGCTAATCTCCTCAGATGGAGTGGTCATCGAGTAGGCCGTTCGACTGAGGTTCAAAGCATCTAATAATGAAGCCGAGTACGAAGCTCTTATCTCAGGGCTTCAGTTAGCCGAGGCGACAGGGGTTACAGACCTGGTCGTCCATTGCAATTCCATGTTGGTAGTCAACCAAGTTAATAGAGAGTTCAAGACAAGAGACTTAAGGATGAAGGCTTACTATCATGAGGCGACAATTGTGATCCAGAAGTTTGAAAAGATTGAGGTTAGACAAGTATCCCGAGATAAGAATGCACACGCCGACGCCCTCGCTTGCCTAGCCTCGGCACTGGATTCCTCTCGGCCGCGCAGAATCACCATAAAGTATCTTCCCACTTCTAGTATAAATAAAGCTCCTGAGGCGGTGGTCGTCCAGGAAGAACGGAGGAAGCCTAGCTGGATAGATCCTTTTCTCAGATTCCTAGTAACAAGGGATCTTCCCGAGTGTTCGAAAGAAGTTAGGAAGATAAAACTCAAAGCCCCGAGATTTTGGATCTCCCCGGATCAGAAGCTGTATCGAAGGTCGTTCTCAGGGGCTTACCTACTATGCGTCCAGGAGGATAAGGTGAAAGACATCCTCTACTAAGTACACGAAGGAAAATGTGGGGGGCACTCTAAGGGGCGATCCATGACTCACCGCATTATGTCTCAAGGATATTGGTGGCCACGGATACAGAGGGACGCGTAAGCATATGTCCAAAAATGTGGCCAATGTCAGAGGTTTGCCCCGGTAATCAAACAGCCTGCAGGGGACTTGCATCCATTAACCAGTCCTTGGCCATTCACCCAGTGGGGGCTCAATTTGGTTGGACCCCTGCCTAAGGCTCCTCGGAATAAGAGGTTCCTGATTGTAGCAACGGATTACTTCACCAAGTGGGTTCAAGCAGAGCCATTGACTCACATCCGTGACATAGACGCTAAAAAGTTTGTTTGAAAAAACATAGTTGTTAGATTTGGGGTTCCCCGAGCGCTTGTATCAGATAATGGGACTCAATTCACAGGCGGACACTTCAAATCCTTTTGCGAGCAACTCGGGATCCGTAATTTCTATTCTACCCCATCATACCCCCAATTCAATGGGCAAATAGAATCTTCCAACAAAACGATCGTCAACGTGATCAGAAAAAGTTTAGAAAAAACGAAGGGAAGATGGACGGATGAACTGTTGAACATTCTGTGGGCATACAGGATCACCCATCAGACCTCGACAGGGGAGAGCCCCTACTCCCTGACTTACGGGATGAAGGCAGTCATACCTATGGAAGTAGGACTCCCCACCATAAAGACTCAAGTCTTCGACATAGATGGCAATGACCAACAACTTGGCCTGATTTTGGATCTGACAGAGGAAAGAAGGGAAATGACTACCTTGAGAATGGCCAAATATCAAGAGAGAATTTCCAGACTTCACCACAAAAGACTCAAGACCCGAGAATTTCAAGTCGGTGATCTGGTCCTCAGAAAGGTGACGGCCAATACCCGAGACCCAGCAGATGAGAAAATGGGAGCTAACTGGAAAGGACCTTACAAAGTGGTGTCAGTAGGGGGCTCCAGATCATATAGATTAGAAGATATGAGAGGAAAACCTGTAATACGGCCTTGGAATGTGATAAATCTGAAGAAGTACTATTTTTGAGTATTCTCTCTCTCAGCACTGATTAATGGCAGNGCAATCACAGTCCGGGCGTCCAAGAGTGGATGACCCCCGGACTGATCCAATCGGTCAGTCGATAGAATACCTCTTAAAGGTATTCTTAGTGGATGGTGAAGAGGAGAGATACTTCCTGATTGGAACCGCAATGCCTACAGCTGAACAGGAAGAGATGATCGATTTTTTGAGGTAAAATGCGGACGTGTTCGCTTGGAATGCAATGGAAATGAAGGGGGTGGACCCCGAAATAATCATGCATAAGTTACATGTTGACCTGACACACAAACCAATAAAGCAAAAGCCATGGCGCATGGCGCCACAACCACGCCTGGGCGGTGAACGAGAAAATCGATAAACTCCTTGAGGCCAATACCATCCGAGAGGTGCAGTTCTCGGAGTGGTTATCTAACACGGTCTGTGCGAAGAAAAAAGGGGGGAAATGGCGCGTCTGCGTAGACTTCACTGATCTGAACAAAGCGTGTCCCAAGGATGACTACCCTCTCCCAAAGGTGGACCAGTTGGTGAATGCCATTGCCGGGTACCAGCGTATAGATTCGTTTGATGCCAGATCAGGATATCATCAAATCCCTCTCTATTCCCCAGATCAAGAAAAGACAACGTTTATCACCCTGAGGGGGGTTTACTGCTACAAAGTCATGTCATTTGGGCTGAAGAACGCCAGAGCTACGTATCAGAGGCTGATGAATCGGATGTTTCAAAGACAGATCGGCAACACCATGGAAGTCTACATCGATGATATGTTGGTGAAAAGTAGAAGAAGTTGTGACCACCTGGTAGATTTGGCCGATACCTTCTCCATCCTCAAGGAGTATGGGCTGAAGTTAAATGCCGCAAAGTGTGTTTTCAGAGTCGAGTCAGATAAATTTCTCGGATATCTGATAAGTCGGCGAGGAGTCGAAGCTAATTCGGATCAGATTCAGGCCATCCTGGACGTCCGGAGCCCCCGAACAGTCTGAGAAGTCCAAAAGCTCACAGGGATATTGGCGGCACTCAACCGTTTCATCTCTCGCTCCTCGGACAAATGCAAACCCTTCTTTGGGAAAATCAAGAGGGCCAGGAAGGATACGTGGAGCCAGGAGTGTGAAGACGCCCTGGCAGGAATCAAGGAATACCTCAGGGTTCTCCCGACCCTATCCATCCCTGTCCAGGAGAAAATGCTCTTCCTCTACTTATCCGTATCAAAATTTGCCGTCAGCGGGGTACTCATTCGTGACCACGAAAACCACCAGAAACCAGTTTATTACGTGAGCAAAGCGATACTGGATGCAAAAACAAGATATCTACCCTTGGAGAAACTCGCTTTATCCCTGGTCACAACTGCAAGAAAATTGAGGCATTATTTTCAGGCACACCCGATTACTGTCCTTACCGATCAGCCCTTGAAGGCCATTTTCAGAAAGACAGATCTCTCTGGAAGGATTTTCAAGTGGGCAGTGGAGTTGGGAGAACACGACATCCACTTCAAACTTCGAACTACTATAAAGGGGCAGGTATTGGCAGATTTCATAACAGAGTTTTCCGAGGGACCTCCCGTCCCGAAAGGGCCACCCTCTCCTGGCATAACGTCCTCGAAGAATGATAAGGGACCGTCATGGCTTCTATGCGTAGACGGTTCCTCCAACAGTAAAGGGTCTGAAATCGGTATCTTGCTAATCTCCTCAGATGGAGTGGTCATCGAGTAGGCCGTTCGACTGAGGTTCAAAGCATCTAATAATGAAGCCGAGTACGAAGCTCTTATCTCAGGGCTTCAGTTAGCCGAGGCGACAGGGGTTACAGACCTGGTCGTCCATTGCAATTCCATGTTGGTAGTCAACCAAGTTAATAGAGAGTTCAAGACAAGAGACTTAAGGATGAAGGCTTACTATCATGAGGCGACAATTGTGATCCAGAAGTTTGAAAAGATTGAGGTTAGACAAGTATCCCGAGATAAGAATGCACACGCCGACGCCCTCGCTTGCCTAGCCTCGGCACTGGATTCCTCTCGGCCGCGCAGAATCACCATGGAGTATCTTCCCACTTCTAGTATAAATAAAGCTCCTGAGGCGGTGGTCGTCCAGGAAGAACGGAGGAAGCCTAGCTGGATAGATCCTTTTCTCAGATTCCTAGTAACAAGGGATCTTCCCGAGTGTTCGAAAGAAGTTAGGAAGATAAAACTCAAAGCCCCGAGATTTTGGATCTCCCCGGATCAGAAGCTGTATCGAAGGTCGTTCTCAGGGGCTTACCTACTATGCGTCCAGGAGGATAAGGTGAAAGACATCCTCTACTAAGTACACGAAGGAAAATGTGGGGGGCACTCTAAGGGGCGATCCATGACTCACCGCATTATGTCTCAAGGATATTGGTGGCCACGGATACAGAGGGACGCGTAAGCATATGTCCAAAAATGTGGCCAATGTCAGAGGTTTGCCCCGGTAATCAAACAGCCTGCAGGGGACTTGCATCCATTAACCAGTCCTTGGCCATTCACCCAGTGGGGGCTCAATTTGGTTGGACCCCTGCCTAAGGCTCCTCGGAATAAGAGGTTCCTGATTGTAGCAACGGATTACTTCACCAAGTGGGTTCAAGCAGAGCCATTGACTCACATCCGTGACATAGACGCTAAAAAGTTTGTTTGAAAAAACATAGTTGTTAGATTTGGGGTTCCCCGAGCGCTTGTATCAGATAATGGGACTCAATTCACAGGCGGACACTTCAAATCCTTTTGCGAGCAACTCGGGATCCGTAATTTCTATTCTACCCCATCATACCCCCAAGTCAATGGGCAAATAGAATCTTCCAACAAAACGATCGTCAACGTGATCAGAAAAAGTTTAGAAAAAACGAAGGGAAGATGGACGGATGAACTGTTGAACATTCTGTGGGCATACAGGATCACCCATCAGACCTCGACAGGGGAGAGCCCCTACTCCCTGACTTACGGGATGAAGGCAGTCATACCTATGGAAGTAGGACTCCCCACCATAAAGACTCAAGTCTTCGACATAGATGGCAATGACCAACAACTTGGCCTGATTTTGGATCTGACAGAGGAAAGAAGGGAAATGACTACCTTGAGAATGGCCAAATATCAAGAGAGAATTTCCAGACTTCACCACAAAAGACTCAAGACCCGAGAATTTCAAGTCGGTGATCTGGTCCTCAGAAAGGTGACGGCCAATACCCGAGACCCAGCAGATGAGAAAATGGGAGCTAACTGGAAAGGACCTTACAAAGTGGTGTCAGTAGGGGGCTCCAGATCATATAGATTAGAAGATATGAGAGGAAAACCTGTAATACGGCCTTGGAATGTGATAAATCTGAAGAAGTACTATTTTTGAGTATTCTCTCTCTCAGCACTGATTAATGGCAGTATCATAAAGGCAAGGCCTTGGAGACAGAGTTCAAGGACTCCTTCCTCCGAAAGAAAAACATGAGCAAGCCTCCTGAAAGGGTAAGATCCTGAAGGTAGAGTTTAATGACTCCTATCTTCGAAGGAAAAACAAGAGCAAGCCTCCTAAAAGGGTAAGGCTCTGGAGACAGAGTTCAAGGACTTCTGCCTCCGAATGAAAATCAGGAGCAAGCCTCCTAGAAGGATAAGGCTCTGGAGACAAAGTTCAAGGACTCCTGCCTCCGAAAGAAAAACGGGAGCAAGCCTCCTGAAAGGACAAGTCCATTAAGGCAGTTCGAGGAATACACCCCTGGGGAGGACACTACCCCGAGGGGGGTATGACAACAATGATGAAGTTGAACCAATCAGTCGGATCAGCCAGGTTGCTCCCCGGGTATCTGAGCCATGGAGATATTACGTTACCACTGGTTATTACAGCATTAGTGTAAAAAAGATGATGAAATATATATGATGAAAAGGTTTCAGTAGACAACGCAAGTACTCGAAAAATAAAAAGCAAGCTATTCATTTCAAAAAAAAAGGGGGGTTTTGTGTCCCCGAGGGCTACAACGTTCAAATATATATATATATATATATATATNAGTTGGTGAATGCCATTGCCGGGTACCAGCGTATAGATTCGTTTGATGCCAGATCAGGATATCATCAAATCCCTCTCTATTCCCCAGATCAAGAAAAGACAACGTTTATCACCCTGAGGGGGGTTTACTGCTACAAAGTCATGTCATTTGGGCTGAAGAACGCCAGAGCTACGTATCAGAGGCTGATGAATCGGATGTTTCAAAGACAGATCGGCAACACCATGGAAGTCTNACGTCACTACAAGGAGAATCAATGTAGAAGGGGTGAGCAGCTTCGGGAGCAGGCAGAGCCGGGGCAGAATCAACAGCAGACAAGGTTTGAGAAATGTTGAAATTGAGGGCAGAAGGGGCTGCCTCCGGCAAGGCCTCATTGGATGGGATTAGAATTACCACCTCAGGTGGGTCTTCCAAAACTTGCATCGGCATTAGGGCCGCACCCTCAGCAGCAACCTCGGCCTCAGCCTGTGCCATCTCCACCGATGGCACGTAGTGCATCTGGAAGAGTGGGGAGTCTGGAAGCACGCCGACGGCTCAGAGCGCCTCATCCCAGCCCTTTTTGAAGAACTCTTTGCTGTTCTCCTCGAGGGCGGGCAATATGTCGTCAGCAAACTTCTCTCGGATTTGCTCTTCAGTCTTCCTATCTCTACTTCCGCCCTGATCCTGTTCAGCTCCTGGGTCAGAGCCTGACAACTCTCCTCTAACCTGATAGCCCTATCCTCGGCCGCAGAGCGTCGCTGCGTCTGCTGTGTGATCCTCCTCTCAGCATCGGCCAAGGCAACACTTAGCTTTTCAACGCCGACCTTCACCAATTNGACATCAAGAGGGTCAGGAAGGATACGTGGAGCCAGGAGTGTGAAGACGCCCTGGCAGGAATCAAGGAATANCTGTGTGATCCTCCTCTCAGCATCGGCCAAGGCAACACTTAGCTTTTCAACGCCGACCTTCACCAATTCGTTGTCCTTGAGAAGTTGTTCAATTTGAGCAGCCTGCCCCGCGAAGGTGGAGTCCCTGGCAGCCACGTCCTCCTTAGCACTGGCCAAGGCTCATTCAGCCTCTTCCTTCTGTTCCTGGGTCCGTTGGAGGTCCATCCTGGCTGCATGATATTGTGCAGTGATTACGAAAATTTGTTGGGTGGCCTGCGAAGAAAAGAACTTAGTCAATTANAACCAGTTTATTACGTGAGCAAAGCGATACTGGATGCAAAAACAAGATATCTACCCTTGGAAAAACTCGCTTTATCCCTGGTCACAACTGCAAGAAAATTGAGGCATTATTTTCAGGCACACCCGATTACTGTCCTTACCGATCAGCCNGGGAATTCTGAATGATAGAACGAAACAACATGTTCGTTGTCCGCCCCCTATGAGCCTCCATATCGGCCTCGAAATGGAGCGTCTTACTCACTGCGTTGGCGACATGGGGGTCCTGCAGAATGGAATCATCAACCCTGATCACNAAGTGGGCAGTGGAGTTGGGAGAACACGACATCCACTTCAAACTTCGAACTACTATAAAGGGGCAGGTATTGGCAGATTTCATAACAGAGTTTTTCGAGGGACCTCCCGTCCCGAAAGGGCCACCCTCTCCTGGCATAACGTCCTCGAAGAATGATAAGGGACCGTCATGGCTTCTATGCGTAGACGGTTCCTCCAACAGTAAAGGGTCTGAAATCGGTATNTGGTTCATATGATCAGTGGCCCGAGGATTCCACTCTGCAACTTCTACCGTCTGTGGAGGGGGAGGTGGAGTCTGCCTCTGCTACTGCTGCTGTTGCTGTTGGGGTGAAGGGGGTAACCCATGGCCTCTCCCGCTTGGCTGTTGAACGGAGGGGGCCCTGGATCCCCTACCCGGGCCGTCTTGCCTTTGCTTGGTCCTCTTTTCCTCCTCGACTTGAGGATCTCGGTCCCGCACTTGACCCCGATCAGCGGCCCTCGGAGGCAGGGGTTGGCGCTGGTACCTGTTGNCTTGCTAATCTCCTCAGATGGAGTGGTCATCGAGTAGGCCGTTCGACTGAGGTTCAAAGCATCTAATAATGAAGCCGAGTACGAAGCTCTTATCTCAGGGCTTCAGTTAGCCGAGGCGACAGGGGTTACAGACCTGGTCGTCCATTGCAATTCCATGTTGGTAGTCAACCAAGTTAATAGAGAGTTCAAGACAAGAGACTTAAGGATGAAGGCTTACTATCATGAGGCGACAATTGTGATCCAGAAGTTTGAAAAGATTGAGGTTAGACAAGTATCCCGAGATAAGAATGCACACGCCGACGCCCTCGCTTGCCTAGCCTCGGCACTGGATTCCTCTCGGCCGCGCAGAATCACCATGGAGTATCTTCCCACTTCTAGTATAAATAAAGCTCCTGAGGCGGTGGTCGTCCAGGAAGAACGGAGGAAGCCTAGCTGGATAGATCCTTTTCTCAGATTCCTAGTAACAAGGGATCTTCCCGAGTGTTCGAAAGAAGTTAGGAAGATAAAACTCAAAGCCCCGAGATTTTGGATCTCCCCGGATCAGAAGCTGTATCGAAGGTCGTTCTCAGGGGCTTACCTACTATGCGTCCAGGAGGATAAGGTGAAAGACATCCTCTACTAAGTACACGAAGGAAAATGTGGGGGGCACTCTAAGGGGCGATCCATGACTCACCGCATTATGTCTCAAGGATATTGGTGGCCACGGATACAGAGGGACGCGTAAGCATATGTCCAAAAATGTGGCCAATGTCAGAGGTTTGCCCCGGTAATCAAACAGCCTGCAGGGGACTTGCATCCATTAACCAGTCCTTGGCCATTCACCCAGTGGGGGCTCAATTTGGTTGGACCCCTGCCTAAGGCTCCTCGGAATAAGAGGTTCCTGATTGTAGCAACGGATTACTTCACCAAGTGGGTTCAAGCAGAGCCATTGACTCACATCCGTGACATAGACGCTAAAAAGTTTGTTTGAAAAAACATAGTTGTTAGATTTGGGGTTCCCCGAGCGCTTGTATCAGATAATGGGACTCAATTCACAGGCGGACACTTCAAATCCTTTTGCGAGCAACTCGGGATCCGTAATTTCTATTCTACCCCATCATACCCCCAATTCAATGGGCAAATAGAATCTTCCAACAAACGATCGTCAACGTGATCAGAAAAAGTTTAGAAAAAACGAAGGGAAGATGGACGGATGAACTGTTGAACATTCTGTGGGCATACAGGATCACCCATCAGACCTCGACAGGGGAGAGCCCCTACTCCCTGACTTACGGGATGAAGGCAGTCATACCTATGGAAGTAGGACTCCCCACCATAAAGACTCAAGTCTTCGACATAGATGGCAATGACCAACAACTTGGCCTGATTTTGGATCTGACAGAGGAAAGAAGGGAAATGACTACCTTGAGAATGGCCAAATATCAAGAGAGAATTTCCAGACTTCACCACAAAAGACTCAAGACCCGAGAATTTCAAGTCGGTGATCTGGTCCTCAGAAAGGTGACGGCCAATACCCGAGACCCAGCAGATGAGAAAATGGGAGCTAACTGGAAAGGACCTTACAAAGTGGTGTCAGTAGGGGGCTCCAGATCATATAGATTAGAAGATATGAGAGGAAAACCTGTAATACGGCCTTGGAATGTGATAAATCTGAAGAAGTACTATTTTTGAGTATTCTCTCTCTCAGCACTGATTAATGGCAGTATCATAAAGGCAAGGCCTTGGAGACAGAGTTCAAGGACTCCTTCCTCCGAAAGAAAAACATGAGCAAGCCTCCTGAAAGGGTAAGATCCTGAAGGTAGAGTTTAATGACTCCTATCTTCGAAGGAAAAACAAGAGCAAGCCTCCTAAAAGGGTAAGGCTCTGGAGACAGAGTTCAAGGACTTCTGCCTCCGAATGAAAATCAGGAGCAAGCCTCCTAGAAGGATAAGGCTCTGGAGACAAAGTTCAAGGACTCCTGCCTCCGAAAGAAAAACGGGAGCAAGCCTCCTGAAAGGACAAGTCCATTAAGGCAGTTCGAGGAATACACCCCTGGGGAGGACACTACCCCGAGGGGGGTATGACAACAATGATGAAGTTGAACCAATCAGTCGGATCAGCCAGGTTGCTCCCCGGGTATCTGAGCCATGGAGATATTACGTTACCACTGGTTATTACAGCATTAGTGTAAAAAAGATGATGAAATATATATGATGAAAAGGTTTCAGTAGACAACGCAAGTACTCGAAAAATAAAAAGCAAGCTATTCATTTCAAAAAAAAAGGGGGGTTTTGTGTCCCCGAGGGCTACAACGTTCAAATATATATATATATATATATATATTCGAAGTTTCATCTGACCCCGGGCATCTCTAGCACGTCACTACAAGGAGAATCAATGTAGAAGGGGTGAGCAGCTTCGGGAGCAGGCAGAGCCGGGGCAGAATCAACAGCAGACAAGGTTTGAGAAATGTTGAAATTGAGGGCAGAAGGGGCTGCCTCCGGCAAGGCCTCATTGGATGGGATGAGAATTACCACCTCAGGTGGGTCTTCCAAAACTTGCATCGGCATTAGGGCCGCACCCTCAGCAGCAACCTCGGCCTCAGCCTGCGCCATCTCCACCGATGGCACGTAGTGCATCTGGAAGAGTGGGGAGTCTGGAAGCACGCCGACGGCTCAGAGCGCCTCATCCCAGCCCTTTTTGAAGAACTCTTTGCTGTTCTCCTCGAGGGCGGGCAATATGTCGTCAGCAAACTTCTCTCGGATTTGCTCTTCAGTCTTCCTATCTCTACTTCCGCCCTGATCCTGTTCAGCTCCTGGGTCAGAGCCTGACAACTCTCCTCTAACCTGATAGCCCTATCCTCGGCCGCAGAGCGTCGCTGCGTCTGCTGTGTGATCCTCCTCTCAGCATCGGCCAAGGCAACACTTAGCTTTTCAACGCCGACCTTCACCAATTCGTTGTCCTTGAGAAGTTGTTCAATTTGAGCAGCCTGCCCCGCGAAGGTGGAGTCCCTGGCAGCCACGTCCTCCTTAGCACTGGCCAAGGCTCATTCAGCCTCTTCCTTCTGTTCCTGGGTCCGTTGGAGGTCCATCCTGGCTGCATGATATTGTGCAGTGATTACGAAAATTTGTTGGGTGGCCTGCGAAGAAAAGAACTTAGTCAATTATTGGAGATACGACAAGAAAAGGCTGAAACAAAGATGAACTTACTACTAGGGAATTCTGAATGATAGAACGAAACAACATGTTCGTTGTCCGCCCCCTATGAGCCTCCATATCGGCCTCGAAATGGAGCGTCTTACTCACTGCGTTGGCGACATGGGGGTCCTGCAGAATGGAATCATCAACCCTGATCACCTGGTTCATATGATCAGTGGCCCGAGGATTCCACTCTGCAGCTTCTACCGTCTGTGGAGGGAGAGGTGGAGTCTGCCTCTGCTACTGCTGTTGTTGCTGTTGGGGTGAAGGGGGTAACCCATGGCCTCTCCCGCTTGGCTGTTGAATGGAGGGGGCCCTGGATCCCCTACCCGGGCCGTCGTGCCTTTGCTTGGTCCTCTTTTCCTCCTCGACTTGAGGATCTCGGTCTCGCACTTGACCCCGATCAGCGGCCCTCGGAGGCAGGGGTTGGCGCTGGTACCTGTTGATGGGGTGCTACTAGTTGACCCCCGTTCTCTCCCGGCGGCAAGGGCCTGCCTCTGTCTCAGGAATCCCAGATCTATGCGGGGCGTGGGGGACATGACTACCTCAAAGGCGTCCTCTGCGTCTAGAGACTGAAGGATGCAGAGGTCAGGCCACGAATCTCTCCTAGAAGTCCCCACCTCGGCGTGTGAAGGAACCAAAACCTCTCTGGCCCCAGACTCCTCAACTTCAAGTGCACTCTCTACTTCCTCCTCAGTATCTCTGTCGGGGTCTTCCTCCAAGTTCTGCTCGGCCTCTTGTTGCACAGCCTGATCGAAAAGTTCAGACCACCACAAAGGGTCGAAAGGCTGGGGGAGCTGTGAGAATTTTTTATATCCCGCTAAGTAGTTCAGAAAAATGTGAGCAGCCCGGCCGAACCCGTTGTCGCCAACAAATCTCCAAACAATGACGAGGTCAGCAAAGTTCACCAAGGACCGAGGGGGAGAGGCAACTTCCCGGGCGGAGACGTCTGCACAAAAAAGAAGGTTATTAACACTTCTAAAAATTCCTAAGGACAAAAATAGTAGACTCGGAGAAGCCAACGTACTTGTCATTCTCCATTCAAAAGGGCACATCAGGCCATTGTACTCGGGACCAGTCCCCCGCTGCCNACTTCAAATCCTTTTGCGAGCAACTCGGGATCCGTAATTTCTATTCTACCCCATCATACCCCCAAGTCAATGGGCAAATAGAATCTTCCAACAAAACGATCGTCAACGTGATCAGAAAAAGTTTAGAAAAAACGAAGGGAAGATGGACGGATGAACTGTTGAACATTCTGTGGGCATACAGGATCACCCATCAGACCTCGACAGGGGAGAGCCCCTACTCCCTGACTTACGGGATGAAGGCAGTCATACCTATGGAAGTAGGACTCCCCACCATAAAGACTCAAGTCTTCGACATAGATGGCAATGACCAACAACTTGGCCTGATTTTGGATCTGACAGAGGAAAGAAGGGAAATGACTACCTTGAGAATGACCAAATATGAAGAGAGAATTTCCAGACTTCACCACAAAAGACTCAAGACCCGAGAATTTCAAGTCGGTGACCTGGTCCTCAGAAAGGTGACGGCTAATACCCGAGACCCAGCAGAAGGGAAAATGGGACCTAACTGGAAAGGACCTTACAAAGTGGTGTCAGTAGGGGGCTCCAGATCANCTACGTTTGGGGGAATGCGGTATCGAGCCCTAAACCTATTGATCTGCTCGTCTCCCTTCACTTTGTACTTCCCTGACCTCGAGGAACTGGCTTGGGGATCCTCAGTGACAGGGCGACGTCGGGGCATCTCCAAAGAAGATAAAAACTAAAGAGGAAGAAGAAAATTTTTCTACGAAGATCCCCTAGGGGTTTCCTGAGGGTTGGTCACACAATGACAACCAGAAACACCTTCGGTTACCGGGGAATAAAAAACAAACTTAGAAAGACGGAAAGAAGGGAGATACAAGGANTAGTATCACAAAGGCAAGGCCTTGGAGGCAGAGTTCAAGGACTCCTGCCTCCGAAAGAAAAACATGAGCAAGCCTCCTGAAAGGGTAAGATCTTGAAGGTAGAGTTTAATGACTCCTGCCTTTGAAGGAAAAACAAGAGCAAGCCTCCTAAAAGGGTAAGGCCCTGGAGACAGAGTTCAAGGACTTCTGCCTCCGAATGAAAATCAGGAGCAAGCCTCCTAGAAGGATAAGGCTCTGGAGGCAAAGTTCAAGGACTCCTGCCTCCGAAAAAAAAATGGGAGCAAGCCTCCTGAAAGGACAAGTCCATTAAGGCAGTCCGAGGAATACACCCCTGGGGAGGACACTACCCCGAGGGGGGTATGACAACAATGATGAAGCTGAACCAATCATTCGGATCAGCCAGGTTGCTCCCCGGGTATCTGAGCCATGGAGATATTACGTTACCACTGGTTATTACAGCATTAGTGTAAAAAAGATGATGAAATATATATGATGAAAAGGTTTCAGTAGACAACGCAAGTACTCGAAAAATAAAAAGCAAGCTATTCATTTCAAAAAAAAAGGGGGTTTTGCGTCCCCGAGGGCTACAACGTTCAAAAAAATAAATAAATATATATATATATATATATATATATATATATACAGTTCTTTTTCGAAGTTTCATCTGACCCCGGGCATCTCTAGCACGTCACTACAAGGAGAATCAGTGTAGAAGGGGTGAGCAGCTTCGGGAGCAGGAAGAGCCGGGGCAGAATCAACAGCAGACAAGGTTTGAGAAATGTTGAAATTGAGGGCAGAAGGGGCAGCCTCCGGCAAGGCCTCATTGGATGGGATGAGAATTACCACCTCAGGTGGGTCTTCCAAAACTTGCATCGGCATTAGGGGCCGCACCCTCAGCAGCAACCTCGGCCTCAGCCTGCGCCATCTCCACCGATGGCACGTAGTGCATCTGGAAGAGTGGGGAGTCTGGAAGCACGCCGACGGCTCAGAGCGCCTCATCCCAGCCCTTTTTGAAGAACTCTTTGATGTTCTCCTCGAGGGCGGGCAATATGTCGTCAGCAAACTTCTCTCGGATTTGCTCTTCAGTCTTCCTATCTCTGCTTCCGCCCTGATCCTGTTCAGCTCCTGGGTCAGAGCCTGACAACTCTCCTCTAACCTGATAGCCCTATCCTCGGCCGCAGAGCGTCGCTGCGTCTGTTGTGTGATCCTCCTCTCAGCATCGGCCAAGACAACACTTAGCTTTTCAACGCCGACCTTCACCAATTCGTTGTCCTTGAGAAGTTGCTCAATTTGAGCAGCCTGCCCCGCGAAGGTGGAGTCCCTGGCAGCCACGTCCTCCTTAGCACTGGCCAAGGCTCATTCAGCCTCTTCCTTCTGTTCCTGGGTCCGTTGGAGGTCCATCCTGGCTGCATGATATTGTGCAGTGATTACGAAAATTTGTTGGGTGGCCTGCGAAGAAAAGAACTTAGTCAATTATTGGAGATACGACAAGAAAAGGCTGAAACAAAGATGAACTTACTACTATGGAATTCTGAATGATGGAACGGAACAACGTGTTCGTTGTCCGCCCCCTATGAGCCTCCATATCGGTCTCGAAATGGAGCGTCTCACTCACTGCGTTGGCGACATGGGGGTCCTGCAGAATGGAATCATCAACCCTGATCACCCGGTTCATATGATCAGTGGCCCGAGGATTCCACTCTGCAGCTTCTACCGTCTGTGGAGGGAGAGGTGGAGTCTGCCTCTGCTACTGCTGTTGTTGCTGTTGGGGTGAAGGGGGTAACCCATGGCCTCTCCCGCTTGGCTGTTGAATGGAGGGGGCCCTGGATCCCCTACCCGGGCCGTCGTGCCTTTGCTTGGTCCTCTTTTCCTCCTCGACTTGAGGATCTCGGTCTCGCACTTGACCCCGATCAGCGGCCCTCGGAGGCAGGGGTTGGCGCTGGTACCTGTTGATGGGGTGCTACTAGTTGACCCCCGTTCTCTCCCGGCGGCAAGGGCCTGCCTCTGTCTCAGGAATCCCAGATCTATGCGGGGCGTGGGGGACATGACTACCTCAAAGGCGTCCTCTGCGTCTAGAGACTGAAGGATGCAGAGGTCAGGCCACGAATCTCTCCTAGAAGTCCCCACCTCGGCGTGTGAAGGAACCAAAACCTCTCTGGCCCCAGACTCCTCAACTTCAAGTGCACTCTCTACTTCCTCCTCAGTATCTCTGTCGGGGTCTTCCTCCAAGTTCTGCTCGCCCTCTTGTTGCACAGCCTGATCGAAAAGTTCAGACCACCACAAAGGGTCGAAAGGCTGGGGGAGCTGTGAGAATTTTTTATATCCCGCTAAGTAGTTCAGAAAAATGTGAGCAGCCCGGCCGAACCCGTTGTCGCCAACAAATCTCCAAACAATGACGAGGTCAGCAAAGTTCACCAAGGACCGAGGAGGAGAGGCAACTTCCCGAGCGGAGACGTCTGCACAAAAAAGAAGGTTATTAACACTTCTAAAAAATCCTAAGGACAAAAATAGTAGACTCGGAGAAGCCAACGTACTTGTCGTTCTCCATTCAAAAGGGCACATCAGGCCATTGTACTCGGGACCAGTCCCCCGCTGCCAGGATCCACTGAAGATCAGAAGATCATCCTTGTATCCTTTGTCCGAGTTAGGGAGGTGAGTTACAAGGTACATGGAGAGATCCCCGGCTTTAAGGTAGAAATTCTGCTGAGGCATGACCCTCAACAGGGAATAGCAAAAAAGGATATCGTTGAGCCCAACGTTTACCCCGAGACGGTTGTTTAAGCTTTAAGACCCCCATTATCCTAAATATGTTAAGGCAACACTGCTCCGGGAAGAGTTTGAAATGGGCGAGGAACTGGAGGAGTAGAGGAGGTAGGGGGAACCTAATTCCACCCTCTATGATTGTCTTGGTGAAAAAGGGCATCTCATTCTCGGCCCTGAGAGTACAGTTATGCAAAATTGGGTCATACTCATCTATACTTACGTTTGGGGGAATGCGGTATCGGGCCCTAAACCTATTGATCTGCTCGTCTCCCTTCACTTTGTACTTCCCTGACCTTGAGGAACTGGCTTGGGGATCCTCAGTGACAGGGCGACGTCGGGGCATCTCCAAAGAAGATAAAAACTAAAGAGGAAGAAGAAAGTTTTTCTACGAAGATCCCCTAGGGGTTTCCTGAGGGTTGGTCACACAATGACAACCAGAAACACCTTCGGTTACCGGGGAATAAAAAACAAACTTAGAAAGACGGAAAGAAGGGAGATACAAGGACTCACCAGAACATGAACGAAGGTTTTTGAAGGGCTCGGAGTGGTTCCTCTCTCCGAAAGGTTCAGAAGCAAGAGGGTGTTTGCTGGTCTAAACTCCGGTGACGACTGATTGGTAGACGACGTGACTAAGGGGGTTTTGGCAAAGTTTTCAGGTGAAAGCTCTCTGAGTTCGAAATGGCAAGAGTGTGGGAAAGAGAGAGAGAGTCCGTTTATATAGTACCCATCCCCATCATTAGGCACGAAGAGGCGCATTTAATGCGCACGACTTCTTAAGCAGCAAAAAATGGCTGGAAGTAATGATGGAGTGGTTGGGACAATTGCAGAACCCTTCGTCTCCTTACAACGCGTGTCCTCGGCGTCAGAAGATCGAAGGCNAGGTTTCAGTAGACAACGCAAGTACTCGAAAAATAAAAAACAAGCTATTCATTTCAAAAAAAAAGGGGGTTTTGCGTCCCCGAGGGCTACAACGTTCAAAAAAATAAATAAATATATATATATATATATATATATATATATATACAGTTCTTTTTCGAAGTTTCATCTGACCCCGGGCATCTCTAGCACGTCACTACAAGGAGAATCAGTGTAGAAGGGGTGAGCAGCTTCGGGAGCAGGAAGAGCCGGGGCAGAATCAACAGCAGACAAGGTTTGAGAAATGTTGAAATTGAGGGCAGAAGGGGCAGCCTCCGGCAAGGCCTCATTGGATGGGATGAGAATTACCACCTCAGGTGGGTCTTCCAAAACTTGCATCGGCATTAGGGGCCGCACCCTCAGCAGCAACCTCGGCCTCAGCCTGCGCCATCTCCACCGATGGCACGTAGTGCATCTGGAAGAGTGGGGAGTCTGGAAGCACGCCGACGGCTCAGAGCGCCTCATCCCAGCCCTTTTTGAAGAACTCTTTGATGTTCTCCTCGAGGGCGGGCAATATGTCGTCAGCAAACTTCTCTCGGATTTGCTCTTCAGTCTTCCTATCTCTGCTTCCGCCCTGATCCTGTTCAGCTCCTGGGTCAGAGCCTGACAACTCTCCTCTAACCTGATAGCCCTATCCTCGGCCGCAGAGCGTCGCTGCGTCTGCTGTGTGATCCTCCTCTCAGCATCGGCCAAGGCAACACTTAGCTTTTCAACGCCGACCTTCACCAATTCGTTGTCCTTGAGAAGTTGTTCAATTTGAGCAGCCTGCCCCGCGAAGGTGGAGTCCCTGGCAGCCACGTCCTCCTTAGCACTGGCCAAGGCTCATTCAGCCTCTTCCTTCTGTTCCTGGGTCCGTTGGAGGTCCATCCTGGCTGCATGATATTGTGCAGTGATTACGAAAATTTGTTGGGTGGCCTGCGAAGAAAAGAACTTAGTCAATTATTGGAGATACGACAAGAAAAGGCTGAAACAAAGATGAACTTACTACTATGGAATTCTGAATGATGGAACGGAACAACGTGTTCGTTGTCCGCCCCCTATGAGCCTCCATATCGGTCTCGAAATGGAGCGTCTCACTCACTGCGTTGGCGACATGGGGGTCCTGCAGAATGGAATCATCAACCCTGATCACCCGGTTCATATGATCAGTGGCCCGAGGATTCCACTCTGCAGCTTCTACCGTCTGTGGAGGGAGAGGTGGAGTCTGCCTCTGCTACTGCTGTTGTTGCTGTTGGGGTGAAGGGGGTAACCCATGGCCTCTCCCGCTTGGCTGTTGAATGGAGGGGGCCCTGGATCCCCTACCCGGGCCGTCGTGCCTTTGCTTGGTCCTCTTTTCCTCCTCGACTTGAGGATCTCGGTCTCGCACTTGACCCCGATCAGCGGCCCTCGGAGGCAGGGGTTGGCGCTGGTACCTGTTGATGGGGTGCTACTAGTTGACCCCCGTTCTCTCCCGGCGGCAAGGGCCTGCCTCTGTCTCAGGAATCCCAGATCTATGCGGGGCGTGGGGGACATGACTACCTCAAAGGCGTCCTCTGCGTCTAGAGACTGAAGGATGCAGAGGTCAGGCCACGAATCTCTCCTAGAAGTCCCCACCTCGGCGTGTGAAGGAACCAAAACCTCTCTGGCCCCAGACTCCTCAACTTCAAGTGCACTCTCTACTTCCTCCTCAGTATCTCTGTCGGGGTCTTCCTCCAAGTTCTGCTCGGCCTCTTGTTGCACAGCCTGATCGAAAATTTCAGACCACCGCAAAGGGTCGAAAGGCTGGGGGAGCTGTGAGAATTTTTTATATCCCGCTAAGTAGTTCAGAAAAATGTGAGCAGCTCGGCCGAACCCGTTGTCGCCAACAAATCTCCAAACAATGACGAGGTCAGCAAAGTTCACCAAGGACCGAGGAGGAGAGGCAACTTCCCGAGCGGAGACGTCTGCACAAAAAAGAAGGTTATTAACACTTCTAAAAAATCCTAAGGACAAAAATAGTAGACTCGGAGAAGCCAACGTACTTGTCGTTCTCCATTCAAAAGGGCACATCAGGCCATTGTACTCGGGACCAGTCCCCCGCTGCCAGGATCCACTGAAGATCAGAAGATCATCCTTGTATCCTTTGTCCGAGTTAGGGAGGTGAGTTACAAGGTACATGGAGAGATCCCCGGCTTTAAGGTAGAAATTCTGCTGAGGCATGACCCTCAACAGGGAATAGCAAAAAAGGATATCGTTGAGCCCAACGTTTACCCCGAGACGGTTGTTTAAGCTTTAAGACCCCCATTATCCTAAATATGTTAAGGCAACACTGCTCCGGGAAGAGTTTGAAATGGGCGAGGAACTGGAGGAGTAGAGGAGGTAGGGGGAACCTAATTCCACCCTCTATGATTGTCTTGGTGAAAAAGGGCATCTCATTCTCGGCCCTGAGAGTACAGTTATGCAAAATTGGGTCATACTCATCTATACTTACGTTTGGGGGAATGCGGTATCGGGCCCTAAACCTATTGATCTGCTCGTCTCCCTTCACTTTGTACTTCCCTGACCTTGAGGAACTGGCTTGGGGATCCTCAGTGACAGGGCGACGTCGGGGCATCTCCAAAGAAGATAAAAACTAAAGAGGAAGAAGAAAGTTTTTCTACGAAGATCCCCTAGGGGTTTCCTGAGGGTTGGTCACACAATGACAACCAGAAACACCTTCGGTTACCGGGGAATAAAAAACAAACTTAGAAAGACGGAAAGAAGGGAGATACAAGGACTCACCAGAACATGAACGAAGGTTTTTGAAGGGCTCGGAGTGGTTCCTCTCTCCGGAAGGTTCAGAAGCAAGAGGGTGTTTGCTGGTCTAAACTCCGGTGACGACTGATTGGTAGACGACATGACTAAGGGGGTCTTTGGCGAAGTTTTCAGGTGAAAGCTCTCTGAGTTCGAAATGGCAAGAGTGTGGGAAAGAGAGAGAGAGCCCGTTTATATAGTACTCATCCCCATCATTAGGCACGAAGAGGCGCATTTAATGCGCACGACTTTTTAAGCAGCAAAAAATGACTGGAAGTAATGATGGAGTGGTTGGGACAGTTGCAGAACCCTTCGTCTCCTTACAACGCGTGTCCTCGGCGTCAGAAGATCGAAGGCTGGGGGGCAGTTGATGGGACATTTTTAGACACTCTCAGATGATGATACGTGTACTCAGTGTCAATGGAGACATTTGTTCTAATACTGACACGTCTTCGTGGTTTTTTAACCCCTTGCCCCGAGGATACTATTCACAGGGATCAAGGATCCCCAAACTACCATGAACCGACACATATTCCTCGGCAGTTTTGGGTATATCAGTCCTAAATCATGCTAGTCTCTCGACACCGAAGAGTATTTATCACGTCGGCGTTTCCGCACCTGCAAAGGCTATTGATGGACAAATCACTAGCCTAGGCAAAGCTAGACTAGCCATCATGACCTCGTCTTACTTAAATGGTGTCAGGAGGCACAAGAAAGCAGAAGACTCAACCAAAGAGGAATGGGCACGTGGCGTATTGTGTCAGATCAGAGACAAAAAGACCAGAATGTTTTTGCTGACACATGACTTGGGAAAACAAGTCTTTAATGCACATTTCTCTTGATGAGACAACATTTAATGCATGAGAGCTCGAAAGTGAAAGGTAATAAATGTCTCAAAGCCTGGACATTTAATACACCTCCGCCGAGAGAAGATCATTAAACGTTCGACAGACCGAGGAGAAAACATTAGTTGCTCGGGGTCCCGAGCAGTAAAGAATAAGATCATTACTTATAGAAATTGGTGTGCACGC
This sequence comes from Ilex paraguariensis, assembly GCA_963454935.2. Classification (NCBI taxonomy): domain Eukaryota; kingdom Viridiplantae; phylum Streptophyta; class Magnoliopsida; order Aquifoliales; family Aquifoliaceae; genus Ilex; species Ilex paraguariensis. The sequence continues at coordinate 609,835 of CAUOFW020001369.1, forward strand.
TGCCCACCCTCAATGATTACCTATTAGTTACGCTGTCAGTAATGATGAGTTTTTAAGGTATAAATAGTCCTCACAAATACAGAAAAATNTTAGACACTCCCAGATGATGATACGTGTACTCAGTGTCAATGGAGACATTTGTTCTAATACTGACACGTCTTCGTGGTTTTTTAACCCCTTGCCCCGAGGATACTATTCACAGGGATCAAGGATCCCCAAACTACCATGAACCGACACATATTCCTCGGCAGTTTTGGGTATATCAGTCCTAAATCATGCTAGTCTCTCGACACCGAAGAGTATTTATCACGTCGGCGTTTCCGCACCTGCAAAGGCTATTGATGGACAAATCACTAGCCTAGGCAAAGCTAGACTAGCCATCATGACCTCGTCTTACTTAAATGGTGTCAGGAGGCACAAGAAAGCAGAAGACTCAACCAAAGAGGAATGGGCACGTGGCGTATTGTGTCAGATCAGAGACAAAAAGACCAGAATGTTTTTGCTGACACATGACTTGGGAAAACAAGTCTTTAATGCACATTTCTCTTGATGAGACAACATTTAATGCATGAGAGCTCGGAAGTGAAAGGTAATAAATGTCTCAAAGCCTGGACATTTAATACACCTCCGCCGAGAGAAGATCATTAAACGTTCGACAGACCGAGGAGAAAACATTAGTTGCTCGGGGTCCCGAGCAGTAAAGAATAAGATCATTACTTATAGAAATTGGTGTGCACGCTGCCCACCCTCAATGATTACCTATTAGTTACGCTGTCAGTAATGATGAGTTTTTAAGGTATAAATAGTCCTCACAAATACAGAAAAATGGTACACAATTAACCCTCTCTCAACCATCATACAATGTTTTCTTCTTCCCCTCTCTCAAAGAACTGACTTGACCGTCCGAGGGGATACGTCGAAAAACACTCTGGCACCCTTCTAACCTGTTTTCCTTTGTTCCAGGAACCTTCTTCAGTTTTCAAGGATCACTCAGACGACTCATACCAACGATTGATTATCCACCTTCGACCCTCACAACTTGTTCAACTAGCAAGACCAACCACCCAATTTCGAACACATGTTCACCATGGAAGAGANGCCGCACCCTCAGCAGCAACCTCGGCCTCAGCCTGCGCCATCTCCACCGATGGCACGTAGTGCATCTGGAAGAGTGGGGAGTCTGGAAGCACGCCGACGGCTCAGAGCGCCTCATCCCAGCCCTTTTTGAAGAACTCTTTGCTGTTCTCCTCGAGGGCGGGCNCAAAAAAATTAAACAAATGATCTAAGTCAGAACATGAATTTTACAACCAAAATTCACGTTCTATTATGTCATTTATTAAAATTAAATCAAAAAAAAATCTATTTTAAAAAAAAGTCATAGTTAATTAGTTAATATACAATTATACTATCTATTAGAATANATGTTCTCCTCGAGGGCGGGCAATATGTCGTCAGCAAACTTCTCTCGGATTTGCTCTTCAGTCTTCCTATCTCTGCTTCCGCCCTGATCCTGTTCAGCTCCTGGGTCAGAGCCTGACAACTCTCCTCTAACCTGATAGCCCTATCCTCGGCCGCAGAGCGTCGCTGCGTCTGCTGTGTGATCCTCCTCTCAGCATCGGCCAAGGCAACACTTAGCTTTTCAACGCCGACCTTCACCAATTCGTTGTCCTTGAGAAGTTGTTCAATTTGAGCAGCCTGCCCCGCGAAGGTGGAGTCCCTGGCAGCCACGTCCTCCTTAGCACTGGCCAAGGCTCATTCAGCCTCTTCCTTCTGTTCCTGGGTCCGTTGGAGGTCCATCCTGGCTGCATGATATTGTGCAGTGATTACGAAAATTTGTTGGGTGGCCTGCGAAGAAAAGAACTTAGTCAATTATTGGAGATACGACAAGAAAAGGCTGAAACAAAGATGAACTTACTACTATGGAATTCTGAATGATGGAACGGAACAACGTGTTCGTTGTCCGCCCCCTATGAGCCTCCATATCGGTCTCGAAATGGAGCGTCTCACTCACTGCGTTGGCGACATGGGGGTCCTGCAGAATGGAATCATCAACCCTGATCACCCGGTTCATATGATCAGTGGCCCGAGGATTCCACTCTGCAGCTTCTACCGTCTGTGGAGGGAGAGGTGGAGTCTGCCTCTGCTACTGCTGTTGTTGCTGTTGGGGTGAAGGGGGTAACCCATGGCCTCTCCCGCTTGGCTGTTGAATGGAGGGGGCCCTGGATCCCCTACCCGGGCCGTCGTGCCTTTGCTTGGTCCTCTTTTCCTCCTCGACTTGAGGATCTCGGTCTCGCACTTGACCCCGATCAGCGGCCCTCGGAGGCAGGGGTTGGCGCTGGTACCTGTTGATGGGGTGCTACTAGTTGACCCCCGTTCTCTCCCGGCGGCAAGGGCCTGCCTCTGTCTCAGGAATCCCAGATCTATGCGGGGCGTGGGGGACATGACTACCTCAAAGGCGTCCTCTGCGTCTAGAGACTGAAGGATGCAGAGGTCAGGCCACGAATCTCTCCTAGAAGTCCCCACCTCGGCGTGTGAAGGAACCAAAACCTCTCTGGCCCCAGACTCCTCAACTTCAAGTGCACTCNCGTATGACACCCTCGATACCGTAGCCTTTCCCGGGATAATAGGTCACAAAGTCGTTGAGGGTACGAACATATGGTTAGAGCATCTCCAACAATAATAGTTATTTTAGTTATCCAAAAAATAATTTTTTTTATTTTAACTACTCATTTTTTCAATACACACTCCAATAGATTCTTTATATTTTTAACTACTTCTTTTAAATATTATTTATTATCTCTTTTGNTCTCTACTTCCTCCTCAGTATCTCTGTCGGGGTCTTCCTCCAAGTTCTGCTCGGCCTCTTGTTGCACAGCCTGATCGAAAATTTCAGACCACCGCAAAGGGTCGAAAGGCTGGGGGAGCTGTGAGAATTTTTTATATCCCGCTAAGTAGTTCAGAAAAATGTGAGCAGCTCGGCCGAACCCGTTGTCGCCAACAAATCTCCAAACAATGACGAGGTCAGCAAAGTTCNAAAGAAATGAGAGAAAGAGAGAGAAAATAATATATATTATGTTTACATATTGCTACATTGATGATTTATTTTACATGAACATAATCTGTTGGAATACTATTTTTAGCTTTAATTAACTAAAATTTACCAACTTTAAACATTTAAAACATCTATTGGAGATAGTGTTGGGCATAGACCCACGGTGATAAACAGTCGTCTTTTCTGGCCANAGGAGAGGCAACTTCCCGAGCGGAGACGTCTGCACAAAAAAGAAGGTTATTAACACTTCTAAAAAATCCTAAGGACAAAAATAGTAGACTCGGAGAAGCCAACGTACTTGTCGTTCTCCATTCAAAAGGGCACATCAGGCCATTGTACTCGGGACCAGTCCCCCGCTGCCAGGATCCACTGAAGATCAGAAGATCATCCTTGTATCCTTTGTCCGAGTTAGGGAGGTGAGTTACAAGGTACATGGAGAGATCCCCGGCTTTAAGGTAGAAATTCTGCTGAGGCATGACCCTCAACNTTAGATTATGAAGAATTTATTTTTCATAAATTTTCTAGTCTCGATGTGAATGACATGTCTTTAACTGAGCTAAATGAGATTAATCAAAATACGCATAAATTAATCCAAATACCTTTCATCGTTAAAAAAAATATATTATTACCAAACCAGAACGTAGATTTGTATCGATGCCCACACCAATTGTAATGCTCCGTTTGGTATGATAGAAAAATAAAAGGATAAAAAATTGAAAAAATAAATAAAGCATCATGTTTAGTAAGAAATAAAAATAGGAATGATGAAAAAGTGAATAAATTTACTTTCTTTCAAACTCATCAAAATCAATCCCTTGAAAACCGGAAAGAAAGTTGATGGAAAGTTAATTATTTGTTTTGAGATTTATCATATTTGTCCATATATTATGTATACATTAATTTCATATATAAATACAATGATAAAATAAGTATGTGTGTGTGTGTGTGTGTCTATATATATATATAAATTTTAAAATAAAAAAATAAAAATTTTAAATTAAAATTTTTTTTTTTCATCTTAACTAGGAGTGAAAATTTTTCACTCAACACGATGACATGACTCGAACTCGACACGAATTTTATGACACGAAATTGAAAATGACCTGACACGCGAACAAGAAATATAAAAAGCTCATAATTTTATGACTCAATAAGAATCTGACACGACACAATTCGATTATCACTCTTAATCTTAGTCAGCACAAAAAAAATAATTAATCATTTTTATTTTTCATCAATCCAATTATACACAATGAAAGAAAGTATATCATTCATATTTTCCATTCTTAAAGGATTAAAAGTATATCCCTCATATTTTTCATCATTCCTACCAAACGAAGCATTAAACTTCGTCTCTCTCTTTCTTTTCCTCAAATTAGGTTATGGTTGCACAAGAATACATGCGGGCAACAATGTTCATTTTTTGTTTTTTTGGGCTGGTGAAAAAAGGTTGGAGGGGTAATCAAGGTGGAACCTCAGTCTGAGTGTGATCATAGCAGCCCGATAAAAAACCGCAAGTGTAAGTCAACTCGAACTATAACCTAATCCCACTGAAAGTCAACTCAAAACTATCACCTAATCCAACATTACAGAACTGTCAGTAGAAATTACAAGAGTTCAGGTAAATCGAACTCCTGCTTGTTAACTTCATAGGAGTCGATGAAGACCCTAAACAGAACGCAAGATAGGTCCTTGAGAAAAAGAAAAAAGGAAAATCTTTACTCCACCCACACGTATTGGCTTAGNCTAACTCTCTCTCAACCATCATACAATGTTTTCTTCTTCCCCTCTCTCAAAGAACTGACTTGACCGTCGGAGGGGATACGTCGAAAAACACTATGACACCCTTCTAACCTGTTTTCCTTTGTTCCAGGAACCCCCTTCAGTTTTCAAGGATCACTCAGGCGACTCATACCAACGATTGATTATCCACCTTCGACCCTCACAACCTGTTCAACTAGCAAGACCAACCACCCAATTTCGAACACATGTTCACCATGGAAGAGATCTGTTCTAGTGTTTATATTGTGCGGGATCTTCCACCCACACTATCTATTGAAATAAAACAAAAAAATTAAACAAATGATCTAAGTCAGAACATGAATTTTACAACCAAAATTCACGTTCTATTATGCCATTTATTAAAATTAAATCAAAAAAAAAATCTAATTTAAAAAAAAGTCATAGTTAATTAGTTAATATACAATTATACTATCTATTAGAATAAAATTAAAAATTTAAATAAGGGATTAAACTGTAATGAACACAACATCTTTTAGCTTTAATTCGGGTAGTTTGGTATTTTAATTTGGTTGTTTAAAAGACCAAATTAAATTCTAATAAATAATATAATTGTATATTAATTATAATATTTTATGAAAAATTAAAATTTTATTTTTGATTTTATTTCAATAAATAGTACAATAGAACATAAATGTTAATTGTAAAATTAAAAATTCTTGATATTTTATCTTTGATTAAAGTATTTTTAGTGTAAATATAACATTTTAAATTTAAGGTGTAAGTAATATATGTTTACAAATTTTAGGGAGTCTAGGTGTAATTTTTTATCGAATATATTTACAGAAGGGGTCTAAGTGTTATGTACGTATAAAATTTAGGGGGTTTATGTATAATATTTTAAATATTAGGGAGTCTGAGTAATTAAATAACAAATTTCAGAAGCTCTGAATATAATTCTCCTTAAATAAAAAATAATTCTTGAAATAAAAATCAAACATTACCTAAAATTTTTACGTGTGTTCTAACGGCAGAGTGGGATAAACGGGAAAGTCAAAGTACCGCCTTTGGTATGGTTATGCCACTTATAACTTTTATGGTAAAATTATAATTCAAAAAATAGAAGTTATAATTGTTTAATAAAAATCTATGATCGATCAAAGGGATTATAATTGATCACAGATATAACCTCTTTCTTATGAGTTATAACTTGACTTTTAAAAATTGTAACTTCGTTATCAATCTCAATCTATGATTTTTAAAAATTATAATTTACGTCTCAAAAAAATTATAATTTAATTTTAAATAATTGTAAATTTCGTATGACACCCTCGATACCGTAGCCTTTCCCGGGATAATAGGTCACAAAGTCATTGAGGGTACGAACATATGGTTAGAGCATCTCCAACAATAATAGTTATTTTAGTTATCCAAAAAATAACTTTTTTTATTTTAACTACTCATTTTTTCAATACACACTCTAATAGATTCTTTATATTTTTAACTACTTCTTTTAAATATTATTTATTATCTCTTTTGTATTATATTTTTTGAGAATAGTGAAAGGTAGAAAGAGAGAGAATGGAAGAAATGAGAGAAAGAGAGAGAAAATAATATATATTATGTTTACATATTACTACAATGATGATTTATTTTACATGAACATAATATGTTGGAATACTATTTTTAGCTTTAATTAACTAAAATTTACCAATTTTAAACATTTAAAACATCTATTGGAGATAGTGTTGGGCATAGACCCACGGTGATAAACAGTCGTCTTTTCTGGCCAAAAATGTCGGCTAGAATAGAATTTAAGGATAAGGCTGCCGACTAAATTAATATCCTTTGTCAAAATTTATTTTTAATTGTTAATTTTGGTTTAAATGATTTATAATTATTGATTCAAAAAATAATAATAAATATTAAGAAATAATAAAGTAAAAATATTTTGAATGTACCAAAATTTTAGTAAATAAGAAATAGAAATACAATAAAGAATCTAGTGATACTAGAGACGAGCAGCAAATTCAGGTATTCTGAATTCAAATCTTGGCAATTTCTTGGGGGCTAGATTATGAAGAATTTATTTTTCATAAATTTTCTAGTCTCGATGTGAATGACATGTCTTTAACTGAGTTAAATGAGATTAATCAAAATACGCATAAATTAATCTAAACACCTTTCACCGTTAAAAAAAAAATATTATTACCAAACCAGATCGTAGATTTGTATCGATGCCCACACCAATTGTAATGCTCCGTTTGGTATGATAGAAAAATAAAAGGATAAAAAATTGGAAGGATAAATAAAGCATCATGTTTAGTAAGAAATAAAAATAGGAAGGATGAAAAAGTGAATAAATTTACTTTCTTTCAAACTCATCAAAATCAATCCCTTGAAAACCGGAAAGAAAGTTGATAGAAAGTTAATTATTTGTTTTGAGATTTATCATATTTGTCCATATATTATGTATACATTAATTTCATATATAAATACAATGATAAAATAAGTATGTGTGTGTGTGTGTGTGTCTATATATATATATATATAAATTTTAAAATAAAAAAATAAAAATTTTAAATTAAAAAAATATTTTTTTCATCTTAATTAGGAGTGAAAATTTTCCACTCAATACGATGACATGACTCGAACTCGACACGAATTTTATGACACGAAATTGAAAATGACCTGACACGCGAACAAGAAATATAAAAAGCTCATAATTTTATGACTCAATAAGAATATGACACGACACAATTCGATTATCACTCTTAATCTTAGTCAGCAAAAAAAAAATAATTAATCATTTTTATTTTTCATCAATCCAACTATACACAATGAAAGAAAGTATATCATTCATATTTTCCATTCTTAAAGAATTAAAAGTATATCCCTCATATTTTTCATCAGTCCTACCAAACGAAGCATTAAACTTCGTCTCTCTCTTTCTTTTCCTCAAATTAGGTTATGGTTGCACAAGAATACATGCGGGCAACAANATAGAGTAATCTATATGTATATTAGTTATTGTTCGTGTTTGATGACACATAATAATAATAAAAAAATTGTCAATTATAAATATATTTATATTCATACTCAAACTAAAATTACAAAAATATAGATGAGAGATAAATGAATTTAAATATCGGTTATAGTGGGGGTGAGTGATGAAAGTGGTGGTGGAAGATGGTGATGGATGTGGTGAGCGGCTATGACTGTGATAGTGGTGGCGGTTGTGGGTGGCAACGGTGATGGTAGTGATGAATTTTGGATAATGATTATAGTATTGACAGTCGTGGGTAACAACAGTGGTACTCGTGGGTGATGATGGTGGTGGTGGTGGTGGGTGGTAGCGAATGGTGATTGTGTTGGCAGGTGTGGTGGGNAATGTTCATTTTTTGTTTTTTTGGGCTGGTGAAAAAAGGTTGGAGGGGTAATCAAGGTGGAACCTCAGTCTGAGTGTGATCATAGCAGCCCGATAAAAAACCGCAAGTGTAAGTCAACTCGAACTATAACCTAATCCCACTGAAAGTCAACTCAAAACTATCACCTAATCCAACATTACAGAACTGTCAGTAGAAATTACAAGAGTTCAGGTAAATCGAACTCCTGCTTGTTAACTTCATAGGAGTCGATGAAGACCCTAAACAGAACGCAAGATAGGTCCTTGAGAAAAAGAAAAAAGGAAAATCTTTACTCCACCCACACGTATTGGCTTAGTGATTTAAAATGTACAAGACGTAGGTTTACAGGTAACATCCCATGTGCCTCACAAACTAAGCTATTAGCTTAAAACTTGCTAATTCAAAGTATAGTCAATGCCTTGTCCCAACATGAACGATCGAATTCTGATCTTCCCACAAATCAAGGAACATGTCATAATTCCTTTCATCAAGCATACAAAGATTTCTACCTAGCGTCACTCAAGCTTCTATAGATTTTTAACACCATTAGAAGTTAAAAAAGAAAGAACAAAAAAACAAAAGAGCGGAACTTATTTATTACAACACCTTAATAGTACCCGACAAAAAACAAAACCAGTTTTTTTTTGCTATAGGGTGTTCAGGTTTACACCGACTCCTCCCTCGAGCTTTGAGCCAGTTATAATATCTCGAACTAGTTTAAGGACACGTCCCCTAAAGAGCAAGGGTGACTGACCCTTAACAGGTGTGAGAAATATCGAACCTGAGACCTTTTATTTACAAGAAGGCAAGCTTGACTACTAGACCAACCTAAGGGTTAAAAAAAAAGAATATTTTCTGAGTAATGTTCTACAAGGCCCTTCTTAGGCATCGACAGCATATATCCCATGCATTAGCAACAAAAAGAAAGACAAATGAGGAGTAATCAGGACAATTGTTAATCAGAAACTTGAAAGCATTTAGGAATTCCAACAAAGGAATTGCATTGGGAAAGACCATAATAACTTACATATATAGCTTCAGGAAAGCTAATATTATCACAGTGAATCTTTGGTATTTACATCTGCTGGCTATGGTTTCTTTACAACACATTGTTCTGACAAGTTTTTCTACTCACTTTAGAGCCAAGTCAATTCTGAAGACTGCTATATTTCAGGACTCTACAACGTTCACAGCGAATTTGGACAGCAGCTGTGGGATTCCTGATATTATCGGTCCGTATTTCTACAAAATACAACAATTAAATGCATTAAACCCAAATTTTAGCGTTCATGTGTGCTAATTGAAATTCAAAATGCAATTTTAGCTCAAAAGGTGGATAAAGAGACACCAATATAAACAAGTTGAGGAAAATATGAGTTACGTATTGAATTATCATAATGTTGACTTATTAGTCCATCCATATGGCAATAAGTGGACTCATTTTCAACCCTAGAGAAACAAAACGAGATTCAGGCTCTCCATGGGATAACTTCTGAGTGAATTGTATGTACCTTTTGGCTTTCATGAATTTCAGACAGTGGAACTGCAAGCAACTTTAGGTTTTTAGGTACAATGAACTTTTGACTTGCAGGTAACTTCACAAGAAAGAGTTTAATGCACTCCTACAAATCGGGACAAGCACATCAGAATGAGGGATTCGTGCCAGTAAAGAAAATATAAAGGAAGCAATTCTTTTCGTAGTTGATTACCTTCGGCCATTTCACATTAGGTGGCAAGTATGGATACAGCAGCGTTTCAAAGTTATGTCTCCACCACATCCCAAGGCATTCTCCCACCTAAACATCGCAAATAAGACCCTTAAAAAACTTGCACTGAATTTACTCAAATAGGAATGCCATAATAAAATTCCACATACCTCCCAATCAGGTCGGCCACCATCTTTATCAATAGATAGCTTGCTTGAAAGCTTACGCTTCAAGCCACCAATATCTGCAGGACGAAAAAGAAATCTAAGGATGTCCACACCTTCAATTACAAATCGATAGCATGAATTACTAAGATGGTGTCTTACCTGATTCACCTGGTCTTAAGCGACCGCCTGGGAGCATAAGTATGGAATTCCTTATTTGCAACAACAGCAAATGAGGATGTTTGAACAATTCAACCTGCAACTCAAAACCACAATTATCTCATCTGTCCACCCATTGAAGTACCTATACTACAAACTTTCCAATCAACTTAACTGAACAAACTTGACCGAACCATTCAACTTGACTGAACAACCTTGTGAAAACGGAAAGTATTATGATCAACGAGAAAGGCCTTAAAAAGAAGTACTCTGACTTGACATCCTTTTTTTCCCAAATGAAATAAGGGCTGGACAAAGAACAAGATACTGTTGACAGAAAATGACCTGAAAACAACCATGAATTCTCAAATGTTCTTTCTCTTCAAAGATCTAATAAAAATACAAATTTGAATCCTTAACTTTGTAGACACATCTAATTACGTGTCAACCAATACTGGTAAAATCGACTAACCCTAAACCCAAAAACTTGAAAAGTGCTCACGAATAAAACGATATTTTTAGTTTATAAATAGCTCTAGCATAGCTGAGATCAAGAACAGTTGACTTGGTTGAGCATATATCTCTTGCATCCCTGATTAATCATCAACAAGCATATGAAAAAGACACTTAAATCTCCACCGTCCATCCTCAAATATGGAGTTTGTACATATGTGTGTGTTTTTGTGCATTTGTGTGGCAAATGGATCTGCAATGTAAGACAATTACATGGCAACAAAGAAAACAACCAAATGCTTAGGTTAATCGACAATCATTAAAACTATCACTCGTGTTGGCCCCATTTAGCAAGGGTTCTTGAAGTAGATCGGTTACCAATTTAACACCTTTTTTTTCAGTGCACAAACTGGCCGCTCTTACTCTCAAAACACTTTGTCACACTAAGCATTCATAAGATATTACTATCTCAGTTAGCAATACCACCTTAATTTCCAAAACCACTCTGCGATTTCTTGTCTCAACCCTAATTGGCAAAACCAAAATTGTCAAATACTAGCTCCAAACAATCCATTCACCTTGGCAACATTCAGCTCATTCCTAGAATATCAATAACTACATTTATAACAGACACTATCGACAGTGCCCCCAAAAAAGATCTTCATTCTGTTTCATTTTTACCCCAATTCATACATCCCTAGTGACTATAATATAATCTGAACAAGAAACATTTTTGACAGCAAATATCAATAGGTTAATAAGTTATTTGTGGGTAAATCAAGGAAGTCGAATAATAAAATCATACATGGTTTTACTTTCAGTTTTGATTTAATTTAAGCAAAAAACAAAGAATCGAAAGTCATTTTATACATATATCTATCTGTAATTGAAGAAGCAGAGGGTATAGAGTACTGACCAGAAGTACAGCCTGAACGCAAGTCCTCAATCCGTAAGCATCGTAGCTGGAAACGATAAATAATTGCACATTCAAAAGACTTGGAAAACAGTGAACCCTACTGAACTATAGCAAGAGAAACACATGTATATATGAATGACTCAGGAATATAAACACACACACGCACACAGAGAAGAGGGAAAGGGAAAAGGGGTACTTGGATTTCATGCGGTGGACACGATCGGCAATGGTTTCGTCCTCGAATGGGACGGCTTCTTTGGAACCAAAATAGTAACAGCTGAGAGGATAAATGTTCAAAACGTTACTGTGACTGTGATCATCGTTGTTGTTGTGATAGTTTCCATTACCTACAACCGGTAAAACCACTTGATCACTCATCTTCAAGATGATCTGCAATTGCAATTCGAGAGAATAGATAGAGAGGGAAAAAAGATTTGGAGGAGGGTGGCGGAGAAAGAATAATACAAAGAAGCTAGATTAGGAAACGTGGCTGTTACAGAGAGAATCGGAGGCTGATACAGTGATATGGCACATGGCTCTAGAGAGTGTGGTTGCCAAATTTTTTATTAAATTTTGTATTTCAAATCCGTGCGTAGTTAGATTAGTGGCATCATTAATTTTATCGAGGATTCGATACATAAGATTTTAATACATTATTTATAATATAAGATTTAATAAATAATTTGAGTGGTATAATTTTATCTATTATGATATGCTTGTTTGTAAATATTGAATACAACACTGATACTATGTCAGTAATTTTGATGTAGTATCATCAATTAATAATAAAATATTATCGTCAACTAATAATAAAACATTAAATAGGTATGGTGAACCGTACTTAGACAATTATTTGTTTATATGGAGGAACAATAGATAGTTATTTACCCACATAGAGGGTTAGTTATTTATTTTAGTGGGACATATTTACTTATTTGTTTGATATTATTAATTGGTGATACAACGATAATATTATTACATGGTATCATCGTTGTAATTGAATATTTTCTTATTTTCCTTTCAATGTAATTATTATTTTTATTTAATTTAGAAGAATAATTCTATGCGCAAAAAAGTTTATATTACTTTTTTTTTATTACCGTCAAAAGATATTTTGATCAATTTATATACACCTCGATTAATCTTTTCTTCAATTTCATCAAAAGAAATATCATCTACGCCAAAAATAAAAAATTCACGATAAATAAATTTCTCAAGGTAGTCTCACATCAATTGGTGAATTTTTTAGAGCAATGCTATTAAGATATAATTTGAAGACTTAATAATTGTGGTCATTAGATTATCAATGAGTTTCAACATTAAATTATCACTGGATTCTAACACTATCAATTCAATGATCATAATATATTAAAATTTTAAATTATATCTCTAAATTATGTCCTAATAGCATTAGTGAAATTTTTAATGTAGACAATTAGGGAGAGGCTTTGCCCTTTTGTCCAACCAAATATATTAGTATGTGGATGGTGGTATGGTGCGTTGTTGGATTTGGACTGTTTAACCAAACAGTTGCTGGGACTGGGTTTTGATGAGTTGGGCTATGATGGATTTGAACCTCTACAAGTAAGATAGGTTTTTTCTTCGTTTAAGAAAATATGTTAATTTTGTAAAAGAGTTTAGGGGACGTATCTTATATAAATTTGGGATATTTATAGCTAACCATAATATAAATAGCAAAGACATGCACAAAAACCAAATACAAAGGCTCTTCATCACTTGAACTTGCATGTGAAAGAGTATACTACAACCTTTTTTTTTTTTTTTTTACCTTTGTGCAGTTGGTTCAATAAATAAGAATTTCTTGTTCAATATTATAGTTTGAATCTTCATAACTACGACATCTTAGTGAAATCGTAGCTTCAACTTTGACATAGCTACGGTGGGCTCTCCCATAGATAGTTAGTTGTGTGGTATTGAGAAAAAAAAAGTTTCATGACAATATATATAGAGTAATCTATATGTATATTAGTTATTGTTCGTGTTTGATGACACATAATAATAATAAAAAAATTGTCAATTATAAATATATTTATATTCATACTCAAACTCAAACTAAAATTACAAAAATATAGATGAGAGATAAATGAATTTAAATATCGGTTGTAGTGGGGGTGAGTGATGAAAGTGGTGGTGGAAGATGGTGATGGATGTGGTGAGCGGCTATGACTGTGATAGTGGTGGCGGTTGTGGGTGGCAACGGTGATGGTAGTGATGAATTTTGGATAATGATTATAGTATTGACAGTCGTGGGTAACAACAGTGGTAGTCGTGGGTGATGATGGTGGTGGTGGTGGTGGGTGGTAGCGAATGGTGATTGTGTTGGCAGGTGTGGTGGGGGTGGATGGTGACGATAGGTGGTGGTGGACAACAATGGTAATGGTGGTGGTGGAATGATAGTGATAATAGTAATAAATATAAGAATGAGATATTGATGGTGGTAGGAGGTGGCGGTAGGCGATAGTGGTAACATTCGATGGTGGTGATGGTGACCACGATGGTGGTCGTAATGATGATGGTCGTGTGACAATGTAGGTGGTGGTGAGGCGATGGTTATGGCAAAAGTGGTGGTGGAATAGGGTGGCAGTGGTGATGATGGTAGTAGTAGTGGGACGGTGGGAGTGATGATAATGGTAGAGTGACAACAATGGTGGTGGTGGTTGTAGGTTGGTGTGGTGAGGCGGTGGTAATGGTTATGGTGGTGGTAGTGGTGGTTATTGCAGAAGTGGTTTTGAGGCGACCGTGGTAACGATGGTGGTAGTGGTGATAGTGATCGTGGGATGGTAGGGGGAGGTGGAGTGGCTACAACAGTGATGGTGATGGTGATGGTTATTGTGGCAGAGGTGGTGGTGGGGTGACGACGATGGCAGTGGTGGTTGTGATAGAGGTGGTGGTGGGATGGTGATGATGGCGGTAATTGTGGTGAGGCAGTGGTGGTGGGGCAATTGCAAACACTATTTTTTTTTTAAAGTACTTATGAGAAGTAAGTTCTAGAAACACTTTAAAAAAGTTATCCTAAACATACTCTTAGGTAGTCTATTTTCCTATTTAATTTAAGGAGTTAACATTAACTATCAGATTAATTTTAAAGTAAAATTTAAAACGATCTTAACTGAAAAAATAAAAATTATTTTATTTATTTTATTTATTTTTAATATTTGAATTATATTGTATTTTATTATATAGATTTATTTTATATACCAAAAAATATCAAATCTTCTAAGATTTTGTTCTTGAAAATAAAGTCACCAACTAAATGATGTCATACCCTACTTACAATTCAATCTAAAAAATGTAATTTCTTCTGCATGCCAAGTATTATTGGGGAATTGGTGGGGATCTCTATGTGAATATGTTCAATCAAGCAAACTGGTATGTTTATCTTCATAAAGAAAGTTCTTGGGCTAAAGGGCACTTGAATTTGGGGGGTTGGACAAGAAACCCCTCTTGCAATGAGTATCAAGCACATGGACATGGAGTTTGGCTTTGCACTTAAATTCAAACCGTTAGTTGGGACGTTGGATCAATGCCTAACTTCGATCGAAAGTTCCATT
Organism: Ilex paraguariensis; assembly: GCA_963454935.2. Taxonomy (NCBI): domain Eukaryota; kingdom Viridiplantae; phylum Streptophyta; class Magnoliopsida; order Aquifoliales; family Aquifoliaceae; genus Ilex; species Ilex paraguariensis. The sequence goes on from CAUOFW020001369.1 coordinate 625,004, forward strand.
GACTTGGCAATTGGAGCTTTTAACATCACCATCTAGTTGACTTACTTTTAAGTTATACTTTTGTGGCAGCTTTTTGGGTTGTTCACTCTAGTAACAAAAGATATTCTTCAACTCCAAGTAATAAAGGAGAGAGTTGTAAATGTAAATCTTTTGAATTTAAATTTTAATAATTTTTTTAAGTTAAATTATAAAAGATTTTTTTTTTTTTTTGCTAGTTAAAAAAAGGGGTCAAGGTAAAAGAGTGCGCTTAAAAACCATCCTGATAGACCTTTATTAGTGAGATCATGAGGTTCCTGATAATGCTCGTTATTTTTCTCATAAACAAAATTAGATAGGCTAACATAACAGTCAACTACTAAACTATAATCTAGACTCTAAAACTCGAACCTCCAATCTTAGGGCAAGAAGTTCGACCGGTACTTCACTGGACCACCCCACTCGGTGGTGGCCACGAATGATTTATCTCTTATGAAGGTGTAGATGACCTCCTTTGACTAGATCAGGGAGGAAATTACTCAAGGTATGTATAAGTTAGTCTAAAAATCCTTGACCATGTAGAAAAAAAAAAAGAAAAAAAGAAGAAGATATTCTTCGCGTCGTATTATGTGTGTATTACCATTTTGAATCGAATAATGTTATTGTCAACTAATTTATTAACTTAATTTATTTTTTTAATTTATTATAATCATTGAATTGATCGTGACCTTTATCAAATATTAAAATTTGGTATTAATCTAATATTTACAATGAAATTATATCATTAGATCAACATATTATGTCAATTTTTTAGAAATTTGAACTATGATGGTTTAATACGTGAAAAAAAAAGTTATGTGACCAAAACTTGTTTTCTTCTAATCAAATTTACAATATATAGGATAAGATAAATCAAATAAAGNGAAAGTTCCATTGACTTGGCAATTGGAGCTTTTAACATCACCATCTAGTTGACTTACTTTTAAGTTATACTTTTGTGGCAGCTTTTTGGGTTGTTCACTCTAGTAACAAAAGATATTCTTCAACTCCAAGTAATAAAGGAGAGAGTTGTAAATGTAAATCTTTTGAATTTAAATTTTAATAATTTTTTTAAGTTAAATTATAAAAGATTTTTTTTTTTTTTTGCTAGTTAAAAAAAGGGGTCAAGGTAAAAGAGTGCGCTTAAAAACCATCCTGATAGACCTTTATTAGTGAGATCATGAGGTTCCTGATAATGCTCGTTATTTTTCTCATAAACAAAATTAGATAGGCTAACATAACAGTCAACTACTAAACTATAATCTAGACTCTAAAACTTGAACCTCCAATCTTAGGGCAAGAAGTTCGACCGGTACTTCACTGGACCACCCCACTCGGTGGTGGCCACGAATGATTTATCTCTTATGAAGGTGTAGATGACCTCCTTTGACTAGATCAGGGAGGAAATTACTCAAGGTATGTATAAGTTAGTCTAAAAATCCTTGACCATGTAGAAAAAAAAAAAGANGTGTGCATTTGTGTGGCAAATGGATCTGCAATGTAAGACAATTACAAGGCAACAAAGAAAACAACCAAATGCTTAGGTTAATCGACAATCATTAAAACTATCACNTTGTGCATTTGTGTGGCAAATGGATCTGCAATGTAAGACAATTACATGGCAACAAAGAAAACAACCAAATGCTTAGGTTAATCGACAATCATTAAAACTATCACTCGTGTTGGCCCCATTTAGCAAGGGTTCTTGAAGTAGATCGGTTACCAATTTAACACCTTTTTTTTCAGTGCACAAACTGGCCGCTCTTACTCTCAAAACACTTTGTCACACTAAGCATTCATAAGATATTACTATCTCAGTTAGCAATACCACCTTAATTTCCAAAACCACTCTGCGATTTCTTGTCTCAACCCTAATTGGCAAAACCAAAATTGTCAAATACTAGCTCCAAACAATCCATTCACCTTGGCAACATTCAGCTCATTCCTAGAATATCAATAACTACATTTATAACAGACACTATCGACAGTGCCCCCAAAAAAGATCTTCATTCTGTTTCATTTTTACCCCAATTCATACATCCCTAGTGACTATAATATAATCTGAACAAGAAACATTTTTGACAGCAAATATCAATAGGTTAATAAGTTATTTGTGGGTAAATCAAGGAAGTCGAATAATAAAATCATACATGGTTTTACTTTCAGTTTTGATTTAATTTAAGCAAAAAACAAAGAATCGAAAGTCATTTTATACATATATCTATCTGTAATTGAAGAAGCAGAGGGTATAGAGTACTGACCAGAAGTACAGCCTGAACGCAAGTCCTCAATCCGTAAGCATCGTAGCTGGAAACGATAAATAATTGCACATTCAAAAGACTTGGAAAACAGTGAACCCTACTGAACTATAGCAAGAGAAACACATGTATATATGAATGACTCAGGAATATAAACACACACACGCACACAGAGAAGAGGGAAAGGGAAAAGGGGTACTTGGATTTCATGCGGTGGACACGATCGGCAATGGTTTCGTCCTCGAATGGGACGGCTTCTTTGGAACCAAAATAGTAACAGCTGAGAGGATAAATGTTCAAAACGTTACTGTGACTGTGATCATCGTTGTTGTTGTGATAGTTTCCATTACCTACAACCGGTAAAACCACTTGATCACTCATCTTCAAGATGATCTGCAATTGCAATTCGAGAGAATAGATAGAGAGGGAAAAAAGATTTGGAGGAGGGTGGCGGAGAAAGAATAATACAAAGAAGCTAGATTAGGAAACGTGGCTGTTACAGAGAGAATCGGAGGCTGATACAGTGATATGGCACATGGCTCTAGAGAGTGTGGTTGCCAAATTTTTTATTAAATTTTGTATTTCAAATCCGTGCGTAGTTAGATTAGTGGCATCATTAATTTTATCGAGGATTCGATACATAAGATTTTAATACATTATTTATAATATAAGATTTAATAAATAAATTTGAGTGGTATAATTTTATCTATTATGATATGCTTGTTTGTAAATATTGAATACAACAGTGATACTATGTCAGTAATTTTGATATGGTATCATTAATTAATAATAAAATATTATCATCAACTAATAATAAAATATTAAATAGGTATGGTAAACCGTACTTAGACAATTATTTGTTTATATGGAGGAACAATAGATAGTTATTTACCCNTAAATTTGAGTGGTATAATTTTATCTATTATGATATGCTTGTTTGTAAATATTGAATACAACACTGATACTATGTCAGTAATTTTGATGTAGTATCATCAATTAATAATAAAATATTATCGTCAACTAATAATAAAACATTAAATAGGTATGGTGAACCGTACTTAGACAATTATTTGTTTATATGGAGGAACAATAGATAGTTATTTACCCACATAGAGGGTTAGTTATTTATTTTAGTGGGACATATTTACTTATTTGTTTGATATTATTAATTGGTGATACAACGATAATATTATTACATGGTATCATCGTTGTAATTGAATATTTTCTTATTTTCCTTTCAATGTAATTATTTTTTTTATTTAATTTAGAAGAATAATTCTATGCGCAAAAAAGTTTATATTACTTTTTTTTTATTACCGTCAAAAGATATTTTGATCAATTTATATACACCTCGATTAATCTTTTCTTCAATTTCATCAAAAGAAATATCATCTACGCCAAAAATAAAAAATTCACGATAAATAAATTTCTCAAGGTAGTCTCACATCAATTGGTGAATTTTTTAGAGCAATGCTATTAAGATANCACTTTTTTTTTTATTACCGTCAAAAGATATTTTGATCAATTTATATACACCTTGATTAATGTTTTCTTAAATTTCATCAAAAGAAATATCATCTACGCCAAAAATAAAAAATTCACGATAAATAAAATTCTCAAGGTAGTCTCACATCAATTGGTGAATTTTTTAGAGCAATGCTATTAAGATATAATTTGAAGACTTAATAATTGTGGTCATTAGATTATCAATGAGTTTTAACATTAAATTATCACTAGATTCCAACACTATCAATTCAATGATCATAATATATTAAAATTTTAAATTATATCTCTAAATTATGTCCTAATAGCATTAGTGAAAATTTTAATGTAGACAATTAGGGAGAGGCTTTGCCCTTTTGTCCAACCAAATATATTAGNCAACATTAAATTATCACTGGATTCTAACACTATCAATTCAATGATCATAATATATTAAAATTTTAAATTATATCTCTAAATTATGTCCTAATAGCATTAGTGAAATTTTTAATGTAGACAATTAGGGAGAGGCTTTGCCCTTTTGTCCAACCAAATATATTAGTATGTGGATGGTGGTATGGTGCGTTGTTGGATTTGGACTGTTTAACCAAACAGTTGCTGGGACTGGGTTTTGNAGTATGTGGATGGTGGTATGGTGCGTTGTTGGATTTGGACTGTTTAACCAAACAGTTGCTGGGACTGGGTTTTGATGAGTTGGGCTATGATGGATTTGAACCTCTACAGGTAAGATAGGTTTTTTCTTCGTTTAAGAAAATATGTTAATTTTGTAAAAGAGTTTAGGGGACGTATCTTATATAAATTTGGGATATTTATAGCTAACCATAATATAAATAGCAAAGACATGCACAAAAACCAAATACAAAGGCTCTTCATCACTTGAACTTGCATGTGAAAGAGTATACTACAACCTTTTTTTTTTTTTTTTTACCTTTGTGCAGTTGGTTCAATAAATAAGAATTTCTTGTTCAATATTATAGTTTGAATCTTCATAACTACGACATCTTAGTGAAATCGTAGCTTCAACTTTGACATAGCTACGGTGGGCTCTCCCATAGATAGTTAGTTGTGTGGTATTGAGAAAAAAAAAGTTTCATGACAATATATATAGAGTAATCTATATGTNCCATAGATAGTTAGTTGTGTGGTATTGAGAAAAAAAAAGTTTCATGACAATATATGTAGAGTAATCTATATGTATATTAGTTATTGTTCGTGTTTGATGAAACATAATAATAATAATAAAATTGTCAATTATAAATATATTTATATTCATACTCAAACTCAAACTAAAATTACAAAAATATAGATGAGAGATAAATGAATTTAAATATCGGTTGTAGTGGGGGTGAGTGATGAAAGTGGTGGTGGAAGATGGTGATGGCTNCAAACTAAAATTACAAAAATATAGATGAGAGATAAATGAATTTAAATATCGGTTGTAGTGGGGGTGAGTGATGAAAGTGGTGGTGGAAGATGGTGATGGATGTGGTGAGCGGCTATGACTGTGATAGTGGTGGCGGTTGTGGGTGGCAACGGTGATGGTAGTGATGAATTTTGGATAATGATTATAGTATTGACAGTCGTGGGTAACAACAGTGGTACTCGTGGGTGATGATGGTGGTGGTGGTGGTGGGTGGTAGCGAATGGTGATTGTGTTGGCAGGTGTGGTGGGGGTGGATGGCGACGATAGGTGGTGGTGGACAACAATGGTAATGGTGGTGGTGGAATGATAGTGATANTGCACTTAAATTCAAACCGTTAGTTGGGACGTTGGATCAATGCCTAACTTCGATCTAAAGTTCCATTGACTTGGCAATTGGAGCTTTTAACATCACCATCTAGTTGACTTACTTTTAAGTTATACTTTTGTGGCATCTTTTTGGGTTGTTTACTCTAGTAACAAAAGATATTCTTCAACTCCAAGTAATAAAGGAGAGAGTTGTAAATGTAAACCTTTTGAATTTAAATTTTAATAATTTTTTTAAGTCAAATTATAAAGGATTTATTTTTCTTTTTTGCTAGTTTAAAAAAGGGGTCAAGGTAAAAGAGTGCGCTTAAAAACCATCCTGATATACCCTTATTAGTGAGATCATGAGGTTCCTGATAATGCTCGTTATTTTTTTCATAAACAAAATTAGATAGGCTAACATAACAGTCAACTACTAAACTATAATCTAGACTCTAAAACTCGAACCTCCAATCTCAGGGCAAGAAGTTCGACTGGTACTTCACTGAACCACTCCACTCGGTGGTGGCCACGGATGATTTATCTCTTATGAAGGTGTAGATGGCCTCCTTTGACTAGATCAGGGAGGAAATTACTCAAGGTATGTATAAGTTAGTCCAAAAATCCTTGACCATGTAGAAAAAAAAAAAAAGAAAAAAAGAAGAAGATATTCTTCGCGTCGTATTATGTGTGTATTACCATNAAAAAAAAAAAGAAAAAAAGAAGAAGATATTCTTCGCGTCGTATTATGTGTGTATTACCATTTTGAATCGAATAATGTTATTGTCAACTAATTTATTAACTTAATTTATTTTTTTAATTTATTATAATCATTGAATTGATCGTGACCTTTATCAAATATTAAAATTTGGTATTAATCTAATATTTACAATGAAATTATATCATTAGATCAACATATTATGTCAATTTTTTAGAAATTTGAACTATGATGGTTTAATACGTGAAAAAAAAAGTTATGTGACCAAAACTTGTTTTCTTCTAATCAAATTTACAATATATAGGATAAGATAAATCAAATAAAGAAAAATATTTGTATTGTATTGTACAACACCAATTAAATAGTTTAGGGCAAGTTATTAGAGAAATGCTATTTATACTTAAAAAATTGACATGATTGATCAATTCGATTTTTCAAGTCCGGGATTAATCAAGTCAATTTTTTAAATATATGTATCATTGCTCTAGTTATTATATTATTTATGAATTTGTGTCTTCCTTCCAAATTATCAAATGATATAGGGATTAAAAAGAAAAACACTTCTGATGGATTCCAAATTCCAAAAAAGAAAAAACAATTAATAAGATTTTTTTTTTGGTGACCAAAATAATAAGACTGAGAAAGTTTGGAATATATATATATATATACACACACACACACACACACATAGCATGCAAAAAAATAATAATTATTATTAGTGCTAAGTACTTGTTGTTTTGATAATCTTCATGCTGCTATATAAACAAAATAAAGAATATCAAGAAATATATAACAAAAAAACAAAACAAATTGCCGGCAACAAGTCGGTAATTTACATATATAAAACAACAAAATCAAAATAAATACAGAAGCCGCCTCCCAACTATAAAGTCCAAAATCTCGCATAAAAAAGAAGGTTAAAATAGTCAATCTACTAACATTATTGACACTTTTAGTCCGTATAATGTTTATTTGGTCTCTAATCTTTTAAGTGTGTCCATTTGGTCTCTAAAACTTTTAATTTATATTTATGTGGTTTAATCTCAAACGTCTCTAAAAAAATCATTAACACCTCTAGTCACNATCTCGCATAAAAAAGAAGGTTAAAATAGTCAATCTACTAACATTGTTGACACTTTTAGTCTGTATAATGTTTATTTGGTCTCTAATCTTTTAAGTGTGTCCATTTGGTCTCTAAAACTTTTAATTTGTATTTATGTGGTTTAATCTCAAACGTCTCTAAAAAAATCATTAACACCTCTAGTCACACGCCAATCACACGAGACCAAATAGACACAACTTAGAAGCTTTAACGATCGAATAAACACAAATTAAAAATTTTATGAACTAAATAAATATAAGATTAAAGATCACGTGATTTGTATGTGACTAAAACCATCATAATTTTCTGATGGAGATTTGAGATTGGACCTCATAGATAAAAATTAAGTACCTTAAGAACTAAATAGATATAATTAAATATTAGGGACTAAATAGAGACTAAATAAATATTTGGAGGACTTAAAATGTATTTTATCCCTTTTTAAAAAAGAAAAATAATTATAAATATAATGAATTATTAAGTATAAAGAGAGAGAGAGAGAGAGAGAGAGAGAGAGAGAGAGGGGGCGGGGGGGGACGAAAGGAGGGGCCAGTCTATTGTTATCAGAATTTAATTACTAGACAAGCAACGCTCTTCTCAACTTAAACTGCTGATAATCCTAAGCTTAATCGGCTCTCTCTCTCTCTCTCTCTTTCTCTCTGGTTGGCTCGTTTGTTCTAGATTCTGATCTGAAGGGTCTCCATTCCAGGGCTTCGCCTCTCAGTTCTGCTCCTCAAAGGCAAGTTTTCATACTCTATGTTTCGTTTTAATCATGGGTATTTGTATGCATATATGTTTACATATGCACTATCGATTTCATTTGAAAGATTTCAGGGTTTTGTTTCTGGGATAGAAAGAGATTACAATCAAATTTTCTTGGTTTGGTTCTTTTCCCTAAATGTTCAGTTTTGATAGGATTAGTATTAGGTTGGCTTTTTCTTCTTCTTTTTCGATTTTTGTGGAATTTTGAATATAGGCTTTATAGATGAAATTGAGTTTCATTTTTCTCCACTTCATCTAGTTCAGCTGTTATATGTTAAATATCAAGAAATTCGAGTACACCCACATGGAAAAGAAAATCCGTAACGTTCAATCTTCTTCTAGGCTTTATACATGAAATTGAGTTTCATTTTCTCCACTTCATCTGGTTCAGCTGTTCTATGTTACATGTCAAGAAATTGGAGTACACCCATATGGCAAAGAAAATCCAGAACGGTAAAGAATATTAGGACAGTTTAGTGAGTTTTATATGGCCCTAGTTATCTTAATTTGTTATTGATCCAATGTAATTAGATTTATTAATGCCTTATAATGAAGCGTAAAGGAAATTGGATTTTTCTTGTATAATTTATCGACGAGTAGGGATTATACAAGAGCATTTAGTTGTTCAATTTGTGGGCTGAGGATTCAAGAAACCCATGTCTGTGCTTGCTTCAATGGAAGGCAGTCTTAAGAAGCTGTGAAGTTCAAGAAATAGGTGCACATACTCTCGGCTCTGGTAGGTGTATACCCATTGGTGATATAACCTTACTGGAACTTGTGGTGACTACTACTTGTGTACACATTAGCTGGCTGATTTGCAGCCAAAAGAATTGCGGCATAGTTTTACCTACTACTGTAACGTAAGTAGAGAATTGGTTGACACTCGAGGTTCCCACCATAATTTAGTTGTAAGATTCTAATGTCCTAAGTTAGTTGTAACGTTTGAATGTTCTGTTCTTATAAGTAGCCGTTGGTAGCATAACTAAGTAAAATCTGAACTAGAGAACTTGTATAATGATAGTATATTTAAGTGCTCTTTGAATTATGTGAAACAGGTTAGCTTGGAGGTGGCAGCAAAACTGAGGACCTCAACCACTTGACCCTTGAGCTGCAGGCTGATACACATGGATCAGAGTAATCTTTTTGATCTTTGTACTTGGTCCATGTTGCCTAACTAGTTCCAGTCTCATACTACAACCAAAATTTGGCAATGTTCTATTTACTTATTCTGCTTCATCATCATACTCAACTCTTCAGTTGTGGTAGAATCAACTAGTCTTGGACCTTTTATGCTGCTAGTCTCTAGGATAATAAATATGAACGATAGAGTGGCCACAGAACACTGTTATAGGGAGAAATGTTTGCTGAATTTTCACAATTTTTTATAGCCATTCCGATCTGTAAAAGATGAAAACAGACAAAATAAACTAGCAGAATTCTATAGACAACTAGGACACCTTAATAAAGATGCCATTTCTTTTGTAAAACCAACCAACAGAAGGATACAACTAAGAGGAACATGTTAAAATTTTATATTGCACTTGAAAGTTTTCAGCTTTCGGATCTCCAATTTCTTCTCATTAAAGCATACTCAACTCAATTCTCAGGCTGAGCTCAAGTTTTTCCAATAACCATATCACTCCTAGGAGTATGATAATTCACCGGCATTGGTGGAAACAACTGCAAAACTTGAAGAGAATCTGTTCCACACAAGATTTTATGCTGCATTTTGCTTATTTTTGAACAATGTCACTCATGCTTGGTCATATAGTCATGTGAAATATTATTGCATCTACTAAAAAATTTGATAATTTGAGCTTTGTTGTGGCTGAGGCACACTTAGTTGGGATCTCATGATGAGAATTATTCAGTGTCCAGTAGTGATAGTTTGCTTTCTAGATTTACAAAAATGACTAGCTAATGGTATAATTTTGTTGAGTACATAAACTGATGCAATCCATAAGATGCTCACGAAAACACAAATTCGAAGATGTGAAAGATAATGGAATTGACTTTCCATCAAGATAAAGAAAGACATAGAACATTATTGTGTTTTGAATCTTATATTAAGTCAATTTACTAGTATTAATATATATCCTTTTAATATTTTTTGGTGTTAGGGGTATTTTTGTAATTTCAAGAATTTCTGAATCAGGTCATATTTTTTGGTCAAATTCTAGTGTTGAATATTCAAGAATTTAAAGTTTTAGTTCTAGTTAATTTTAGTTTTCTATTTTTAGGGATTTAGAGTTTTTGAAGTCCTAGAGACTTTAAAATTCTAATCTTTTGGAATTAGGATTACTTAGAATTCTATATAATTAGTGTCACTTTTAATAAAAGAGAGATAGAGAGAAAAATATTCAGAAATTTCAACAATTATATGTTTCTTGAATTGTGTGATACAATTCTAACCCTGGATGTGATGCCTAAAGAACCCTAGGAGTGATTCCTAATCAAAATTACAAAATTGTCCTACATCAATTTGGTATCAGAGTTGAAAAATCCTATGTTATGCAGCTTAAATATTGATATATGAGGATGAAGATCCAAGATTTTGATGAAAGGGATGATTCTATAACATTCTTTAGTTGACTTACTTCTATGGAGAACTATTTTGTTCGGTATAATTTCTCAAATGCGAGGAGAGTTAGGTTTGTCAAGATGAAACTTGTAGGCTTGGCAAAAATTTGGTGGCTTACTGTTGAAGGAGATTTAAGAAGATTGAGATTGTCGTCAATCAACACATGGAAAGAGATGAAAGTTAAGCTTCAACAAAAGTATATGTCCTCAAACTATCGTCTATCGTAGCAAGTTGTGCAACAACTTATTAATTTGCAACAAGGTAATCTATCCGTCACAGAGTATATTTAAAGATTTGAAGGCATAATGTTGAAAAATCATATCATAGAAGAACCTTGCTGAACAATTGCTTGATTTAAGGCTGGCTTAAGAGCAAATATAAAGGCAAAAATATTTGGATAGCCACTATACAACATAAAGCATGAATTTCAAGTGGCACTTGGTATGAAAATGTACCTAAATTTCTTTCACTAAGTAAGTACATCAAGGGTTTCTTCTTCGCAAAGGGGTAAAACTCAAAATTATTTAGATTTTACTGTGCAACTAGAGAAGATTTATCAAAAGCAGCCTAAAGCAACAACTGATCGAATAATTCAAGATGAAAGAAATCAAGTAGAAGAATCAACACAATACCAAGTAATTACATTATTCACTTGTCTAGAGGCTAAGGTAAAAAGTGAATATCCAAACAATATTTTTTGTTGTGGAGCCTGACAAGATGAAAAATTCAACAACTAGTATTGAATCAAATGAGCCTTTAGAGATGAGTACGTTATTACCTAAGAGCTCTGAAATAGTGCTAGAAGTGTTGTCCGGTGAAATTGTTCCCATTAATGACTTTCAACTAGCCACAATGATGTTCCAAGAGTTTGATTTGTTTGCATCTTTCAAGGATCTACATGAAGTGTCACCAATGCTTCTTTTTATCCACTTTGCTCCACCAATTGATGTTATCATTCCAGAAAATTTCAACGACACAATCAAGTGGATCAATTTTTAAATATTTTTTTTGTTCCCTTAATCAAAGAAGAAAATGAGTCATCACATTAAAGTTTCTCAGAGACATCTACATATACAACTTCAAAGTTTTTGGACTTTCATTTTGCAATACTTTAAAGCTTCTCAGAGACAGCTACATATACAACTTCAAAGTTTTTGGACTTTCATTCTACAACACTTAAAATTTGAGGTTGAGTTTTCTCCAACCAGGGGAGAATGATGCAATCCATAAAATGCTCAAGGAAATACAAATTTGAAGATATGAAAAATAATGGAATTGACTTTCTATCAAGACAAAGAAAGATATGAAACTTTGCATTATTGTATTTTGAGTCTTATTTTAAGTCAATTTATTAGTATTAATATTTTATATGTCCTTTTAATATTTTTTGGTGTCGGGGGTATTTTTGTAATTTCTTAAAATTTTGAATCAGGCCATATTTTTTGGTCAAATTCTAGTGTTGAATATTCTAGAATTTAAAGTCTTAGTTCTAGTTAATTTTAGTTTTATAAGTTTTAGGGACCTAGAGTTTTTGAAGTTTTAGAGACTTTGGAATCCTAATCATATGGGATTAGGATTACTTAGAACTCTATTTATAGTTAGTGTCACTTTTAATAAAAGGGAGATAGAGAGAAAGATATTCAGAAATTTAAGCAATTTCATGTTTCTTGAGTTGTGTGATGTAATTCTTGTAATGCCTAAGGAACCCTAGGAGTGATTCATAGTCAAAGTTACAAAGTTGTCCTACATCATAAACACACTGTGTAGTTAGTTACATGCGTATTTGATTCTCCATCATAGATTCTCTTGTAAATTGGGACTTCTTTGGTGTCACAGATCCTACTATTGAGGAGGGACGTGGTTTGAGAAGTAGCCTTGAGTTGGTGAAATCAGTTTCTGCCAAGCATTTTGATTTGAGGCCGTCAGTCCGATATCTTTCAATGTTTAAAGGTAGACATCTTGTTTGGCTGTTATGTCCTGTCGTGCTTTGGATATTGGATAATTGTGCCATACATGCCTAAATGATTTTCTTCTTGTTTCATTTGTATTGAGTATTAGCTTATGAGTCCATAAGGGAAGGTCATATTCACCGATCAAAGTGAAATGGCCACATTCTAAATTGATTTGTTGCCACAGACAAAGACTTGGGTGGGAGGTGGGTTGTCAGTTTTTTTTTGGTTTTGGTTTTTTTTAACAGTCAAACAATATGTATCTGATTAACACACTAGCTTTGATCTTTTTGTTTTTGTTGAACTTTATCTGTGTGGTACATTTGGCTGGGGCATCATTGATACTTTAGTCAAATAGCTAAGTTACACTAGGGGAAGAGATCTTTACTTCTTTCTTTTGGTATGGGAATCGATGTATTTGTATCCATTGAACACTAAGGTTAATATTTGTTTTTCTAATGAATTTTAGTATTGAAGAATATATATGATATGTGTTGATCTACAAATTTTAATTAGTGCAGCATTTTTCTTTGCCATTTCTAAGCACATACTTTGGCCCCCATAAGGAAATTCCTTGGTTTGTCGTTGTTTATTGCTCACCAGTGTAATGTCATCATCCTATTGTTTTAGATATCTCAACTAGGAACCCGAGGGAGTTTAATGTCCATAGTATAATTTGTGTGGATTTCAGCTTCTGGGATACAAATCTAGATGGACTTGATGATCCTTCTTTCTACGATCACTGAATCACCTTGTTTCTTGTACTGTTGAACTTATCTCTTCCAATTGCTTTGATTTTGGCTATCTTTAATGCTTGTCATTAATTTTAAATGGTTTTTATACTTCGAAAAATAAAAAGATTGTCATTGCCATAATATTTATTTGCATTTAAAACAAATTCCATCTTCACTTTCGAGGTTTTAGTTAGACCCTAATTGGTGGTGGTCGCAATACTGTTAATTCCCNTCATAGTATTTATTTGCATTTAAAACAAATTCCATCTTAACTTTCGAGGTTTTAGTTAGACCCTAATTGGTGGTGGTCGCAATACTGTTAATTCCCAATTTTTTTTTTTTAATTTTACTGTTTCTTAACTCTGATTTCAAAGATCATGTTATTTTTTTGGTCTGATTAATATGTTTTCATTATAATGGTTCCTTTACTCAGACAATAAGAGACATTTTGGTGATTGCAGGGCAAGCAACAGATACAGGGGACCATGAAAAAGGCAAGTATACTCTTATCAGGGATGCAGAGGAATTCCAAGGGGGAATATACGACAAACCCCTTCCTTGTTTTGGGTGTGGAATAGGATGGTTCTCGTAAGTATCCTCCATTCCTGCTTCCTTCCCATCTCTTGTGCCGCTATATCTCTCTGATACATGTCTTGGTGTCAGGTTTCTGTTGGGATTTGTGTGCCCGCTGTTGTGGTACTATGCCACAATTCTCTATTTTGGAAATTACTACCGGAAAGATCCAAGGGAGCGAGCTGGCCTTGCTGCTTCTGCAATTGCGGTAAGCTTCTGTCTCTCTCTCTCTCCACAGAACATACACACAAACTCATTGTCTTTGAATTTAGCAAGACTAATTATAGGAAACAACTGGAGTGTATGTTCGTTCATTTTTGGCATTTTATATATTTTGATGTAGATATGATGGCCATAACTTTTTCTCCAAGTTGTGTTAGAAAAACATATCAACACGCTTACATTGGCATTTATCTTTTTAACACTGCGGGTTTGTGACAGGCGATGGCCTGTTCAGTTGTGGCGTTGATTATTGCAGCAATTCTTCTACTCTAGTGTTGTCATGCTAATTCTGTATGTGAAGCTCTGAAGAGAAAAGCGTATTCGCGTGTAGATATGAATTCTCGTGGCAGGATCTAGGAGAAAGGATCATCTCAAAGAGTCTGCCATTCCAAGATATACATTTAAAGGAAGCAAAATATAAAAAAAAAAAAAAAAAAAAGACAGACTGTTGTCTGTGAATCACTTTGAAGTTAAAACATTTGATTCTGAAATTGTACACAGCCCAGGTTCTCTTTATGTAACAATAAAGTGTGATGCTTCATTTTATGGGGCACAGGCAGTAAGGAAATTCCCAGGAAAAAAAATTAACATTTATAAGCAACTACTGTTTCTATTACTCACCCAAAAGTTCTTTGCTTATTAATATAGAAGACTAATAGCAGGATTAGGTATGGTATTCTGTTGATTAAAGACAAGGAAATAAAAGAAAAAGGTTAGGTCCAAACTAGATTTGCCTTCACGTCTAATCTTTTGAATATTCCAGGAGATCAGCAGTGACCATGGAAGGGTAGGTAATGGAATTGACTATCCAAGTGATCGAAAGTCCATAGAAAATGGGTGGTGGTATTGAGCTTTTCAATCACCATCAACAATGATTATAGGTGCTTCATACGGTCATGCCAAACGATTTCTTTCTTGGACAAACAGTCACCCCTTTGCGTTCGGGAGAAGTTTACGAAAAAGTTTTTTTTTAATATCGTAATGCGGGTTTTTTTTTTTATAATTTCTGACAAATCATTTACAAGTTTTAATGATCATTTATATTTTTTATGATTTAAGGTATAATTTTTATGAATTATTTACAACTTTTGAGAATTACTTACAATCGATCTTAAAATTTTTGTGATNTTTTAATGAAATTTGAGGATTTTTTTTTATAATTTCTGACAAATCATTTACAAGTTTTAATGATCATTTATATTTTTTATGATTTAAGGTATAATTTTTATGAATTATTTACAACTTTTGAGAATTACTTACAATCGATCTTAAAATTTTTGTGATCGATTGCACATAACCTAGAAAATTATAAATAACTTACAAAATTTACAACTTGAACCATATAAATTATAATACGACACTAAAGTCGTACATTTTTTTGTCCTAAGCAAACATAAAAACTTATATCTCAACCCATAAAAATAACTCTAGTTTTCATCCCCATTTAACTCGAGTGTATATATCTATATAATAAAATACAATACAATTTAAATCTTAAAAAGATAAATAAAATAATTTTTACTATTCGCGGTTAAAATTTCTTTAAATTTTATTTTAAAATTAATCTGACGAATAATATTAAAATTCTAAATTTAATAAAAAAAATAGACTTCTAAGGATGTGTTTTGAATAACTTTTTAGAAGTGTTTTTAAGAATTATTTCTCATAAATACTTTAAATTATTTCCCAAATTTAGCATTTGAAATAACTTTTTAAAAGTTCTTCTAAGNAATAACTCAATAGTTTTCATCCCCATTTAACTCGAGTGTATATATCTATATAATAAAATATAATACAATTTAAATCTTAAAAAAATAAATAAAATAATTTTTACTATTCGCGATTAAAATTTCTTTAAATTTTATTTTAAAATTAATCTGACGAATAATATTAAAATTCTAAATTTAATAAAAAAATAGACTTCTAAAGATGTGTTTTGAATAACTTTTTAGAAGTGTTTTTAAGAATTATTTCTCATAAATACTTTAAATTATTTCCCAAATTTAGCATTTGAAATAACTTTTTAAAAGTTCTTCTAAAACTTATAATTTTTCATAATTTTTTTTTAAAAAAAATAGTGTTTGAAACTACACTATCACCACTACCACCACCACCGCCACCCCCCACCACCACCACTATTGTTGTCACCATTACACCACTACCTCTGCCACAACAACCACCACTGCTGCTGTCACCCCACCATCACCATCGTTACCATCACCCTACCACCACCACCATCTTTACAGCCCCACCACCACCGCTGCCACCCTATCATCATATCTTCTGCAACAACCATTATCATCGCCACCATCATTGTCGTCACCCTACCACCACCATCCTAACTACCACCATTCCTACCACGACCACCACTGTCGCCATCATTATCACCACCACCCTTATTGCCCTACCACCACCATCATCACCGCTATCGCCACCTTACCACCACCACCGTTGCCATTCCACCAACATTTCTTCCACAACAACCACTATCACCATCCTCACGACCACCATTACCATTACCACCCACGTCTGCCACCATCACAGCCGGTCAACATCATCCATTACAACCATCATCGTCTTCCACCACCACCACTCGTCGTTACTACAAACGATGCTTAAATTTCTTTCTCTTTCCTCTATCTTTGTAATTTGATTTTGAGTGTGAGTACAAATATATTTATTGTTGACCATTTTTTTTATTACTCCGTTCCTTCAGGCACAAAAAATAACTAATATATCTATATAATAAAGTACAATGCAATTCAAATCTAAAAAAATAAACAAAATGACTTTTGCTATTCGTAATTAAAATCTCTTTAAATTTTACTTTAAAATTAATCTGACGACTAATATTAACACTCCAAATTTAATAAGAAAAATAAACCCTTAAGAGTGTGTTTAAAGTGATTTTTTAAAAATCCTTTTAATACTTATAATTTCTCATAAATACTTAAAAAAAAATAGTGTTTAAGACCACCCTACCATCACNCAATTCAAATCTAAAAAAATAAACAAAATGACTTTTGCTATTATTAATTAAAATCTCTTTAAATTTTACTTTAAAATTAATCTGACGGCTAATATTAACACTCCAAATTTAATAAGAAAAATAAACCCTTAAGAGTGTGTTTAAAGTGATTTTTTAAAAATCCTTTTAATACTTATAATTTCTCATAAATACTTAAAAAAAAATAGTGTTTAAGACCACCCTACCATCACCACTACTACCATCACACCCATCGCCCCACCACTATTACCATTACCACCACCACCGCCACCCCACCACCAAATTATCCCCCACTATCATTACCACTACCACTAACACCCCGTCGTTGCCACCCTACCACCACTACCAATGTCACCATCACCCTCACCCCACTCCACCCACTGCCTCACCACTACCACCACTAGCCCACCTCTTACCACCACCATCGTTGTCGTTACCATACCACCCCTTTACTATCATCACCATCACCACTCTCTCACCACCTCCATCCCACCATCACCGTCATCATCACCTCCCCCACAACAACTACCATTGCCTCTACTTTCACCACCGTCGCCATTATTACTGCTGCCACCCCACCACCACCCCCTACCTCCCGACCACCACTATCACCTCTACCCCAGCACCATCGTTACTGTCCAACCATCACTCCTACCGCCACTACCCCTTATCACCTCACCACCACTATTCACAACCCTTACCACTATCACCACCATTGTCGTCGCCACCCCACCACCACCATTATCACCCACCACCACTGCCATCACTTACTCCCACTATAACCGGTACTTAAATTCTTTTCTTTCTCCTCTATATTTGTAATTTAATTTTAAATGTGAATACAAATATATTTATTGTTCACAATTTTTTTTATTACTCTGTACTTTTAGGCACAGTCAATAACTAATATATATATATATATAGTCTGTTACAAAATCAACACATTTAAAAGTCAAGTCCTCGAGATAAATGNACCCCTTATCACCTCACCACCACTATTCACGACCCTTACCACTATCACCACCATTGTCATCGCCACCCCACCACCACCATTACCACCCACCACCACTGCCATCACTTACTCCCACTATAACCGGTACTTAAATTCTTTTCTTTCTCCTCCATATTTGTAATTTAATTTTAAATGTGAATACAAATATATTTATTGTTCACAATTTTTNCTCATAAATACTTAAAAAAAAATAGTGTTTAAGACCACCCTACCATCACCACTACTACCATCACACCCATCGCCCCACCACTATTACCATTACCACCACCACCGCCACCCCACCACCAAATTATCCCCCACTATCATTACCACTACCACTAACACCCCGTCGTTGCCACCCTACCACCACTACCAATGTCACCATCACCCTCACCCCACTCCACCCACTGCCTCACCACTACCACCACTAGCCCACCTCTTACCACCACCATCGTTGTCGTTACCATACCACCCCTTTACTATCATCACCATCACCACTCTCTCACCACCTCCATCCCACCATCACCGTCATCATCACCTCCCCCACAACAACTACCATTGCCTCTACTTTCACCACCGTCGCCATTATTACTGCTGCCACCCCACCACCACCCCCTACCTCCCGACCACCACTATCACCTCTACCCCAGCACCATCGTTACTGTCCAACCATCACTCCTACCGCCACTACCCCTTATCACCTCACCACCACTATTCACGACCCTTACCACTATCACCACCATTGTCATCGCCACCCCACCACCACCATTACCACCCACCACCACTGCCATCACTTACTCCCACTATAACCGGTACTTAAATTCTTTTCTTTCTCCTCCATATTTGTAATTTAATTTTAAATGTGAATACAAATATATTTATTGTTCACAATTTTTTTTATTACTCTGTACTTTTAGGCACAGTCAATAACTAATATATATATATATATAGTCTGTTACAAAATCAACACATTTAAAAGTCAAGTCCTCGAGATAAATGAGCATAAAAAAAATGAGACTCAATGGTGCTGCCAAAAACTACCAGAGATGGGTAACACAGGAGAGAAGCCAAAAAAATCACTGACTCAACTTGTGACAGCTTCCGGAGATCAACAGTATCATTCAGATTAGATCATATAGATATATGCTCAGGTAGTTGTTATAAGGGGGAAAAACAACTCCGGTATGTGTCAAATCTTTACGATATGCCACTCTCGATTGTCATAAAACCCCACCTCAACTTTTGGAAACCAGATGGACAAAATTGCCATCAAAAGTGAATCGGGAACTTGAATGAATCTGCATAAACAAACCATAAAGAGATCATAATGGTTCTTGTTACTCTTGCGAGAAGGCCAAAAAAGGAATCAGTTCTTAGAATTGGTTCACCTTGTGCTCAAGCATATTGGTGAGTTGGTTTTCATCTTCTGTGTAGCCAGATTCTCTGAGAGTATTCAGAACAAGTTTTCTCAGTTTCTTCAACTTTAGAACACCACCTGATCTCTGACCCACAAATTGAATAAGTTATATTACAATTAGGCGTATACAAATAACACTGGGAAACAATGTAATGTTCTGATGCTATCTTATTATAAAAGGAAAGGCTAGTTTATATTAGTCCCTTGAGAAAAAATAGTAGTAGGCCATTTTTTCAAGCCATCAAAATTATCTATCAGATTTTAAACAAACAAGCAATATTTTTCATGGCATCAATATGATCATGACATTTTTGCTTACGATAAATCAAAATGGGATTCAGTGCTATAGCCCAAGGAAACATACAGATGTCAGGACTGAAGAGATCAGCTTCTTCCACTTAATTTTTTCCTTGCCATCATCTCCTTCCCTGGGAGAGCTAGAATCCACTACCTTCTCTTCTTTGGCTACACTGTGTTTGGTTTTCTTGACCTGGAACTTGACTTCCTCTGTTTCTACTCTTTCAACCTGAATCACTTCGTCCAATTGACCAGCTGCATAACCTCCAGCCTTTTGCCTAGCACCTTCAGCATCAGATGCTTCAACTTTTCTCTTCTTACTTGAAGGCACACTCCCATTTTCTGCCTTAGAGCTGTCACGTGCACAGGCAACTCTAGAAGGATGATGCTCATTTGGTTTGTCTATGCCTTCACTAGAAGGCAGTTTATCCTTTTTAATAATTTCAGTTGAAACTTTGGTGTTTGGAGGGGAATCTTCAGTTTGCTTAGGTTGTTGCTTAGTTGCATGGAATGCCCGTGCTTTTGCCCTGTGCTTCTTTCCTTCAGCATGGAGAAGCAATGCTT
Source organism: Ilex paraguariensis (assembly GCA_963454935.2). NCBI lineage: Eukaryota > Viridiplantae > Streptophyta > Magnoliopsida > Aquifoliales > Aquifoliaceae > Ilex > Ilex paraguariensis. The sequence continues at coordinate 645,423 of CAUOFW020001369.1, forward strand.
GCTTACTAGTAGCTTTGGTATTACAAAGACTGGAAATACAGGGATTGACCAATAACCAAACTTAGACACTAGTAACAATAGACGAAAAGAAAAAGGAACCTAGATGCCCTAAAATATTACTCAAAAGACTAACTAATTCTACATGCAGTAGCCCATTGCTTGGTGCTCGAAACTGTGAATGTAAGCCCAAGGGAGGCCTCTTGTAANCTAGTAACAATAGACGAAAAGAAAAAGGAACCTAGATGCCCTAAAATATTACTCAAAAGACTAACTAATTCTACATGCAGAAGCCCATTGCTTGGTGCTCGAAACTGTGAATGTAAGCCCAAGGGAGGCCTCTTGTAAAAATAATGTCAAATTTTAGGTACTATCTAACCTAACTTTTCCATCAGGGGCAACCGTGCTAATCCTACCATAAAAAGATGCAAGCATGGCTAAATTTCAAGTGGACGCACTAAAATTCAGTGAGTCAAACTTCATGTCTATCGTTACTATCAGCCAAATCTGTACTTAAAATGATGGACTTTGTAAGTTCATGGGCAAGAGCCCACTAGAATATAACATGCTCACTCTATCTGTATAAGCTTAAAGTCTAGCATTAACCAGAGGTGCAGTAAATACTACAATTAAGAGCCCCTAGACAAAAGTAGACTTTCATATTCTATTATGGGGGAAAAAGGCACAAAGTGTTATGAGCTATGAGTTATTTGAAAAATATATACATTAATGTTTCCTGTCATATTTGCAGTTGAATGAAGCTCAATGTTCAATACCATAGAATGCAGGTAGTCAAGTAAACCAGTAAATTAAACCTCTACATATATCCATCGAAGAAAGCCTCATTTCTACAGTTTGAACATACCTACAAAACCATGGAGGACGTTCAGATAATCCCACATTTATATCAACATCAGGTTTCTGCTTCAAATCATTATTGGGCTTCGCTGCTGTTCCATTAGAAGCTTTTCCTTGGCCTTTTGGACCATACTTTTCCTGAAAATTAAAAATCAACAAATACACTTCGGCTCACATTAGATTTGGAAGAATTCAAGCACATAAATAGTTTTATTTCCTGAGCATGATCATAGATTCAAACCTCAAAAGAAAGACTCTGTTTTTTCCCCTTTTAGGCTAAATGGACAATCACGCATTCGACATCTCAAAATTCAGAGAAAAATAAGAAGAAAAAATTGAGGGAAAGATACCGCTTCTGTGATGCATTGAGTGTGCCCATCGACATTTTGCTGCCCAAATACTTGTCCGCAATCAATGCACGATAACTGTGAAAGAAAAACAGTCAAAACAATGAAAAAAATTGGACAAGACCAGTCTATTATAATCGAAATTTGACGAAACAATCGTCTCAAAATTTTTTGAAAAGAATAGAGTTTGACCTTGGTTGCAGAGCAAATCCTGAAGTGACTGGGCAGCTTCGGCTTCTTCAGGTTGTCTCCGCAGTCCTCGCACTGAAACCACACCATCACTCTCTCTCTAGAAAGCTCTGTGTGTGTGTGTGTGTGTNGATACCGCTTCTGTGATGCATTGAGTGTGCCCATCGACATTTTGCTGCCCAAATACTTGTCCGCAATCAATGCACGATAACTGTGAAAGAAAAACAGTCAAAACAATGAAAAAAATTGGACAAGACCAGTCTATTATAATCGAAATTTGACGAAACAATCGTCTCAAATTTTTTTGAAAAGAATAGAGTTTGACCTTGGTTGCAGAGCAAATCCTGAAGTGACTGGGCAGCTTCGGCTTCTTCAGGTTGTCTCCGCAGTCCTCGCACTGAAACCACACCATCACTCTCTCTCTAGAAAGCTCTGTGTGTGTGTGTGTGTGTGACAAATATAAGGGAGGGAACAAGTATTACCAGGAGTTTCAGATGGTTAGGGTTTTTTTTGGATTTAGGACGGAATGGACACATTGTCAAGTGACTTGGGCCAGTGGGCCTAATATTGTAGAAAACATTGGGCATTGGGTTCATTTAGAACCCTATTACATGCATATAATCAAGGGTAAATTGAAAGAAGTACATCAAATTAGAGTTAATTATAAACAAATATACAAAAAAAAAATATAGAGTGAATAAGTTCTTAATTTTGATATTTATTTGTGTCCAAGTACATTATTTGAAATTTTCAGATTTTCTTGTGACATTTTTGTTCTCCCTTGATCCATGCATATTTTTTTAAAATGATTTTGTTTTTAAATTATATTTATGCATTAAACATCTCCTAATTTTATGAGATTACTTTAATATTCCATTTATTTATGTATTANTTCATTTAGAACCCTATTACATGCATATAATCAAGGGTAAATTGAAAGGAGTACATCAAATTAGAGTTAATTATAAACAAATATACAAAAAAAAAATATAGAGTAAATAAGTTCTTAATTTTGATATTTATTTGTGTCCAAGTATATTATTTGAAATTTTCAGATTTTCTTGTGACATTTTTGTTCTCCCTTGATCCATGCATATTTTTTTAAAATGATTTTGTTTTTAAATTATATTTATGCATTAAACATCTCCTAATTTTATGAGATTACTTTAATATTCCATTTATTTATGTATTAAATATCTCCTAGTTTTAGGATATTTGAATTTCAAAATTTGAAACCTTGTCTTTGTGGAGTTAATTGTAAAAAAGTATACAGAAAAAATATAGGGGAAAAAAAATCATTAATTTTAGTTCTTATTTGTGTCCCAGTACATAATTTAAATTTTTTAAATTTTTCTTCCCTTAATTAATGTAATTTATTTTTGGAAACTGATTTGTTTTTTAGATTATATGTTTGCATTAAAAATCTCTTTATTTAATGGAAAACTTGATCTTTCCGTTTTTTTAAGATAAATGTATGCATGAAAAATCTTTTAATTTAATGGAAGATTTGATTCTTTGATTCTTTTGTTTATTGTGAGGATAAATCAGTTTTTTAAATTTTGTTATAGTATCTTTTATTATCTTCCTTTTCTTCTTCGTCTTGGAAGCCATTTATTAGTGCAAGTCTAAAAATATTNAAGTACATAATTTAAATTTTTTAAATTTTTCTTCCCTTAATTAATGTAATTTATTTTTGGAAACTGATTTTTTTTTTAGATTATATGTTTGCATTAAAAATCTCTTTATTTAATGGAAAACTTGATCTTTCCGTTTTTTTAAGATAAATGTATGCATGAAAAATCTTTTAATTTAATGGAAGATTTGATTCTTTGATTCTTTTGTTTATTGTGAGGATAAATCAGTTTTTTAAATTTTGTTATAGTATCTTTTATTATCTTCCTTTTCTTCTTCGTCTTGGAAGCCATTTATTAGTGCAAGTCTAAAAATATTATTTTATTGTTATCATTCAATCTAAGCAATTACAAGGTTTGAATTCATGACTTCATTAGATTTATGTCTGTCATTTTAAAGGTGATTATTCTATTTTTTAATATGAGAATATCATAACAGTGTAACAAGATATTTACACAAAATATTGTACTATTATATTTTGTCAAACATATATTTGCATATAATTTCATTCAAACAGTCCACATTTGTTTTGAATTTGTTATCACATCCACAAAATCACTAAATACTGTCTTTATTACAGTGTATTATTACACTGTTTTTGTTACAATATGAGAAAAACACAGTCAGTTGTTAGGAGATACACACAGTTTATTCACACACAATGAATTAATATGGCAGAAACATCATNTTGTCATTTTAAAGGTGATTATTCTATTTTTTAATATGAGAATATCATAACAATGTAACAAGATATTTACACAAAATATTATACTATTACATTTTGTCAAACATATATTTGCATATAATTTCATTCAAACAGTCCACCTTTGTTTTGAATTTGTTATCACATCCACAAAATCACTAAATACTGTCTTTATTACAGTGTATTATTACACTGTTTTTGTTACACTATGAGAAAAACACAGTCAGTTGTTAGGAGATACACACAGTTTATTCACACACAATGAATTAATATGGCAGAAACATCATATTTCACACAGGCTAACAATCAACTTTCAACAACTGGTTCTGATTTTCAAATGTCAAAGTTTGTACGTATCTTTAAATGATGAACAAATCTTCAAAAAATAAATGTTGTTGACAATCTTACATCAAATGGGCTAAACAGTAGAATTTTTTCTTCAAAACAAAACCCCATATATGTTCAGGGAATAAGAACTTTCAGCCAAAATAAAAATACCAAAATCAAAATAAATGTAATAACATTTTGATTTTGGTTAACCCATGATGTCAATAAATAAAAAAAAGTACATGGAATGTCGAAGTTCAATTATCACCTTATTAAACGCAGGCCAACGAGCAACAATCAAGGCTGTTTCAAGTTTACAAAATGCCAAAGTTCAAAATCTCTTCAATCGCAAACAAGATTTTCACCATTCTTGAGTTTGTGCCGATCAAACCCCAAGTCCTCTCAATCGGTGTACATTTTACAGTCGAAATCTTATCCTTGTTTACGAAAGACAGAGAATTGGGAAGTTTCTTCGAAGAAGATGAACCAATTTTTTGTGAGGANGCTGTTTCAAGTTTACAAAATGCCAAAGTTCAAAATCTCTTCAATCGCAAACAAGATTTTTACCATTCTTGAGTTTGTGCCGATCAAACCCCAAGTCCTCTCAATCGGTGTACATTTTACAGTCGAAACCTTATCCTTGTTTATGAAAGACAGAGAATTGGGAAGTTTCTTCGAAGAAGATGAACCAATTTTTTGTGAGGAAGAAAGAGTATAGAGAACGATAACCAAAGATGAAGAGATTTTGAAATAAATGTACCTAAATTTTAGCGGTTAAAGATAAATGCATTGTTACAGTTTTTAGGAAAGAGAATTTTACAAAATGGGCATTTACGTCTTTGTATTTTAGTAGTGTACGTTTTTGCAAAATATTTTTTTCTGTGTATTTTTTTACAATTATGTCTAATTTAGTGTATCGACTTCCAAAAAATCCTATAATCAAAGTACGCACACACATACACACACATGAGGGTAGGAAGGAGTGGTTTCATCTTAGAGGTTGTGGGAAGGATTTGAGTTGGGTTTACGTGGTGGTGGTGGTTTGGGTTGTGGGTGCTTGGTGCCACACGGGTGATTGGGAGGTGGGAGTTTGGGATGAACTAAAAGTGGAGATGACAGGTTTAGAGGATGATTCGATAAAGAAGCTTATGATGCCTCAAAAAAATGTAGGAAAAATTGGAGGTCAATTCCCCCAAATGGACTTGTTTGGAGATAAATCCTGCAAGAAAACTAATTTGGTTATAAGTCCACTTTGTATTAAGTTTACTATTCTACCCTTATTTTTTCCCAAACATCAAACGGCGTCTCAAAAGCCCTTTCTAAGGTGACGGTGAAACCCTCAATTGCCGACACTCAAAAAACTGAAACTTCCTATCTTCATTCTATCCTACAATTCCGACAAAAGATCCTCAAATCTCTTTGTGTTCCTTTCTTTGAAAATTAAAAACTGTCATTACCCAAACCGACTTAATTCAAAATTCAAAGAGAAAACTGTTCAAAAATGGTTTTACTCTTCAAGTTCCATTGAAGAAGTTACATAAGGGAGATTTTTCGGCATTCAAAACATCTTCACCAACATTGCGAGGCTTAAAAATCTGAAAGGTATGTGATTTTACATGTTATTTGATGTATATTTTAGGGTTTGACAACAACATTTATAATGTATATGGTTCAACTTGTCAAATAAATTTTTTTTTTCAATAAAATTTTGATTCTTTGTTAATAAATTGTGATTCCTTGATAAGTATTTTGGTTTTGTTTTTATTTTTGGATTTGTAGAACATACGAAATTTATTGTTGCTATTTTGTGTGGAATATCTCATGTTATTGTGAGAGTACTTTTAGAAATGTTTGTAATAATGTTGGTATTTTGATGTTGTTGTTTTGTGTTGAGTGTCTTAATTCAACAATTGAAAGTGTGTTGCTATTAGGTTTTTTTTTTTTTTTTAAATTTTAATTTTTGAATTGATTTTTTTTACTATAATACTATGAAATTCGATGTTACTATAAACACTATATGACATTTGTGGGTGGGGTATTGTTACATGTGAAATTTTTTGGTTGCTTTCTACTTTGTTCAAGACATCCGAAACCCATTGGTTCAAAGTTACATAAAATTGTCCATGTTACGATGTGATAACTGAAAAATTAATTTCATATATCCAATGTATGGATGTGCTTGAGGTACTTTGTATGTTACTGAAAAATTAATGTTACAAAATATTTGTTACTGATCATAACCTTGATGTTACACAATATATGTTACTGATTTGATATATCCAAAGAGTTCATGGGTTGTTGTTTGTTACTGTGAATTGATGTTTATTGTGAATGTGTTAGTAATCAGAATCCTTTGATTTTTCTTTGAGAATTAAAGGTATATGTTACATCATATATCTCTCAAGCTTTGCATTTGCTAGTGTAAAAGCTAAAATTGATGTTACTTGTGTATTACTGTTTGAAATGCTTGCAATCTTCATTGTGCAATCTTCAATTCAACTATTTTCCTTCTCGCTGGGATTCAGTTATGAAATTAATGTTACTATGATCATATTATTAAGATGTTGTTACTGTGTTTATATCAACAAATTTGGTGTTACTGTTCATGTTACATTTGAACATAGTTTTTGTTAATTGTTGTATATCCATTAAGTTAAGTAAATTTGTGTCATGTTAATATATTCTATTCAGTTATTGATAATTCACTGTCATATTATAGGTTGATGGCTCCAAAAACATCCTCATTTCACCAATTTAGGTCCAACTTGCTGCCAATGGTGAAGGTTATTAGTGACCAAAACATCAAAGATGTTCATGAAGAACAGTTGAGGAGAACACCATTTTGGTTTTTGTATCAAACAATATCAACATCTGAAGTTGATAAGGAATGGTTTAAGAAAAATGACAAAAGTATTGTAGACATCATTAACACGTTTGATGTTGAAACATCCAGATTTAGAATTGGTGGACAAAATTTAAAGATACGGAAGACTAATGTATCCCTCATTTTTGGTATAGAAGATGGTGTGGATCCAATTGTTTTCCCTCAAAGTGCAAAGAAAATGTCACTTTTTGTAAGGAGGAGATTCAATAACATCAAAAGATTGAATGCATCAATTATAAAAAGCAGGTTGGAGGATGTTGCAATGGGTGATGGTAAGGAAGATTTTGAAGACTTTGCTAGGTTATTATCCTTATATGTCTTAGTGACATTACTGATTACAAATATGGGGCAAACAAGTAGATGGGGGTATGTCTCATTCATTGAAAATTTAGATGAAATCAAAAGATATGACTGGTGTCAAGCAACAATTGATGCAATAATTAATTCTATATAGTTGAAGATTGACATGCCGAGTGCAGTAACCGGTTGTGTACTACTGTTACCTGTAAGTTTTTAATTTTTTATAATTTTTATGAATTGTCTTTTATAATCATCAAACATTATATGTTCTAACTAATGTAACTAAATATAATTTGCAGTATTTCCTTTGTGAACACACATCTCTTGTTGTGGCCGACAAGACAGATGCATTCCCACGGTTGATGAAATGGGACTTAAAAAAACTTTGGACGGCTCTTTCACAGAACACACTGTCCGACATAACAGCTGATCAGGTATTATTAAAATTTTGTTTTATCGTATTTCTATTAATTTTGACAATTGGTTAATTGCATGACAATGTTAATTTTGTGATNGGTTTGACAACAACATTTATAATGTATATGGTTCAACTTGTCAAATAAATTTTTTTTTTCAATAAAATTTTGATTCTTTGTTAATAAATTGTGATTCCTTGATAAGTATTTTGGTTTTGTTTTTATTTTTGGATTTGTAGAACATACGAAATTTATTGTTGCTATTTTGTGTGGAATATCTCATGTTATTGTGAGAGTACTTTCAGAAATGTTTGTAATAATGCTGGTATTTTGATGTTGTTGTTTTGTGTTGAGTGTCTTAATTCAACAATTGAAAGTGTGTTGCTATTAGGTTTTTTTTTTTTTTTTTTAAATTTTAATTTTTGAATTGATTTTTTTTACTATAATACTATGAAATTCGATGTTACTATAAACACTATATGACATTTGTGGGTGGGGTATTGTTACATGTGAAATTTTTTGGTTGCTTTCTACTTTGTTCAAGACATCCGAAACCCATTGGTTCAAAGTTACATAAAATTGTCCATGTTACGATGTGATAACTGAAAAATTAATTTCATATATCCAATGTATGGATGTGCTTGAGGTACTTTGTATGTTACTGAAAAATTAATGTTACAAAATATTTGTTACTGATCATAACCTTGATGTTACACAATATATGTTACTGATTTGATATATCCAAAGAGTTCATGGGTTGTTGTTTGTTACTGTGAATTGATGTTTATTGTGAATGTGTTAGTAATCAGAATCCTTTGATTTTTCTTTGAGAATTAAAGGTATATGTTACATCATATATCTCTCAAGCTTTGCATTTGCTAGTGTAAAAGCTAAAATTGATGTTACTTGTGTATTACTGTTTGAAATGCTTGCAATCTTCATTGTGCAATCTTCAATTCAACTATTTTCCTTCTCGCTGGGATTCAGTTATGAAATTAATGTTACTATGATCATATTATTAAGATGTTGTTACTGTGTTTATATCAACAAATTTGGTGTTACTGTTCATGTTACATTTGAACATAGTTTTTGTTAATTGTTGTATATCCATTAAGTTAAGTAAATTTGTGTCATGTTAATATATTCTATTCAGTTATTGATAATTCACTGTCATATTATAGGTTGATGGCTCCAAAAACATCCTCATTTCACCAATTTAGGTCCAACTTGCTGCCAATGGTAAAGGTTATTAGTGACCAAAACATCAAAGATGTTCATGAAGAACAGTTGAGGAGAACACCATTTTGGTTTTTGTATCAGACAATATCAGCATCTGAAGTTGATAAGGAATGGTTTAAGAAAAATGACAAAAGTATTGTAGACATCATTAACACGTTTGATGTTGAAACATCCAGATTTAGAATTGGTGGACAAAATTTAAAGATACGGAAGACTAATGTATCCCTCATTTTTGGTATAGAAGATGGTGTGGATCCAATTGTTTTCCCTCAAAGTGCAAAGAAAATGTCACTTTTTGTAAGGAGGAGATTCAATAACATCAAAAGATTGAATGCATCAATTATAAAAAGCAGGTTGGAGGATGTTGCAATGGGTGATGGTAAGGAAGATTTTGAAGACTTTGCTAGGTTATTATCCTTATATGTCTTAGTGACATTACTGATTACAAATATGGGGCAAACAAGTAGATGGGGGTATGTCTCATTCATTGAAAATTTAGATGAAATCAAAAGATATGACTGGTGTCAAGCAACAATTGATGCAATAATTAATTCTATATAGTTGAAGATTGACATGCCGAGTGCAGTAACCAGTTGTGTACTACTGTTACCTGTAAGTTTTTAATTTTTTATAATTTTTATGAATTGTCTTTTATAATCATCAAACATTATATGTTCTAACTAGTGTAACTAAATATAATTTGCAGTATTTCCTTTGTGAACACACATCTCTTGTTGTGGCCGACAAGACAGATGCATTCCCACGGTTGATGAAATGGGACTTAAAAAAACTTTGGACGGCTCTTTCACAGAACACACTGTCCGACATAACAGCTGATCAGGTATTATTAAAATTTTGTTTTATCGTATTTCTATTAATTTTGACAATTGGTTAATTGCATGACAATGTTAATTTTGTGATGAATGTTACTATAAAAAATTGTTGTTAATGTGGATGTTACTAATAGAAAACCTGGATGTTACTGTGCAATTCACAGTCATTTGATTCAAATGAGGTGAGCATTTATTGGGTACATATTTTGCATGATACAAANTTGTTACTATAAAAAATTGTTGTTAATGTGGATGTTACTAATAGAAAACCTAGATGTTACTGTGCAATTCACAGTCATTTGATTCAAATGAGGTGAGCATTTATTGGGTACATATTTTGCATGATACAAATCATGTTGTCAGGTTTTTCGAAATAAACTTAAGAAAACACTTGGTGAGAAGAACATAATGAAAACAATTCGGAAAAATTCCAAGAATGTGCCAGCTAGTTTAGAGGTTCCACAACAAGGCACTGTTGTTAGCAAAATTGCTTTAAATTTAGAATTGGAGTACGCAGGTGATGCACCAAATCTAGCTGATGATGATCATATTTTGGTTAATGAAGATGTACATGAAAGTGATGATGCAGTACATGTTCCTACAAACGATCATCNTAGCAAAATTGCTTTAAATTTAGAATTGGAGTACGCAGGTGATGCACCAAATCTAGCTGATGATCATATTTTGGTTAATGAAGATGTACATGAAAGTGATGATGCAGTACATGTTCCTACAAACGATCATCCTGTCCTAAAGGAGACTCAAAATGTCCAACCGTTTGATGTGTTTGTTGATGTGGTCATTCGAGAATCTGCCTTTATGGAACCAGATGAAGTGGTAACACAAGAGGAAAAGTCATAACAACCTTCCCAAGACAATGAAGGTTCGTCTGGATTGATTGTTGAAAATGAGGTGCAAAGATTTACTATCCAAATGTTGACTGTGGAGAACAAAGCACTTCGAACGATCATCAAGAATATTGGGGGCAACCAAAGGGAGCAAGATTTGAAAGAGGTTGAAGAATATGGGATGAAACTAGTTGACAGGGACAATCAAATTTCAGAATTGAAAGTTTTAGTCGATCTCTTGGAGAAAAACAAAGAAACACAAGAAGATCAAATTAAAACACTGACATCANGGATGAAACTAGTTGACAGGGACAATCAAATTTCAGAATTGAAAGTTTTAGTTGATCTCTTGGAGAAAAACAAAGAAACACAAGAAGATCAAATTAAAACACTGACATCAAGGGTGTTTGAATTAGAAGAAGAGAATAACTCCTTGCATGATGTTGTAGCTGATATGACTATGTATGCCATTACTCAAAGGTACCCACGGACTCCACCAAAACCTCAACCCACTGAAGGTCCAGAACAAACATCGATGGTGAGAAAAATCTAAACGAAACAAAGAAAAAGAAAGAGGGATGAAGATATTGAGTACAATAGAAAAAAATAGGGAGAAAAGAAAAAATTGAAACAAGTTGAAATCCAGGATAAAGTCGACAAAAATAAAGGGAAAGAGAAGATACCAGATAGCTGCATTAATGTTGATGATTTGGATATTATAATGTCAAGTGAGAAGCCAGAAAGCAAGAGAGTAAAAGCTCGAAGATGGAAAGCCTACAAGAAATTAGCACTGGATGTGTACGACAAATTGGTTCAAATGCATAAGGCTAAGGGAAAAAAGTAAGTAACTTAATACCCCATTATGAAACACCTTAAATGTATTACTGTTTATACACTAGTTTATTAACATGTACCCTTTTTAATTAAAAGGACAACTTTATGGAGTGGAAAAAAGTACATAAATATCATTGATGTTGATGATGTGTTGAAATTCTAACTATTATGTACAAATAAAAATAAAAGCTCACGTTCAATCCGACTTAAAGTTAAATTTAAATATGCGACCATTCAATTTTAATGGCTTAAAAATGTGGTGTTGAAGCAACTCCTTTAATCCAATTATCCACTCATATACCTAATATATCATTGGCACATGTAAGAAAAAGGGAGATATATACATTTTTATGCAATTCTAACAATGAGATATTAAATAGATCTTTATTAATTACAATATACAAATCAACTTTCATACCCTCACCAAGATTAGATATGTGAATCTCATTACTACTTATTGATGATGAAAGGTCTTTGGGCTCATTAACCTCTTGTGGAATAATAGGATCACTTAATTCTTCACTATCAAGAGTGTTAATGAATTCATTCTCAGTTTGTAGTTCAGGAAAAGAATCACTCTCACTATATTGACTATTTTCAACCTCTTGTTCTTGTATCAATATATTGAGCATATTTTTTTATCTCTTCAATATCTTAGCTTATTTGGGGATTGAAGGCTAGTTGACTTTCATTGAAAGCTTGTTGACTTTGTATAAATTCACAAAGAATCTCTTTCAAATTCTTTTCTTTTGGGTCATGGTAAGGTGGATATTAGGGAGGGTTTTGTGATGATGAGGCATATATAGGTAACTGATAATGTTCATTTCCCCAACCAAAATCCGGATAAATTTTTTTAAAACAATGGTTGGGTAAGGTTGAGAAAAATTAGGTAATACAATTGACCCATTCCTCAAAAATTGTTGAGCAGTTGGAATTAAAGGGACAAACCTTAATGAGATGTTTATACACATCACAAAGCACATAGTTTCTACATTGGGGAAAATCTTCACACCATATTAAAAAAAATATAAAAAATAAAAATAAAAATTATGAAATATCTAACATAAGGAAAAATAAAACAAATAAATAACAAATAATAAAAAAAAGGACGAGATTATCGAATCTGTGACAAATCTCAAATCCGGCAAACCTCAATAGATAGCGGTATGTTCCTTGCATTCAAACAATTTTCCGGCAACAACGCCAAAAACTTGTTTCAACTTTAATATTGTAAACTCAAGCGTAGGTTGAACAAAGTAATACATTTCTCGGAAGATCGAGCCCTCAAGAAATTGTAACAAGAAAGCAATAACACAAATACTAAAACAAACTTAAAAATAACTGATTTGTTTNCTTCAAACAATTTTCCGGCAACAACGCCAAAAACTTGTTTCAACTTTAATATTGCAAACTCAAGCGTAGGTTGAACAAAGTAATACATTTCTCGGAAGATCGAGCCCTCAAGAAATTGTAACAAGAAAGCAATAACACAAATACTAAAACAAACTTAAAAATAACTGATTTGTTTAGGGGATTGTTGAGCAAAGAAAGTTGATTTAAATAATTAAAACAGTAATAAAAATAATAGAGCATCAGGTACTCCCTCTCAATTTCGTACAATAATGATTAAAGACTCAAATCTTAACTTGAGACAAGAATCAGATGTCAGTTAATTCAAGTAACAAATCAAGTAAAAAATCATAATGTTATAATCAAAAGATTATTCAAGAACCTGAATAATCAATCAATTATATTATTTTATGAAATTGGTGGGACTCTAGGTGGCTCTACGGCCCCCCGGACTGACACGTGGAATGATGAAACCGTTGTGATGTCCAAAGGACGCCGAGGTATGGTGTCCCTGAGAAGCCGAGCACGACAGTTGACACCTCATTTAATACGATGTGACCTCTCATTTATGGTGGAATGAGTGATGGTGACAAGGATATTAAATGCGCACCTGCACTNACCGAGGTATGGTGTCCCTGAGAAGCCGAGCACGACAGTTGACACCTCATTTAATACGATGTGACATCTCATTTATGGTGGAATGAGTGATGGTGACAAGGATATTAAATGCGCACCTGCACTCTGAGTCTAGACCTATTATCATGATGGCTACTACGCCGAGTGTATATGACCGGCTCTCCCTAAGGAACTGTTCCACCCAGTATTCAATGCTCACCTGCGGGTGTCAGACGTCGATCAGAGGGATGTGGATACTCGAGAAAAGGCATACATGCTGGGCATGGAGCCGAACGCTCGTCTCATCATCCTAGCATTGAGTAGGAGAAGACTTGAATGGAGAACATTCATTGCGCGAGGAGTGGCGTGTCAGACATTAAATGTCCAGATAGGACTAGATGTCTTTGACAATCATTGCTAATTCAGGTATAAATACTTCTCAGAAAAATGAACAAAGGTACGCAAAAATTAAACCAGAAAGAAGATTGTTCATTGAGCTTAAAGCTTCGGAGAAGATAAGCCGGGTGTTTACCTGACCCCTTTTTCTGACTCCGTGATTGTTTCAGGTTCATCAGGTTGAAGGTCGCTATCTCAAATGATTGCAGGAATTATCCCGTACAGAAATAATGATAATTATCNGAAAGAAGATTGTTCATTGAGCTTAAAGCTTCGGAGAAGATAAGCTGGGTGTTTACCTGACCCCTTTTTCTGACTCCGTGATTGTTTCAGGTTCATCAGGTTGAAGGTCGCTATCTCAAATGATTGCAGGAATTATCCCGTACAGAAATAATGATAATTATCTCAAGCGTGAAATAGCCAGTTATTGACTTGCAGAAAAATTCAAGTAATCGATGTACTCAAGGATTTGTACACAGAAATTTTGCTTAGAAATCAGTAGTTCAATTAACAAAACATCATAAATCATTAAGTACAAAGTCAATAACAATACCGTACTTCATTGAGAGGTTCTTCCCTAACCCTAGCTTAATCTTCTAGCCAGACATGATTAACTAAAATCAAAATAAAAAAAATGGGAAAAGAATAATAATCTCTAAATGAGAACCCTTATTTATATTAAAAATAAATTCTCAGTATAGGTATAAGATATAAGGTTGGCTTGGAAAGAATTCATTTCCAAAAAGAAGTCTTTTGAGGTTAAATCTCATGCACAAAATCTTGGGACTGTAGGTACAAAATTTGTCCAGATTTCAAGCTTGAATTTCACATATTTATAGGTTGATTTACGAAATTTTTGTAGTTCTTGAAGTCTTTTTTCCACCCCTAAAAATTAAGTAAATCGAGTATCAGAGTCAAAAGTTATAACCAAAATACCAAAGACATGTTAAATCCTTATCTTCTAGGATACATTCCTAATCCAACTCTAAATTAGTTTTCTTCCAACTTGGACTCTTATAAGGATTAAATTTCTGTCATATTTTCAAGTCTTCCTATTTCAATTTTGACTCTTCAATCCTTATTAGTTGTGATTCTTCCTCTAGTGATTGTTTCACTTGTCTTATCCATTATTACTTTAAATCTACTAATTTACCTGTAAAATAAACTAAACAACTAGAAAAAGTATCAAACTAAAAAATCAAGGAATTTAACACATTTAATCACAAATAATATGCAATTAACCAATCATTAAATATAATAAAATAGCAATTTTGATGGTTAATCACACCCCCAACCTGAATATTACTAATCTCTAGTAATACATAGATCCTAAAAGCTAAAAACTAAATAATCTAATAAAATAAAATATCAATTCACTTTCGTATGTCTCACGATTGTATTTAGCATATGCAACAAGCCTTTAAACCCCTAAGTTCTCCCTAGTGGACGAGTATAGTCTCGTAAGGGTTTTCAGAGATGATACCCACAAATATCATCATGTGATCAAATATCTAAAATAATAATTTTATAACACAAATTACTATCACAATATAAAAATTCTAAGATACAAACATTTTTATAAGCACATGCAAAGCAAAATATAAAACTCTACGTTATATAAATGTATACACTTATCATGTTCTCCTATAAACTCGTGTGTAGTGTGAACTGACTATACAAAGTTAACAATTTATCTAGTAATCACCTTTACAACTATCAGTTATTTGTCTCAATGTCAAATCTTACTAGATAATTCATTCATAAAAGATTCTTTTAGATTCTAGTGACTATTTACTCAAATATCACATGTGAGAAGAAGATATTTAAATTAAAACAAAATAATGCTCACATATTCCATTAAAAAAAACGTAATTCAAAAGAAAAAGATTTGACATAATCTCATGAAAGGAAATCAACACACAATATATAAACAATCACAATTCTTTTCCTTATTCACACAAGTCATGCATTTACCAATACATTTTTGAGATCAGATAAAGCTTTATTTAAGGTTGTAACGGGGCCTTGAGATTAGGGTTTTGAAACGAAGGATATTCAGAAATTCAAAAGAATATCCCGAGAGAACATTTACATTACGCAACCAAATTTTTTTCCATAACCTTTCACTCTACATCATGTAGAAGCACAATTTACAACACTTGCTCATATTTTTTCCTTTTTCAGCACATTCTTCCTATTTTTTTCTATCTCTTTTTTTTTTCTTTTCAATTTGCTAGACATATTGTCAATCTTTTTTTTTT
>CAUOFW020001369.1:667682-869706 GCA_963454935.2 Ilex paraguariensis
ACTTGCAGAAAAATTCAAGTAATCGATGTACTCAAGGATTTGTACACAGAAATTTTGCTTAGAAATCAGTAGTTCAATTAACAAAACATCATAAATCATTAAGTACAAAGTCAATAACAATACCGTACTTCATTGAGAGGTTCTTCCCTAACCCTAGCTTAATCTTCTAGCCAGACATGATTAACTAAAATCAAAATAAAAAAAATGGGAAAAGAATAATAATCTCTAAATGAGAACCCTTATTTATATTAAAAATAAATCCTCAATATAGGTATAAGATATAAGGTTGGCTTGGAAAGAATTCCTTTCCAAAAAGAAGTCTTTTGAGGTTAAATCTCATGCACAAAATCTTGGGACTGCGGGTACAAAATTTATCCAGATTTCAAGCTTGGATTTCACATATTTATAGGCTGATTTACGAAATTTTCGTGAAATACACTTTTGTAGTTCTTGAAGTCTTTTTTCCACCCCTAAAAATTAAGTAAATCGAGTATCAGAGTCAAAAGTTATAACCAAAATACCAAAGACATGTTAAATCCTTATCTTCTAGGATACATTCCTAATCCAACTCTAAATTAGTTTTCTTCCAACTTGGACTCTTATAAGGATTAAATTTCTGTCATATTTTCAAGTCTTCCTATTTCAATTTTGACTCTTCAATCCTTATTAGTTGTGATTCTTCCTCTAGTGATTGTTTCACTTGTCTTATCCATTATTACTTTAAATCTACTAATTTACTTGTAAAATAAACTAAACAACTAGAAAAAATATCAAACTAAAAAATCAAGGAATTTAACACATTTAATCACAAATAATATGCAATTAACCAATCATTAAATATAATAAAATAGCAATTTTGATGGTTAATCACACCCCCAACCTGAATATTACTAATCTCTAGTAATACATAGATCCTAAAAGCTAAAAACTAAATAATCTAATAAAATAAAATATCAATTCACTTTCGTATGTCTCACGATTGTATTTAGCATATGCAACAAGCCTTTAAACCCCTAAGTTCTCCCTAGTGGACGAGTATAGTCTCGTAAGGGTTTTCAGAGATGATACCCACAAATATCATCATGTGATCAAATATCTAAAATAATAATTTTATAACACAAATTACTATCACAATATAAAAATTCTAAGATACAAAAATTTTTATAAGCACATGCAAAGCAAAATATAAAACTCTACGTTATATAAATGTATACACTTATCATGTTCCCCTATAAACTCGTGTGTAGTGTGAACTGACTATACAAAGTTAACAATTTATCTAGTAATCACCTTTACAACTATCAATTATTTGTCTCAATGTCAAATCTTACTAGATAATTCATTCATAAAAGATTCTTTTAGATTCTAGTGACTATTTACTCAAATATCACATGTGAGAAGAAGATATTTAAATTAAAACAAAATAATGCTCACATATTCCATTAAAAAAAACGTAATTCAAAAGAAAAAGATTTGACATAATCTCATGAAAGGAAATCAACACACAATATATAAACAATCACAATTCTTTTCCTTATTCACACAAGTCATGCATCTACCAATACATTCTTGAGATCAGATAAGACTTTATTTAAGGTTGTAACGGGGCCTTGAGATTAGGGTTTTGAAACGAAGGATATTCAGAAATTCAAAAGACTATCCCGAGAGAACATTTACATTACGCAACCAAATTTTTTTCCATAACCTTTCACTCTACATCATGTAGAAGCACAATTTACAACACTTGCTCATATTTTTTCCTTTTTCAGCACATTCTTGCTATTTTTTTCTATCTCTTTTTTTTTTCTTTTCAATTTGCTAGACATATTGTCAATCTTTTTTTTTTCAACTTTTTTTTTCTTTTTTTCCAGCAAGACATCTAATTCAAATACTTCTTTTTAGCAAAATATGTAACGCAAGTATTCACAAGTATGCAAAGTTTTTTTTTTTTTGATCATCTTTTCTCAACCAACATCTCTCAAATTACATAAACAATAAAAAACTCAATCTCGAGATAACCAAGGGTAAATGATTTTATTTTTTTTCATTGACTTGGTTATTATATGTTGGGTATAAAAAATAAAATTTTGCTTCAAAGGCTCAATCATAGCTTCTAAGGATAATAATATTCAAAGAATAAGACTTAGACTCAAATATATCAAAAATAGCATAAAATCATATCTAAAATTTTTTTGATAACACACTTCTCATACAAATAATTTAAAGTTAAATAATCATTCATAATATTGGTGTTGATCAAAACAAAAATAATGAGACTATTGAAGAACATTAGCTTAATAAAAATATTTTTTATTAAGTAAATGTAAATAACCCTAAAAAAAAAAAGATTAGATCAAAATTCACCTGTATTTTTATGCATCCCCACTATATGTTTCATTTTCTCAAGATAAAATACCTAATAAATTTTCAACTTAGTAAAGTTTAAAGTGTACAAATTATGAGTTTTTATAAGAACATGATATGAAATATAAAAATATAAAATAAAGTTTTATACGATGCTTAAACAACTGTAAATTTAAAACTATGCAAATTATTTCTATATTGTGGTGTCAAATTCTACGTAAAAATATTATTCAAATATTTAATAATTTTTTAAATATTTTTTAGACTAAAATTTAAATAAATTAGAAATTGTCACAACACAAAATACATCCACAAATTTAATAATTTTCTTTTAAAATATTTTTTTAGACTAAAATTTAAATAAAGTTAAAATTATCACAACACAAAATACATCCACACCCCCAACCTAAATCTAATATTGTCCTCAATGTAAAAATAAGTACCTCAATCCTCGTTAAAAATAATGAATAAAGATAAAAGGGATAGGAATATCTGGTGCTGCAACAACTCTAAAGTTTAAAAATAAAAAATCAACAAAGAAAAAAAAATTATAAATTGAAACAAAAAGTAAAAAATTAAAATTAATAAAATAAAGTCTAACTACTATGTACAAATAAAAATAAAAACTCACGTTCAATCCGGTTTAAAGTCAGATTTAAATATGCGACCATTCAATTTTACTGGCTTAAAAATGTGGTGTTGAAACCACTCTTTTAATCGAATTATCCACTCATATACCCAATATATCATTGGCGCATGCAAGAAAAGGGAAATATATACATTTTTATGCAATTCTAACAATGAGATATTAAATAGATCTTTATTAATTACATTACACTACTCAATTTTCATACCCTCACCAAGATTAGATATGTGAATCTCATTACTACTTGTTGATAATAAAAGGTCTTTGGGCTCATTAACATCTTGTGGAATAATAGGATCACTTAATTCTTCACTATTAAGAGTGTTAATGGATTCATCCTCAGTTTGTAGTTCAGGAAAAAAATCACTCTCACTATATTGACTATTTTCAATCTCTTGTTCTTGCATCAATATATTGAGCATGTCTTTTATATCTTCAATATTTTGGCTTATTTGGGCATTGAAGGCTAATTGGCTTTCATGGAAAGCTTGTTGGCTTTGTATAAATTCACAAAGAATGTTTGCCAAATTCTTTTCTTGTGGGTCATGGTAAGGTGGATATTGGGGAAGATCTTGTGATGATGTGACATATATAAGTAACTGATAATGTTTATTCCTCTAACCAAAATCGGGATAAAAATTTTCAAAACAATGGTTGGGGTAAGGTTGAGAAGAATTAGGCAATACAATTAACTCATTCCTAAAAAATTGTTGAGCAGTTGAAATTAAAGGGGCAAACCTCAATGGGATGCCCAAACACATCACAAAGCACACACAGTTCCTTCATTGGGGAAAATTTTCACACCACATTAAAAAAATATATAATATATATAAAAAATTATGAAATATTTAATCTAAGAAAAAATAATAGAAATAAGTAACAAATAATAAAAAAAAAAAGCATGAGATTATCGGATCTGTAACGAATCTCAAATCCGACAAACCTCAATAAATAGTGGTGTGTTCCTTGCCTTTAAACAATTTTTTGACAACGGCACCAAAAACTTGCTTCAATTTTAAAATTGTAAACCCAAATGCAAGTTGAACGAAGTAATATATTTTTCGGAAGACCGAGGTCGAACTCTCAAGGAATTGTAACAAGAAAGCAATCACACATATACTAAAATAAACTTAAAAATAACAGATTTGTTTAGGAAATTGTTGAGTAAAGAAAATTGATTTAAATAATTAAAATAATAATAAAAATACTAGAGCATCAGGTACTCCCTCTCAATTTCTGTACAATAATGATTAAATACTCAAATCTTAATTTAGGGGCAAAAATTAGATGTCAGTTAATTCAAGTAAGAAATTCTAAAGTTATAATCAAAAGATTATTCAGGAACCTGAATAACCAAACAATTATATTATTTTATAAAATTATGATAATTACCTAAAACGTGAAATAATCAGTTATTTACTTGCAGAAAAATTCAAGCAATCGATGTACTCAACGATTTGTACAGAGCAAAAATTTTGCTAAGAAATCAGAAGTTCAATTAACAAAATATCATAAATGATTAAGCACAAAGTCAATAACAGTATCGTATTCATTGAGAGGTTCTCCCCTACCCCTAGCTTAACCTTCTAGCCAGACATGATTAACTAAAATTAAAATAAAAAAAAATAGGGAAAAAAATAATAATCTCTAAATGAGAACCCTTATTTATAGTAAAAATAAATCCTAAGTATAGGTAGAAGATATAAGGTTGGCTTGGAAGGAATTCCTTTCCAAAAAGAAGTCTTTTAAGGTTAAATCCCGTGTACAAAATCTTGGGGCTGCGGGTATAAAATATGTCCAGAATTCAAGCTTGGATTTCGCATATTTAGAGGTTGATTCCCAAATTTTTCGTGAAATACATTTTTGTAGTCCTTGAAGTCTTCTTTTCAACCCCCAAAAATTAAGTAAATCGGATATCAAAATCAAAAGTTATGACCAAAATATCGCAGACATGTCAAATCTTTATCTTCTAGAATACTTTCCTAATCCGACTCTAAATGAGTTTTCTTTCAACTTGAATTCTTATAAGAATTAAATTGTTATCATATTTTTAAGTCTTTCTATTTCAATTTTGACTCTTCAATCCTTATCAGTTGTGATTTTTCCTCTATAGTCTATTTGTTTAGCGGAATTATGGTAGAAAATGCAAGAGAAATTTTTTAAATTTTTTTATGTGTTTGATTAGCATGAATGGAAAATGATAGAATTTTTTTTTCTTCCATGCTTAGATTTTCTCACAACTAACCAACTTTTTTTTTTGGCAAAAAACACAAGGAAATGCAAGAAAGTTGTGATGTATAACTAACTTCCTATTTTACCCTTATTTTTCTTAAAATATTTTATTAGTTATTAAGTTTAAAAAATCTTGGTATGGATTTAGTTAATAATATAATTTGACTCAGAGACTTTTGTGCTGATGATTGTCCGAATTAGGTTAGGAGTACCTTTTTTTTAAAAAAATTAACTTTTAATTATAATAATTATTCTTTTTCTTTAAATTGATTTAACATAATTAAGGGTAATTTAGACAATTAGAAAAATTTTCTTGTAATTTTCTTTTCTTTCAAACAATAAAATGAAATTTTTTTGAAATTTTCTTACAAGTTTTTCAAGCTAACCAAATATATGCATGAAAAAATATATTTTTTTTCTTTCACTTCACTTTCTATCATTTTCACTTTCCACTATTATTTTCCTCCTAACCAAACGGATAGTGATTGCTTCACTTGTCTTATCCATTATTACTTTAAATCCACCAATTTACCTGCAAAATAAACCAAACAACTAGAAAAAGTATCAAATTAGAAAATCAAGGAATTTAACACATTTAATCACAAATAATATACAATTAACCAATTATTAAATATAATAAAATAGTAATTTTGATGGTTAATCAGTTAGGCTAATTGGTGGATATGTTAGAAATTAGTTGTAATTGTTGGGTGGTTGATATTTGGTTATAAATTGGTTGTAATTGTTGGGTAGTTGATATTTAGTTAGAAATTGGCTGTAATTGTTGGGTGGTTGATATTTGGTTAGAAATTGGTTGTAATTGTTGGATGGTTGATATTTGGTTGTAATGAAATGTTTGTGAAACAAAGAAAACTCTATCCACATTATTATTCAAATAGTAACTCAAATAATAATATGCTAAAAAAGTGTTCCAAATTACATATCCGATTTGTTTTTAGAATGCTGAAATAAGTTGTTAGTGAATGTAAATGTTGTTAACCACATGACTGAGAATTATTTGTATAATTTCTTTGTAAAATAGTTGAAAACTCTTTCAAACGTGGTTACCCAAACAAAGTAACATAATTTAAAATTTCTCCGAATTAAACAATCACAAACAATCCGTTTTACATAGTAACATTGGTTGCTCTCTAACATGAGCATTAAATTGTAACATTGGAGTCACATTAACGGTAACATAAAACATATAACCCATGCGAGAACAATACTATACTATTAACTTATAACATTGGATAACCCATGGTATTCCCAATGTGTAACATGACAAACACAAAGATTAGAAAAAAATAAAAGTAACATCTTATTCCAATAAAACATACAGAATTTTACAATGGCTCGTTAAAATTCTTCTTATTATGACTACCTAGACGGCCACAATGAATTTTCCTAACAAGCTCACTTCTAGACCTAAATCTATGCTTCCTTGGACAGACTGGTTGTTTTTTTGACAATGATGACAACATATCAACGTCCAATGCTGAAAAGTTAGGTCGACTGAGTTTGGGAATAGGATGTATAGGCTCAGAATAACACAGTCTGTAAATAGTAACCTGATAAAAGTAATCAACAAACTCATTGATGTTCCTACCACTCTTTTGAATTACAGTCACAACATGGGCACATGGTAAACCGTTGATCTGCCATTGATGACATGAGCACGTGCAATTCTCAATGTCAACCATCACTGAAAGATGTGAATTAACCTTGAAAACATGACCATCCTAACAAACCAGGAACGACACTTAGTGAAAGCAGCTTGAAGCTTGGTTTTAATATTTGGACAACTAATGTCGTTTCATTGTGACGATGTATTTAAGCGACAACTCATTTGGTTCATGATATGCCCCCTTATTGTGTCAATCATGTTTGTTACAGGTAGGCGACATGATTTCGTGATCTAAGCATTGAATGTGTAAAACTTGAAAAAAAAAAATTATTATTATTATTAAAAATCTTAATTAAAGGGATAAAATAATAATTAATTATAAATATAAGGGTCAAAAATATAAAATTTTAAACTATAAATTTATACTATATATATAAGTGTGGAAGACTTTAGTCTTCCACTTTTTCTTCCTCCAGCCGGCTGCCGAGTGAGTGAGAGAGAGAAAAGAGTTTTTTTTTTTTTTATTTTTCTCCTTTCTTCTTCTTCAGATCTACGAAGATTGAACCGTTTAATCGTTTCGGGCCAAGAATTAAAGTTGCTTTACTCAACAAGAGCTACACAACCACACCAAATATCATATTTTTCTCCAAAAGAATATCAAAGACGATAATCTAGGCCTAAAATTTGGGAAGTTAAATTGGGATTCCTCGAAGTTCTAGTACGTAGGCTCATGCTACGAGAGGTAGAGTTTCCCCTATTTACATTTACTTTCAACCTAAAATATGACATATGAAATGGGTAGGCTATAGATGTATATCACATGTTAGGTCTTGACTAGTGTAACTAGTGGATCAAATATATGATTTATAATTAACTTTGTAATTAGAAAAATCTTATTATGATTAACTTGGTATAAGTTAATGTTAGTGGTTTAAAACATGTTAATTGTACATTAGCATTATTTTATGTTTTAAATGACATATCAAGTTTAATGAAAATATCAGCTTGTTATGTGATTATGAAATAATATATATGTTAAATGATTATTTAGCATATAATTATTGTGGTGGACTTGTGCTTATGTTTATAGATTTGGTAAACATGTTGCCATGTTGAAAATGTCATTATATTGTATTCTTTATGTAATGAACATTGTAAATGGTACCAAAGGTAATTGCACATTGAAATGTCATTATGCATGAGTTACATTACATTCATGGGTATTGACATTCATGGGAGTGTGTGCATGGGATGAAATCAATCACCACATAGGTGGTTGATTGTGGGCTCGAAAAAGTCGCACCAAGGTCCGACTGAGTCACATAAAAAAATTAAATGGATAAACGTGTTGGGGATAGCAAAAAGGGCTAGATTCTCTCTCGGGTGCAAGACCCGCTTACTTGGTTTATATACTTTTCGGCGGTGAAATTCCAGAAAAGTGTAACAGCTAAAATGGAGCCGCAGGTGGGATGTCCTGAGAATCCGTTGATGGTTGGTATCCCATTGGTGTAATACCATAAATTATCTCCCCATAAAGACACAAGAAAATGAATTAATTAGTCATTGAATGTACATAACTCCAATGACGGGGGCTTGAAATGCCCGGATATATACGCATGACGTTGCATGTGTTGTGGGAGTTCGGTGTGGGTATTGCTTGCATGAGTCTCATCTCATGGCATGACATGATTTATGACATTTGTTCATAATTGACATGTTTGAATAAATGCATGAAATAATTGTTGCATGTGACATTTCATATGCATTTAGGTTGAGAGGTATTCTCTATAGGAATTACCTTATTGAGTGTTGACTCACCCTTTATGGGAACATTTTTCAAGTATTACACAGGCGTCCACCGAAGGCAAGGCCATGGGCCTGCTTTGACAACAGAGCCGGTCTGTGGCTCTTCTTTTAACATCGTCGTTCCTTGTTTATAATTACTTTTGGCCTTGTGTAATTTTTGTAACAAAAACTTGTTTATCTTTAAAAGGCGTGTATAAAGGACTCTTTTGAGACATTTATTATTTTATGAGTGAATGTACGTAATGATGATGATTATAGTAGTATCTGATACTATGCTAAGGAGTAGGGATGAAGGGCCCGGTGTGGTCAATGTTATATGGTTGCACAGGTTGCGTTTTGGATAAAGTTCTTCGTATAAAGGAGACTCTGCTCAAATTTCGTTAAATTATGGATCTCGGTAAATAGGGCATAACGGTGTAATAACGAATTATACGGTATCCACAGGTATTCTGCGGGTTGATGGGTGATCAACCGGGTAATTACTGACACCTGAATTTTGGAGTGTCACAGAATGACTCGACCGCATTGAATGAATCAACCGCATTTGAAGACATCTCCCTATAACGTTTTCCCTTGAAAAAAACATTCGCCCATCTCTCAAACATAAGGTTTTCCAAAAAACTTATCAGCAACAACTCCTTCACGTCAAAATGCATCCAGCTTTTCCTTAAAAAAAGCCTTTATCGGGGCATAAGCACACAATATAAACAAAAAAATCATACGCTCGCGAAACACATGGGTAAAGAGACCTCTACTATACTTATCTCTCATATTTGCTTTTAAGTGTTGTAGGCAAAACAAATGGTGCACTGTTGGGAACACCTTTGACATTGTTTCTATCAAGCCAACGTTGCAATCGAACATAATTGTAAGGTCCCTAGTATTATCAACAATCTCAGTTAATTGTTCTAAAAACACCAATTACACTCATTCTCAGAATCAACAACAGTAAAAGTCAAGGGGAACAAACTTTCAATATAGATACCAACACAAATAACAACATCAAAAACATTAACATACAAGCAAAAAATTAAAATGTAACAATACAATAAAATCAGTAACACCAAATTAAACCAACAAAAAAATAACCTTGGGTGCCATCTTTTACAGTTGCAGACAAAATAATGTCTTTATACATTCCCTTTAAAAATGTATCATCAATGAACAATATGAGTTGACAATAGTTAAATCCATGCATACATACCTTAAATGACATAAACAACCTACTGAAACGCTACGTGTTCAAATCACCTTCCAACACAAAAATGACTACCTGAATTGCTTTCATTAGCAGCTTGTACATACCACCGTAATTGTTGGTATGACAACGAATGATCCCCAAACAGCATACCCATTGCTTTTTCGACACCCATCCAAGCTTGATCATACGATATGGTCAAACTATAATCTGTATGAAACATACTTTTCACATCAACTGGGCATGTGTCAAGTTTTTGTCGGACGTTGTCAACAATAAGACCTCCAACCAAATTAGAATTCAATTTTTTGTTCTTTGTCATATGTGCAGCCACACCACACGTGTGCTCATTGTTTAATTTCTTAATATAAAATCATCCATTTATCCGCTGAAGTGTAGCAACAATAAGCCACTCACACCCAATAGAATATTTCAAGGCACATTCAACCTTCACCCTTATTTTTTCATTCTTCACATAATTAAACTGAAAATCAACCTCTATTGCATATTTGCATAAAGCATTCTGAAAATTAGCTACTCCTCCCTCAAACTTCTGACCAACCTCTACTATTCCATTTGACCATCCATCAGTCAACAAAACCTTCTCATTGTAAAAACAAAAACGAGAGAGAAGGTCATCCTTGCGACCAAAAAGGTCAACAGTAAATTTAGAACTTTCCACTACTTCCTCACCCTCAAAATCACGAACCTCATTCCCTTTAACACAAACCGTAACATCAACAAAACTTAGCTGAACAGCTCATGCAATTAAAATCATGTTTCTCACATCATGATCATTTTGCAAAGCACAATTCGAATATCTAAGAATTGTGTACGACAAGGCAACACAACTGACACTCAAACCATTCCAATGGTCACAAACACCATGTAACACATCATCAATTGTGAAATTCATTGAAATTCTTAGAACAACAATCTCAGAAGAATACTTGCAACAAACCAATATATTATAATCCATCTATTATAACCAAATAAAACAAAAATAAAGGGAAAAAAATAGAAAAACAAACATAATTAATTGATTTAATTCTAATTCCAATAAATCACTATAAGTAACATGAATAAAAAACTAAGAAGCAAAATTCAAAAAAAAAATAAAATAACTCTGATAAAGAACGTCTCGATATGAATACTGGAAAGTGACATTGAATTTCGGCAATAACAAAGGAAAAAAACCAAAAAAATCAATTTTAAATCCAATAAAAGCATGAACGATAACTTCGATGAAAAAATATTGCAATACAAAATTCCAATAAGTAACATAGAATTTTCAGCAAATGAATATCAATTAACGCTAAAAATGTTCAAAACATCACTGTTATTCATATTATGTAAATCAGCAAATTACAATGAAAATACCTCAGCAAATAATAATGTTTCAACACGAATTGGAATCAAGAGCTAGCAAGTTGAAGTATAATCACAAAAAAAATCGGAATCCAAATGCTACTTGTATCACCTTCGGGCCTCACTATCAAACACAAAAGTCTGTTACTCAAATGCTATAACAGACAAACGAATTATGCTTGATTCGAATTTTGAATTTGAATTTTTAATGGAATCTTTTGATCTAAAATTGAATAAGGAGACCTATGATACTAGTAATTGTCCGTACCTGAAGGCACTATGTAACTCAAAAAAATTGCAAACATGCATCCATGTGTGAAAAAAATGTATTATACAAAATTTTAACAATCGCTAATGAATATGGACCCTATAAAGTAAAATTTAAATAAATCAAGATGTTACAAACTAAGATATCAAATGACAAAAGTCCTAAAACCTTTAAAAGAAAAGAAAATGATAATCTAAACTCAGCTAGAATTTAAATAAAGTAAGCTTGTTACGATAATTAAATTTCATAATTTATAAAAAAAAATTACACTATTAAACTTGTTAGGATCATACCTAATAACCATAAAAAACAAATTATAATTAATCTGCACTAAATTGAATTCTGAAAGTTTCAACGAGAAGGGGAGCATGCCCCATGAATGTGCAATCCCATGACTATCCTATTCACCTCAAAGATGTAGTACCACCAAATTTTGCTTTAGAACTTCTGACGCCATTTAGTACGGATTGCCCAATAATGTCAAAGAACCTCTCGTATGAAAAATTGACAAATTAAAAAATTTCATTAGCGATTCACACACACACTTACACATACCACTTGTTGATTTATTATAACTTTAAGTCAATAAAGATTGTATACATGTATACCCCTTATCCCTTACCCCATACCCCACACCAACACAAACATAAACTTTCAGTCACACTATTGTTACCTCAAAAAATACATAAATTGTGGGGTGACATAATAAGAGGGTTAAGTGACAATTTAAATAGATAAATTTAATAACTAAATAAAGATAGAAAGTGCAGCAATGATCACTCTGTTAATTGTAATAGAGATATAAAAGGCAATGTGACAAACTAATGTAGTAAATATAAAATTTTCAATTGTTATTGCTAAATAAATGTAGTGTAGGTTCATTAATCTACGAAGATTACATACAAAGCTTTCTAATTTAATTCCACAAAGTAGAAAATTACTTTTTTTTTAACCTTTTAGATGTAATTTTTAGCAAAAGAAAACTTACTTAACTGATCCTTGTACCATGGAGTTACTCTATATGTTAATTAGAATGTCTAACATTTAGATCATCCGGAGCAAAATGTGACTTTTGATCGGATGGCTAATGGGCATAATTAGGTGAATAGAGAGCAAACATAATAGAATAAAATGTTCTTAGCCATAAAACACAACATTTTACCCATAAACACAACATT
The DNA here is from genome assembly GCA_963454935.2 of Ilex paraguariensis. Classification (NCBI taxonomy): domain Eukaryota; kingdom Viridiplantae; phylum Streptophyta; class Magnoliopsida; order Aquifoliales; family Aquifoliaceae; genus Ilex; species Ilex paraguariensis. The sequence goes on from CAUOFW020001369.1 coordinate 680,370, forward strand.
CCACCTATTAAAATCTCACAAAACAGAAAAAACGTACACAATCAATTTAGTGTAATCATTGTCGGGGCATTGTGGTAAAATGTATTATAACTAATGACTATAAATATTAATGTTCTCGTGACACAATAATAGAATTATTACTATTGGCAAATACATTATCTGATGACATACACAGATTATTGAACTCAACTCAAGCACAATGCAATGTAGGAACTAAAAACAACTCATCATTGTTCCCAGACAAAACATAAAGCCTCTGTCAATCAAAAAAATGAATTTGCATGGGATAATTTGAGTTAATCATTTCGAACTCAAAACCATAATACCCAACCTAAAAACAATGAATTCAAAAGTGAATCCATGTGGGACAACACACAAATGGAGGACTTCAAGGGCTTTGTCGTGCTCCAGATCAGTCCATCTTTCAAAACAATGCATTCATAAGTGTGTATTAGCATAGTCCAAAGTTCCTGAAAGGGCAATACACACGACATGATTTCAAACTTTGATGAAAGATGAATCTAGGAAAAACTTGGATGAAAATAAATAGAGTTAAGGCTAATGAGTAAAAACCAACCAAATAGAAAAAATAAGGAAGAAAAAGTGGGTGAATGTGGCAAACCCCATAAGTGGGAAAAGCAAGCAACAGGAGTGGTCAGCCCAAATATACCCTTGCAAAGCACCCAATACTAAACCTACACAAATAAATCAGCAATATCCTCAAACTTGCATAAACGCTGAACACTCAATCATCGCCTAATGCCAAAAATGAAAAAAAAAAAAAAACCCTCTAAAATAAAAATCAAGAATTGAATCAAAAATTAAGTACAAAGCCAACATCATTTTAAGTACTTACTCTCTGAACAACAGAATTTTATGAAGCAAAATCACAATCAAAAAAATATTTAATTTACCAATGGATGAATCAAATGCATTATTTTTTGAAGCATAATCTTGAGGGCAAGTTTAAGCCAAATTAAATAGCGAATCAAACTAAGAATTGATTAAAGATTGAAATTTTGACACAGCCAAAAGCAAGGTTTCAAAATGAGGACCATTGACAATCTTAAAGTTTAGATATGTAGACATTGCAACCACTATTGATTTGCAATGTCTACATTTCAAAATGATCTACTCCATAATAGAGAATGCAAGCAGGAATCAAAACTTTGTGTGTAAGACAACATCTAGGAATTGAGTAAACTTGGGTATCTCTTAAACAAAACTAAAAAANTTGATTTGCAATGTCTACATTTCAAAATGATCTACTCCATAATAGAGAATGCAAGCAGGAATCAAAACTTTGTGTATAAGACAACATCTAGGAATTGAGTAAACTTGGGTATCTCTTAAACAAAACTAAAAAAACATGCGTTGAACAATCTTTAATCAATTCAAGTGGACCAACAAACCATCAATGGAATACTTACACGTAAGTGTTGCGTTTGGCTCATTTTCCTACCTTTTTTTACATTCAACATTTTGCCAATTCATCTTCAAGCAATCAAACCAAACTAAACCTTAATATCATATCCCAAAAAAAAAAAAAACAATCTAAACCGGTCCCACTGCAACACACGTTGCATCTCAGCTATTATAAGTAATATAAAAGACAAATATACATAATTCTATTAAAAAATCAATAGGAATTAAAAGAACGAAACCTTTTAAGAGCCAATCTCTAGAATTTGGGGATCTCCTCAAGTAATTCTCGCATCAATAGCCAATACAAACACCCACTCTTGGGGGCTGCCTCATCTTTTCTGAAAAACCATACAATTTAAACTTAAATTCCAAAATCCAATCCAAAACCCTAGAATTTGNCAAAAATCAATAGGAATTAAAAGATCGAAACCTTTTAAGAGCCAATCTCTAGAATTTGGGGATCTCCTCAAGTAATTCACGCATCAATAGCCAATACAAACACCCATTCTTGGGGGCTGCCTCATCTTTTCTAAAAAACCATACAATTTAAACTTAAATTCCAAAATCCAATCCAAAACCCTAGAATTTGGACATTTTGAAACAATTAAGCGGTTACTAATTAGAGATTGTATCATATAGACAAAATATTAGATCCAATCAACTCTTTAATTTGAACCAATCACCAATCTCAGATTTTGAACTCAATTCACCTGCAACAAACCATGACCTAACTCAAAATCAAAAATATAAAATTAGGGTACCAAATCAGTATACAATCAAAAACAATTTAGGTTGCAATCAATACCAAAAAAAAAAAAATACTTAACAAAAAGAAGGTGTTCTTTCTATGAAGATGGGTGGGTTTACGATGGGCGTGAAAGAGAAACCCTATGGCGTGGCGTGGGGGTGGTGTGGGGGATCTCAGATTTTGAACTCAAATCACATGCAACAAACCATGACCTAACTCAAAATCAAAAATATAAAATTAGGGTACCAAATCAGTATACAATCAAAAACAATTTAGGTTGCAATCAATACCAAAAAAAAAAAAATACTTAACAAAAAGAAGGTGTTCTTTCTATGAAGATGGGTGGGTTTACGATGGGCGTGAAAGAGAAACCCTATGGCGTGGCGTGGGGGTGGTGTGGGGGATCTCAGATTTTGAACTCAAATCACATGCAACAAACCATGACCTAACTCAAAATCAAAAATATAAAATTAGGGTACCAAATCAGTATACAATCAAAAACAATTTAGGTTGCAATCAATACCAAAAAAAAAAAAAAAATACTTAACAAAAAGAAGGTGTTCTTTCTATGAAGATGGGTGGGTTTACGATGGGCGTGAAAGAGAAACCCTATGGCGTGGCGTGGGGGTGGTGTGGGGGATCTCAGATTTTGAACTCAAATCACATGCAACAAACCATGACCTAACTCAAAATCAAAAATATAAAATTAGGGTACCAAATCAGTATACAATCAAAAACAATTTAGGTTGCAATCAATACCAAAAAAAAAAATACTTAACAAAAAGAAGGTGTTCTTTCTGTGAAGATGGGTGGGTTTACGATGGGCGTGAAAGAGAAACCCTATGGCGTGGTGTGGGGTGGTGTGGGGGAGTTGATAGCGTTGGGATTGTAGACGTCATTGGCAAGAGAAAAATCAGAGAAAAAAAGGAAGAGAAGAAGTTGGATAGAGCCAACGACATAGAGGCGTTTCGCTAGTGAGGTAGAGCCAACGATAAGATAGGGCTGAAATTAAGGGGATGAAGTGGGAGAATGAAAGTATATGGACAGGAGATAATTTTTGGGATGGGATGAGGGAGAGGGAGAGAGAAATCGAAGGAAAGGGATAGAGTTATAGACAGAGGGAGAGCAAAACCTGGTCTTGTTGGTGGTGATGATGGCTGGAGGTGGCGGTGGCGATAATTGACAGCGGTAGAAGCAGTAGAGAGAGATAAGTTATGAGAGACAATAAAAGGCAGGTGGAGAGATGTATTTCGAGTGGGAGTGAGTGAGAGAGATTTTGGAGATGAGTTTGGAAGGCAGTGATGAAGGCGTGAGAGATTGGGAGAGAGAGGTAGAAGTGAGATTTCAGAGATTTCAGAGGAGAGAGATGCGTGAGTCGGGCAAATAAGGGAACGAGGAAGAGAGATTTGAGGAAAGATAAAAGCTTTGATAATTAAAAAAGGAAATGTTATTGGGCGAGAAAATAAAATTCAGTACTCACTGTAGATAGTTGAATCAGTATTTATGAGATAATCTGAACCGTCTTTTATGTTGGGATTACGTTGTCTGTTGGATGTATTTATATTTTATCTCAAAACGATATGAACCTCTCTTTGTCTACAAAATTCAAACTCAACTCTACTTTATTATATAAATATACGATTTCCATAAAAAACTGATCAGTTTGTTACCATACATATCTCAAATATTTAACCTATGATTTTCTATAATGGACCAAAGTTAACACCGTTAGGAATATTTTTGAGATAAAAAAAAAGTGGATTTAAGTCAGTATATATAATTTTAAAAGTAGACTCAACCCTTTATAAGTTTTTTTAACGAACTTATCTTCAAACAAGTACATTTAGGGATACTTACTATTAATTTTCACAAAAATGTAATATCTCAATTTAGACATTGGGGTGAGAGTTTAGGGTGAATCAAGCTAATTTGGTGGGGGTCGAGTATAAAAAAAATATATTTATTTTTATCCAATATCGTATGCCATCACTAAAATCTTGTTTGTCCATGGGTTCAAAGGATGATCGAACCGACATGGCTCGGTGGGCCACAGGCCTAACAGGCTAGTTGGTGGGCCACTAGCCAGTTGTCAAGCCTTAGTTTTATGCCAATTCCAGAGCAGTAAGGAGACTTTGAATGGGTGGTTGTCCTGATTTTCAGTTGATCATTGTCTATACTCGAGGGGATGGTTACCCGGAGGAAGCCAGCCAGACCTAAACAATCCGTCCGAAAGACTTTTGGNGCCAATTCCAGAGCACTAAGGAGACTTTGAATGGGTGGTTGTCCTGATTTTCAGTTGATCATTGTCTATACTCGAGGGGATGGTTACCCGGAGGAAGCCAGCCAGACCTAAACAATCCGTCCGAAAGACTTTTGGTTTTTCCTCCATTTGCAGTAAACTAGATTGTTTTATTTCCTTTCCACTTTGAAGATACTATTGAAAATTACTTTGATATCATACCGTCAACCATCCCAAAACCAGATTAAATATGGTAGTAAATGTAATAGAAACACTGTGGTGGTACTTATCCCTGCTCAATACCTTGTACATCACACACGACTAATTTTTAATTATATTACAAATTAATGGATAGAAAACAGAAAATAAGTTGGATGCATATCCAACTTATGGAATCATGAACTCACTCTTATCCTCTTAATCTTTAAACCAAACAAAAAAAAAAAAATCATTAATTGTTGCGTACTCTATTTGCATATTATTGGCTAAGATGTCAAAGATTACTTTGAGGGGAGGCCAAAACATTTTCTTTTTTCTTTTTCTTTTTTATTTTGGATCAATGTTCAAGAGTGTTTGAGTTAATTTATGTGTATTTAAACTATTTTTCTCTTTAATTTAATTAAAAATAAAATATTTACGTTAAAATTGAAATATACATAAAAGATAAATATCTGATGACAGCTTAAACTATTGGCCAAAACATTTTCAAGCCGTAGACAGCAGCTCACGGGAGCTAAAAAGCAAGAAGCAGCTAATAGAAGGGAGTCTGTCTTTTACTCAAAACCAATAATAATGAATGCTTCTGCAAATAAAAAAATTGTGACCTGTGCTTAAAGCCAATTGTGCTGTCACCCCTGGGTTTGTACTTGTTGGGTACTTCTTGCAAATAAAATCACATAATTTGGATAAGAATCAGAGAGAGAGAGAGAGAGAGAGAGAGAGAGAGAGAGAGGGGTGGCGGGGGGAATGTTTATATTTATAGGGAATTATTACTACAAACCCCTTATGGTTTGGACCTATTTTAATACATACCCTCGTTGTTTAAGAAATTGCATTACATCCTCTATCATTTGTGACGAGCCCAAAAGTAACTGGATCAAGCCCAATTAATTAAGAGAGACTCACATCACATCAGAGTCCAAGTCAACAAGTCAAGGAGGAGTCGAAGTTAAAGATAATCAAAGTCAATGAGGAGTCCAAGAGAAACACCTTCAAGGGACACCCCAAGGGGATCCTTTCCCTTCTTTGTCCCATGCTTTTTCTCCTGTGCAATTTCTTGGAGTCCTTCACCCTCTTGACTTTTTTTCAGCACCCACCAACTCAAGTCCAAGCTCAGGATCCTCCTCCGACTAAATGGGAGCACGAGAAGAGAATATTGGGATACACACAGAGATCTAATCCTACCATAACTGTACTTACTAAAAGGTAGTGACCGCCTCACCAAACTTATATAATGTAAGTCATCCTCATATAAATGGCTTGACCTTTGAAACCTCTCTACACATCAAGTCTTTTTTTCTCTCTCAAAACACTGTAATTCTCCCGACGTACTCTCTCGATGACTTTTATTCATTAATAAAGATTTTCGACCACCGCTGCAGTTCTCAAGAGTGGAATAGGTCACCCAGATTGAATCACTATAAATCTTGGTGTTGATTACTTATTTACAATTTTGTCATTGATTGTCTATTTACTGTTTATTAATTGTGTCTCTTGATATACTCGATTGTTAATTTTGTACAAAACAGATTTGTGCATCATCAATTTGGATTGAATATTAATGTATGTAACTTTAATAGACACTTATCATCATCTTTCAATAGGTTATTATTGGTATTCTAATAAAAACATATGTATGACGTTAGCAGTTTTTAGTTTGTATACTCACGATTTGGGAATGAATGAAATGGACATATTAACTATAAAGAAGTGTAGTGAAATTTTTTAAAAAATAAGGGACGTTGTTGAAAATAAGTATACCTACAAAGGGTGTGAATAAAATTTATCCTTAGTCCGGGGGATGCTAGTTGTTTTGTTTAGTTTTTGTTATGTTTTTTGGACGCTAGCTATTGGAGAAACTTAGAGTACACTTCGAAAATATCTCAATGAATGATCTTGTCTCCCACGCTTGTAGATGCGCGTTACGTCACGTTTAAAAGTTATATATATATATATTTTTGGTAGGCAGTATTAGAACCATAAATATTCCAACTTGCGATTTTAAGGGTTTAACTACAANATATATTTTTTTTTTGTTAGGCAGTATTAGAACCATAAATATTCCAACTTGCGATTTTAAGGGTTTAACTACAAGATAGTAATCATTAAATCAACAATTATCTTTAAGAGTAATTCTATTTTAATTTAAAATTTGGTCTAATTTATTAATTTAATGATATAATTTTATTATAATTATTGAATTAATATTAAATTTTAATATATGATGAGATTTATAGTTAATCTAATTTAATAATTAAAATAAATTAAATTAAAAAATACAAACAATAAATTAGGTCAAATAACATTATTTTTTTTCTTAAAGTGTATCGCAAACTCAACTTGTGAGATCTTTAGAACTTGGAAGACCACGCATACCCGGGCCGATACCAGAAGGCGAGTGATTGTGTTCTAGTGGTTGGTAGAGGAACAACACCACCACCAGCTCCGGCGCTTCCTGCTTAAAATCATGGCAAAGAATCAAATCAACCATTTTTTTTTCCCCTAAAGGTATGTTTTTTCTTCATTTGGACATTCTCGTACAACCCATACATATTGTTCCAAATACCATTATATTGATATATGAATAAATTATACAAATAACCTTTAAATTATGACTTTTATGTTAATTAAGTATCTGAACTCTCTAAAATTGAGTTTTTTTGTCTGCTTTCGTTAAATTTTTAACAAAAAATGGTAAAGTGTGTTACTCACGTCACGTGATACAAATGCTTGGAATAAACTATATATATAACCCTCAAACTATGACTCTTTTGTCAATGAAGTCCCTAAATTTTTTTTATGTCAATTGAGTCCTTGAACTCTCTAATTGTGTCAATTGAGTTATTTTTTTTTTTTTTTGGTTATATAGTCATGTGAGTGACCCACTTTAATGGAGGTAGACAGAAGGGTTACATTGACACAAATATAGAGTTCAAAGGCTCAATTGATATAAATGTCATAGTTTGAGGACAATTATGTAATTTACTCTTGATTAATCTATTAAGTTTTTTGGTTTTTTTGGGTCATGCGTTCAGGATGCACGAGTCAAATTATGCACACCTTGATTAGTCTTTTTCTTAATCTGATCAAAAATGAATCATCCACACTTAAAAACTAAAAAATTCATGAGAGATATTTAAATTTATAATTCATCACTGTGTCCGCTTGACCAATCTTTTTGAATTCATCCTTGGTTGCATATGAGGAATACTATTATACATTTGTGAGTAGTAAAATTTTTTATGTTTTGCATGAAAGTTAAGTTGTCCCCTAAATCTATTGAGCATATTTTGTTTGTGTGTGAATGGACGCAAAGGGTTTGGTTTGGCGTGAACCTGAATTTTGCGCGGGAGTGAACTCCTTCATGTCAATGGCTCCAAGATCCTCCTGGATTCTGGAGCTTGTTAAGGATGCTCAGGGTAGGCTTGAAGTCTTGGGGTAAATTGGCTGCTGTGAGCTGAGTTATCTGGAAAGCAAGGAATCAAAAGTTGTTTTGTGATGTGGAGGTTATGCCTATGCGTCAGTTGTTCGAGCTCAATGTCTGTGGAATGACCATTTTAGGGAAGATGCTGCTGATCATCTAAGGTCAGCTGACCCTGTGGCTTCGGGGGTGTTGCCTCCATAGCCTGTGAACGATCTTCTTATTTGTTGTGACGATACCTTTAAGCCCAAGTCTAAAAGTGCTGCGTGTGGTGTGGTGGTGTGTAAGGATGATGGTGCTCTTGTTTATGGTGTTGCTATGTCTTTCCTGCAGTGTCAAGTTTATCCTCTCAAGTTTAGCTAATGCTCTTTTGCTTTCAAATGCCACAATCATGAATGACTACTTCAGTATTATCAAGCTAAGCTCTACGGAAGATGTTTTCCCTTGAAAAATTAGTGTAATTATGGATGATATTCGATATTATGCTAGGTTAAACAACCTCAACTTTTTACATAAGTCTAGGGCTTGTAATAGGACTGCTCATTGGGTGGTAGCTGCTAAGTTAAATAATTCACTTTCGTTGGATTGGTTAGGTTCCCCCTCCCCCCTCCCAAACTTAAGACTTCTCTTTTGTCTGATTGTAATCTGAACTTTCCTCCTTAATACAATGTTTCATGGGCTTGCTTTGATAAAAAAAAAAAAAAGTGAAAGAAATAACTTGGAGGAAAAGGTGCCAAAACAGGGTGCCTAATAATGGTTTAGTCACTGAAAAAAAGTGTATGGTTTCATGCCATTCCAATGCAACCAAAGTGCAATCTCATGTAATAAAGTTGCTACTTCATACACCACTCTCATATTTATAATCAAAGCTAAATAAAAAATGGTGCATGGTTAACACATTTCCACCCATTGAAAAAGTTTCGGAAAAAGGAATGCATTTGACTGAACTGACCAATATTTGATGCATTCGGCACCATACCAACCTATAAATTTATGTCGTAGATATTGGTTTCAATTATTATAGTCTACTAAAGGATTTTTTGCTCTATTTTTCTTATCGACGGGTACGGAATCAGAATTTTCTCTTGAGATGGTCAAATAATGATATAAAAATATAATTTTTACTCAATGTGAATTATTTAATTAAATCATTAATGTTATGACATTTACATGCATAGAATCTATAAAAATCAATCTCACACGGTATAATATAATTATTATTTTCAATCAAATAAATAAAGTTAATCAAAATTAGTTGAATTACTAGATATAAAAGGAGTCAATTACACCATTAATAATTCAAAATAATCTAAAATTTATATATTTACAATACCAAAATTCAAGAATTTGAGTGATGTATAAAATATAATCAAAACATAATTTTAAGGCTAAAAAGAGTTGAGGGGGTCATGGTCCATTTGGGGCTCGGCAATAACTTATTCGTGAAACACGAATAAATTTTTTTATTGTAAATTCAAGTTAGATTTACTATATATAAACGGATTCTTCACTCACTAATTAAGAAAAATTTATAAATAAACAAAATTTTTTAAGCAGCGTAGTCTAATTTGACTCAAATTTATAGTCAATGGAGGTGAGAAATTAGTGTAGGTACATTGAAGAATGTAGTAGGAATATGAACTATCCAAGCAAACCTTCTTGTGTTGTGCTCCTCCTACTAATGAAAGAAAATATCTTAGTATATAAAAAGCATGTCCTTTTCCTTCCTAGCTTTGACAAAGTGGTGATTTAAAGGTGGGAATTTTGATGTAAAAAAGTTGAATTTCCAATCATTGCAACCACGCTCCAATTATAAGAGCAGTGAACTGTCTCGACTACTTTGCCCTTGACGGAAAAAAAAAAAAAAAAAAAAGGACTCATATCAAACCAATTGATTAATTCTTCAACATTTTTACGATGTATGTGAATTTAATTTTAAAAAAATTATTTTCTATTCTATAAATTGCTTAAATTTTTTGGTTTTGCTGTCGGAGGCCGTTGGAGCAACTTAAATGTACCTTAATTAATCACCTCTCTACTAAAATCAAAGACTTGTCCTTCACACCAGAATTAGAAAATTTTTAAAAAATAAATCACTCATGGTCTAATCCTTAAAAAAATAATCAAGTTTCGAATTCACAACATTTGAATTTATAATTAATTATTTGTCTCTAGTAAACTACCCCTTAAGATAAACAAATAAATAAAAAAACTATCACTTGAAGTTATAGTGCTTTAACTATATAGTATCCGACAAGTGTATAATTTAACACTTGATAATTATTTTGTTTACGATAACATGATTATATNAGGCTTGTAATAGGACTGCTCATTGGGTGGTAGTTGTTAAGTTAAACAATTCACTTTCGTTGGATTGGTTAGGTTCCCCTTCCCCCGAACTTAAGGCTTCTCTTTTATCTGATTGTAATCTGAACTTTCCTACTTAATACAATGTTTCATGGGCTTGCTTTGATAAAAAAAAAAGTGAAAGAAATAACTTGGAGGAAAAGGTGCCAAAACAGGGTGCCTAATAATGGTTTAGTCACTGAAAAAAAGTGTATGGTTTCATGCCATTCCAATGCAACCAAAGTGCAATCTCATGTAATAAAGTTGCTACTTCATACACCACTCTCATATTTATAATCAAAGCTAAATAAAAAATGGTGCATGGTTAACACATTTCCACCCATTGAAAAAGTTTCGGAAAAAGGAATGCATTTGACTGAACTGACCAATATTTGATGCATTCGGCACCATACCAACCTATAAATTTATGTCGTAGATATTGGTTTCAATTATTATAGTCTACTAAAGGATTTTTTGCTCTATTTTTCTTATCGACGGGGACGGAATCAGAATTTTCTCTTGAGATGGTCAAATAATGATATAAAAATATAATTTTTACTCAATGTGAATTATTTAATTAAATCATTAATGTTATGACATTTACATGCATAGAATCTATAAAAATCAATCTCACACGGTATAATATAATTATTATTTTCAATCAAATAAATAAAGTTAATCAAAATTAGTTGAATTACTAGATATAAAAGGAGTCAATTACACCATTAATAATTCAAAATAATCTAAAATTTATATATTTACAATACCAAAATTCAAGAATTTGAGTGATGTATAAAATATAATCAAAACATAATTTTAAGGCTAAAAAGAGTTGAGGGGGTCATGGTCCATTTGGGGCTCGGCAATAACTTATTCGTGAAACACGAATAAATTTTTTTATTGTAAATTCAAGTTAGATTTACTATATATAAACGGATTCTTCACTCACTAATTAAGAAAAATTTATAAATAAACAAAATTTTTTAAGCAGCGTAGTCTAATTTGACTCAAATTTATAGTCAATGGAGGTGAGAAATTAGTGTAGGTACATTGAAGAATGTAGTAGGAATATGAACTATCCAAGCAAACCTTCTTGTGTTGTGCTCCTCCTACTAATGAAAGAAAATATCTTAGTATATAAAAAGCATGTCCTTTTCCTTCCTAGCTTTGACAAAGTGGTGATTTAAAGGTGGGAATTTTGATGTAAAAAAGTTGAATTTCCAATCATTGCAACCACGCTCCAATTATAAGAGCAGTGAACTGTCTCGACTACTTTGCCCTTGACGGAAAAAAAAAAAAAAAAAAAAGGACTCATATCAAACCAATTGATTAATTCTTCAACATTTTTACGATGTATGTGAATTTAATTTTAAAAAAATTATTTTCTATTCTATAAATTGCTTAAATTTTTTGGTTTTGCTGTCGGAGGCCGTTGGAGCAACTTAAATGTACCTTAATTAATCACCTCTCTACTAAAATCAAAGACTTGTCCTTCACACCAGAATTAGAAAATTTTTAAAAAATAAATCACTCATGGTCTAATCCTTAAAAAAATAATCAAGTTTCGAATTCACAACATTTGAATTTATAATTAATTATTTGTCTCTAGTAAACTACCCCTTAAGATAAACAAATAAATAAAAAAACTATCACTTGAAGTTATAGTGCTTTAACTATATAGTATCCGACAAGTGTATAATTTAACACTTGATAATTATTTTGTTTACGATAACATGATTATATAAATGTAAGTATCTTTATGGTTAATACTTAGTCTAAATAAGCAAACCTCGATTGGTTCAATTAGATAAGTCGTGCTTAAATTTTAAAAAGTAATTAGTTGAATTTAAATAAAATATTTAAAACTTGTCATGATGTTAGTATTTTTGCAAATGAAGGAGCTGATGTGTTCAATTCACCTGCCTTACTCTTCCTTTTCATACTTAATGGTCAAATATTACCTTGTAGAAAAATATAATTTGACTTAATTTGAGAATTTAAATCAAATTCAATATAATAATTGTATTAACAAGCGAACTTCTTTTTTATATTAGTGTTTTGTTTGTCAGACAATATAATATTATATGAGAGGAAGGGGATGAAGTTTGAGTCCATTTAATAAGTAACTCTTCCTTATATCTTCTCGAAATAATAATTTCATTCATACAACTTGTACCGTTTGTTAATTAGTCTTTATGAATTAGAAAAGATGTTTCGTTTTTTATTTTTTCGGCAACAGATTTCTTGATTTTTTTTTTCTTATTTCTTTTGGGTTTTGCTATATTTTTCTCTCTTATTGTCTAAATTATTTATTAAAGAAGTGTCTATAGTATGAGGTGCACTTAGACACTAATGGGGGTAGATATATAAAATGTGAGTTTAATAATTTGTTAATAAAATATTAAATAAGGTGAAAATAAATATTTTTAAGGCGACAATAACCTCACCTTTTTATATTATAGTTAGTAATGACATTTAAATGTGCATTAATTTTAATTGTTTGTTTATAAAGAATTTTAATTGTTGAGTAATGCCAGACTGATTAAATTTTAGGATTAAATTTGGAGCCTAAATGAGTTAATTATTTAAAATTTTTATTGGGATCCAAATAAAATGACACTAATCAAAAAAAATTAAAATTAATTTTTATAACATTTGAGCTCTAAATTTAATTCTAAAATTTTATCACTCTAACATTGCTATTAATTGTTTGTTTAGACAGTAGAGGAGTATGTCTGTCTTCCTTTATTCAAGCCTCCAAAAAGCTTTAAAAGCTCTTCCCCACAGTCCACAGACCAATCCCCCAAGTCCCATCTCAACTCCATGGACTCCGATGGAGACTCACCACCCTTCTGGTCCCCACCCACCACCGTTCTTCCCCGACCTCGCCGCCGATCATCTTCTCCGATTCTCAACCCTGTTGTCCTAATCCTTCTGCTTCCAATCCTCGCATTGCTCATCATATTTTTCGTAATTCCTCCGTTTCTCTCTCATACCACCCAGATTCTCCGACCTAATTCCGTCAAGAAAAGTTGGGACTCATTCACCATCTTGCTCGTCTTATTCNTAATATTATATGAGAGGAAGGGGATGAAGTTTGAGTCCATTTAATAAGTAACTCTACCTTATATCTTCTCGAAATTATAATTTCATTCATACAACTTGTACCGTTTGTGAATTAGTCTTTATGAATTAGAAAAGATGTTTCGTTTTTTATTTTTTCGGCAACAGATTTCTTGATTTTTTTTTCTTATTTCTTTTGGGTTTTGCTATATTTTTCTCTCTTATTGTCTAAATTATTTATTAAAGAAGTGTCTATAGTATGAGGTGTACTTAGACACAAATGGGGTAGATATATAAAATGTGAGTTTAATAATTTGTTAATAAAATATTAAATAGGGTGAAAATAAATATTTTTAAGGCGAGAATAACCTCACCTTTTTATATTATAGTTAGTAATGACATTTAAATGTGCATTAATTTTAATTGTTTGTTTATAAAGAATTTTAATTGTTGAGTAATGTCAGACTGATTAAATTTGGAGCCTAAATGAGTTAATTATTTAAAATTTTTATTGGAGCTTAAATAATATGACATTAATCAAAAAAATTAAAATTAACTTTTATATCATTTGAGCTCTAAATTTAATTCTAAAATTTTATCGCTCTAACATTATTGCTATTAATTGTTTGTTTAGACAGTAGAGGAGTATGTCTGTCCTCCTTTATTCAAGCCTCCAAAAAGCTTTAAAAGCTCTTCCCACAGTCCACAGACCAAACCCCCAAGTCCCATCTCAACTCCATGGACTCCGATGGAGACTCACCACCCTTCTGGTCCCCACCCACCACCGTTCTTCCCCGACCTCGCCGCCGATCATCTTCTCCGATTCTCAACCCTGTTGTCCTAATCCTTCTGCTTCCAATCCTCGCATTGCTCATCATATTTTTCGTAATTCCTCCGTTTCTCTCTCATACCACCCAGATTCTCCGACCTAATTCCGTCAAGAAAAGTTGGGACTCATTCACCATCTTGCTCGTCTTATTCGCAATTCTCTGTGGAGTTTTTGCAAGAAGAAATGACGACGGATCGTCCACCGGCGGTGCCGACGATGGCACCACCTTTTCTAGTGGTTCGTACAGTGAAAAGCCACAGGAATCGGCTTCGAATACTCAATGGTTAGAGTATTCCGATCAGAAGGTGTATAATCCTCCGGTTCGGTCTACGGAAACTGGTGGTGGCGGATTGAGAAGGAGTAGTAGCTCGTACCCAGATCTGAGACAAGAGTCCTTATGGGAAAACGTTGACAATCGGTTTCGGTTCTTTGACGATTTTGAAGTGAACATGTTTCGATCGTCGGGATCCGATTACGTTCACCGCCGTCATCGGAGGACTCCACCGGACAGACACAATTCTGATATTAAAGAAATTCCAGTGGATACGTTTGTACTCCGTTCATCTCCACCACGCAAATCGCCGGCGCCACCACCTCCGCCACCTCCACCGCCTGCGAATTCAAAACGAAAAAGAACTGTACGGAGTGTCCCTCGTAAAGAAAAAGTGGAAAAGCGAAGTGATGGCCGTGAAGCTGAGTTTGTGAAATTTCAATCGCCGCCTCCTCCGCCTCCGCCACCGCCACCACCACGTCCGCCAGCAACGGCGACGGTGCATGGGTCGGAGCAGAAGCACGAAAGAATTCATCGGAGGAAAAGTGGTTCAACGAAGGAAATTGCGGCTGCTATTGTTTCACTCTATAATCAGACGAAGAGAAAGAGCAAAAGCAAGACAAGAAATATTTACGACGATGCCACTCAATCTCCTTCTTCGGTTCATTCGAATATACCGCCACCATCGTCGCCGCCACCTCCGCCGCCACCACCACCTCCTCCGCCGCCTAATGTATTTCAAAATTTGTTCAAAAAAGGAAGTAAAAGTAAGCGAGTGCATTCTGNCCGCCACCTCCTCCGCCGCCGCCACCACCTCCTCCGCCGCCTAATGTATTTCAAAATTTGTTCAAAAAAGGAAGTAAAAGTAAGCGAGTGCATTCTGTTTCTGCCTCACCACCTCCACCACCGCCACCTCCTCCTCCAAGTTCAATTNTCGCCGCCACCTCCGCCGCCACCACCACCTCCTCCGCCGCCTAATGTATTTCAAAATTTGTTCAAAAAAGGAAGTAAAAGTAAGCGAGTGCATTCTGTTTCTGCCTCACCACCTCCACCACCGCCACCTCCTCCTCCAAGTTCAATTTTCAACAATATATTCAAGAACGGAAGCAAAAGCAATCGACTTTCTTCCTCGGCAGCTCCGCCGCCGCCGCCGCCGCCACCACCTCCATCTTCTATCCTTAACACCCTATTCAAAAACGGAAACATAAGCAAGCGATTTCATTCAAAGTCACCTCCACCAGTACCGCCACCACCACCAGAATTTGTGTCATCAAAACAGAGAGATTACACTCGACCTCTATCAACACCATCACCTCCGCCACCAGACCCTATCCGGAGACGTCCAGCGACCACCGGAAAACCACCATTGCCGACAAAGGTTAGCAGTTACTACGAGAGGGAAGAATATGTGAACAGCGGCGCACAGTCTCCGCTAATTCCAATGCCACCACCACTGCCGCCGTTCAAAATGCCGGAGATGAAGTTTGAAGCTCGTGGTGATTTTTTCAGTATACGGAGTACTCATAGCTCTCGGGCTAGTTCTCCAGACATAGAAGACGTTGAAGTAATGTCAAGTAAGTCGTCGGACGCCATGGACAGTGCCGATTTGACTGGATCATCGGCGTTCTGTCCTAGCCCAGACGTAAATGTGAAGGCCGATACTTTCATTGCTAGGCTCAGAGATGAATGGAGGTTGGAGAAGATGAATTCAGTGAGACAGAAGCAAAACTTGGGTCAAAGCTCAGCCCAAGGAACTGGGTAAAGCACAAAGAAGAGGAAGACATGAATCGGGGGATTTGAATTTCTCTTCTTCTACACACAGATCAGCACAAAGACATCAATTTGACTGCATATTATACGGTAATACATAGAGTGATACAGATAGAATGGCAATTCGTATTGGGCTCTACTTCTGTTTTTTGATCCCAGTTAGAGTCCCTCTTTCAAGTTTGAATTGTTTGAACTATACTCGATTGCACGAGGCAGTTTTGGCGCTTATGCAGACTGTTTGTGTAATTCGAACCTTGAACTTTGACGTTTAGACGTTTAAGTTACAATAGAGCAACTTCACAAGTCGCCCTCAATCGTTTGAACTATGTACACATGGTATGTAATGTAAACGGCAATGGGATTGGTGTTTTTTTTCCCCATAAGAGGCCCCCTTTGGTTGTAGAGGATATGAGTCTGCATTTCTGGTCTGAATTGTTTGATGGCAACATGGAACATAGAGAATGTTCATGGGATTGAGGTCTGATTGGGTTTTTTTGTTCCCTCTCAGAGCTCCTTTTACATATGTCTAGTTGAGTTTGGAGTTCGAGGTTGTATTCTATTTCTATGATGAACTTTTTTGTTCATGTATGTGATATGTAAACATGTAAGCATCCAAATTGCAGCTGTTTTGTAGTACTGTTACAATGCAATGAAGCTTCCTATTGCTTTTTCTTCTTCCTTCTCAATTTCTTTCCCCCTCTCCTGCATAACCCCTTTGTGCTTTTCAAGTCAGTCACTAAATATTTCTAAAAATTTGATTAATACATTTGTTTTTTGAGCATTTTCAGGGTAGAACCAGATAAAGATTGAATTTTTTAACATTATTTATAGAAACTCCGGTTCAAATCCATAAACTTATGATTGTTATCCCGACATTTTTATGTTTTTACAAGATAAGAATTCTTTAGCCAATAAATACATTCGATCTGTAAATTTAAATGGACCAAGTTCATTTTATTCCTTAATTGTGGTGTTTAGTAATGTTGCATCAAGTACTGCGTGGCACGTGACCTTCTCTATAGAACAAAACACTAAATCATCTGGCAATGAAATAGACTCGATCATACACACAAAGAAAAAAAAAAGTGCGATTACACCAGTAACATGACAGAACATATAATTCTTGGGATTTGACTATAGTATCAAAAAAAAAAAAATATCANAATCATACACACAAAGAAAAAAAAAGTGCGATTACACCAGTAGCATGACAGAACATATAATTCTCGGGATTTGACTATAGTATCAAAAAAAAAAATATCAATATCATACCTCTATTTACCACATTTGTGGTTATTTTTATTACATTTATGGGGGATTTTATTACTGTTTTGGTATCCTAAAAAATGATAAAAATAATAACTGCAACAGTGATAAAAAAAAATCTACAAATATAGTAAAAACACCCATAAAAGTGATAAATTTTTGTACCGAAAAAATGGTATAAATAGTTACCATAAATGTAACAAAAATATCCACAATAGTGATAAAAATACCCACAAAAGTGGTAAATCAACCATAAAATTAATAATTTTTTAGATAAATTTCACCGACACCCTCTTAATTTAAGTCATATTTCATTGACACCCCCTATAATTTCTAAAATATCACTGCCCACACATGTAGTTTATATACACGTTTTACAAACTACCCCTATGAATTGTCAAATTTACCCTTGGCCATATAAAATAAGTTTAAAGTAGTAGTAAACATCTTTTTAATATTAATTTAATTAAATTAAATGTTAATTGGATTAAATAGAATGTTTCCTATAAAAAATGTATCAAACAAAATATTAATTTGGTGCTAATTTTAAAAAATAATATTAATTTGATAAAACTAAATATTAAATTCAAAAAATTGAATGATCATTTGGTATTAATTTGATGAAATTGAATGTTAATTTAAAATTCAATCAAAAAATTGATGTTAGTTTGATAAATTGAATGTTAAATTGATGAAATTAAATGCTAATTTAGAGTTAATTTGATAGAATTGAATATTGATTTGGTGTTAATTTTATAAAATTAAATATCGATTTGGTGAGATTGAATATTAATTTGTTGAAATAAAATAATAATTTTATAAAATTTAATATCAATTTTACGTTAATCTTGTATTAATTTGATGAAATTTAACGTTAATTTGATAAAATTGATAGTTAATTTGATTTGAATTATATCAAATTGAATATTAATTTGGTAGTTAATTTGATGAAGTTTAATGTGGTTTCCATAAAATTGAATGTTAATTTGATGAAATTAAATATTAATTTGGTATTAGTTTAATAAAATTGAATTTTAATTGGATGAATTGAATTCTAATTTGATGAATGTGAATGTTAATTTGGTAAAATTTAATATTAATTTGATAAAATTTAATGTTAATGTGGTGCTAATTTGATAAAATTGATTATTAATCAAACAAAATTAAAGGTCAATTTGATGTTAATTTGATAAAATTATAGATTATTTTTGTATTAATTTGAGTAAGGGTAATTAAGTAAAATAGAAGTTCTAGTATAGGTAATGTAGTAAAATTACGTATTTTACTAGGCACAAATTTGATAGGGGTATGTAGTTATGTTTCAAAAACCAGAGGGAAAATCAGTGAAATATAATTTAAATCTAATGGGTGTCAATGAAATTTATCCTAAATTTTTTGATTATAAAATGATCCACAAAAATTATAAAAATATCATTTAAAATAATAAATATTAGAGATCTGATACCAATTTTTTTTAACCGTACCTTAGTCAAGTCCTAATTTTGGATGCAGTTTAGTTATGTAACTTAGGATTAATGGTGACGTGGACATGAATGTGGACGCGCTATCGACTTATACATCAAGGATTAAATAGATGATTTTGATGGTGCAAGTCACCGCCTAATTCATAAAAAATGTGTTGGAATGGAAACTGATCCAATACTCCATTAGTACTGATTAAATTTGTATTCAGATGTTTGGGAAGTTCTCCACCATTGGAGTTCACAGACAAAAGAAGGATCAGAAAATGCCATAAAATCAGCAGGTGGACCTGAAGGACCTACCAAACTTGTAAAATGAACTTGAACTTGGGGAATTGAGAAGTCCCCTTCATTAGCTGCTATTGAGGGACCCTGTCATTTAAAATATGCTTTATAAGATTAACAAAACAAAAAATGCCTCATTAGACAATCTTTATGGGTCTATTAGTTGTACCCAAACTCATAGCATCATAAAATAAAAATAATCATATTTGGATATAATTTATTCACTCAATTTATTCTTGTGATTAAATTGAAGTAATTCAATGGATAGTTCAAGTGATAAAAGAGACGAATTGTAAAATCAAACGTCCTGAAATTGAATTTTAGTAATCTTTTGAGATCAACTCATAAGAGATAAATTCCTCATGAATACTCTAGCCTTGGTGTGAATGATATGTTCTTTGACTCAGAGTAGAGTCAAGGAAATAGCAATAGTTAAAGTCAAAGTGAAAAGAATTCAAGTATTAGGTGAAGCCTTTAACTTGGAATCAGATCAAGGAAATAACAATAGTTAAAGTCAAAAGGAGAAGGAATTTGAGTATTAGGTGAATTTTTGCATGCGGCTTCTTAACTTAAGAAAGATTGGGACTTTTAAACAAGTTAGCCTAAATTTATGTGATCCTTAGCGGTGATGGTAATACTGAGTGGAATGACAAAATTAAGCGGTAGTGTAGATGGATGTGATGATTGGGTTGTGCTCGAGCTAAAAATATAATCTCAAATGAAGCACAGTGAACTAATAAAATTCACTGTGCCGATAAAAATAACTTGGGATAAAATTTTGTTAATCTGGGTTGAGATGAATTAAGAACGGGATATTTTTTTTGATTTTTTTTTCTGTAGTACTTAATTGAACCCTGCCTTGGATTTTATTAGGAATTGAATGTTTGGGTCTCCTTTGATAATTGAGTGTTTGGGTCTCCTTTGATTTAGGTTCAGAATAGGGTTTCTCTTGGTTTTGATATGGGTATCGGTCTACCATTGAAGAAGGACTTTGAACCATTTTTATCTAAATTTAAAATTGAGTCTAAAATTGAATTAGGGTTAGAGTTGCCATGGACTTGGGGTATCAGGTGGAGAAACGTGTCTTAGGTAGGATTCACATGATCTTCAAACCCAAAGACATGGTGACATGACAAACTATTCTTATGTTTTAACATTTTTTCAGTTGCCTGGGACAAATAGTGTTCTATGTACCATGGGGTGTTCAAAATCAGAACATTGTTTATTTTGAAGTGTTATTTAAAAATGAAAAGATCACACATGTTTGCTCGGAGCCTGCACTAAACTCAAGGGTAGCATTAATGTGCCAAAGCCATTCAACTAGTACTAAGCTACTTTAAGGTTATTTCAGCTATTTACTGTCTATTAGAATGTTAATTTTCTTATTAATGCTCTTTCTATATAGAGAGTCCTACTCCATTACAAAATTAGTCTTAGGTTTGAATATTGTGCATGGTAAGTTGAAATATTGAAGGTGGATTCTACATGTAGAAATTTTCTGGGAGTATTACTGTGTTAGTACACAATTTTGCTCACCCTCCATGATCTAGGTCACATGGTCAAAATTCTAGATATCTGTTTAGCTTGTTAGAAATGGAATGCTGACTTGATCCTGAGCTTGTTTTCATTCTTTGTATTGGTTATTGCCCTTTGTACTTGATCATGAACTTTTGTCCATATGAAATGCCGTCTTTTATTGTATTTAAAGGTCTCTATCAAATTCAATTTATTAAAACCTTTAAACTAGATTCACTTTTTGCATCCTCAACTTCTTTACGTTTTACCATCGAAGCTAATACTCGCCACTCTTATTGCATATCAATGACTGAGCAGCAATCTTTTTATTAGCTTTGTGGTGGTTACTACTTACTACTTATAGTTCCACTTTGTTTCCACATCTCTCGAGTTCTGGTGAAAATCTCGAGGAGGATCGCCCCTGTACTCTGCCATATCTGGGTATTCTCCTGACCCAAGTGGAGCATTTGCAAACTGATTTACCCCAAAGAAGAAGAAAAAAAAAAAAAAAAGCTTTTGAAAAATGTCCAATTACAATTCCTGCAGTTGCTGCAGTATGCTGGAGATCTACTTTCATAACTGACCACTTTCACAACTCTCTCTCTCTCTCTCTCTCTCTCTCTCTCCCCAAACGGACTTTAAGTTAAGGCACAACTTTTGTGCTTGGATGTACCCACTTGAGTTGCCATGGGGACTAAGGTCCCAAAAACAAGAACAAAAGTATGTGGGAATGCATGCAAGCGCAACCCAACAGAAAATTTCATTTTTGAAGATAGACTTTCAGTTCCTATTTTCTCTGGTGCCTGTGTTAAAATTCTAACTTATTTGAGTTGTGTACCTACCAAAATAATGTGAAATGTGAATGCTTCAAGTCATAAATATGCACGCTCGTCTACCACACAACTCCTTGGAGATTGTTGGCCCATATAGCCGTCTCATAACATCCATAAGTTTTGGTGAGTTATCGCACATTTAGCCTCAAAGTTTCTTATGTTTTGACACGCTTTTGTCACCACATTTATGGATTTGCTAGAAGGTGTGCCTTGGGGTTTGACACCATCATATCTGCTTCCTCTGGGTGTTTAAAGCACAAAAACCATTATTTTCCAACAAATAACTAGGTGTTGTGATTTACTGAACCCAGGCGCTTACTTATCACAAATTCTTTTGAGACTTTTTCGGCACACTCGTGGAGTTTGCTCGAAGTCGTTGCCAGCTCTACATTTGAAGTTTCAACAGTCACTCCTTAGTAGATGAAAAGTATTGTTTCTTGTGTAGTATGCAGTTCCAGCAGTGGCTGGCTGAAGCAGCGGATCAGTCAAGGATTAAAGCTCTCTGATAAAAGTGGCAACAAGAAGTTTTGTCTTCTCAGCTGTATGGAGTCCAGCGAGGGGTGTCTATGGGCTGGGCAAGGTGCATCTGACCCGAATATGAGTCCGGCCTATAGCTTGCCAAGCCCGTCCTGTGAGGTTGGTGTGCCTAGTATTGCATATGGAATCGTGGGCAATAGCCCAACTCGTAACACATGACTACCATTACGTAAAACTAAATGTAACTAAGAATCACAAAAACCAACACTCCCGTGACCCACCAATGCTATCCGAAAACTAATGCTTTTATGCTTTCTTTAGGCACTTGCTAAGAACATCCATGACTGCCCCAAAATCCGGCTTCACTTGCACCGGCGGATTCGCAAACTGGCAAGTCATATCCTCAATCTTCTTAGAATGATAATCAATCTTCGACTGTGTAAACTTCAACCCATGCGCTGTGCTAACCACCACAGTCCTATAAGTCGGACCAATTATCCCACTATTTCTAATCTTAATCAATGCCGATAATGCAACCCCGGTGTGAGGGCAAACAAACATCCCATTAGAATCAGCTAGCGCCATGGCGTCCATCAATTCCTCCTCGGTCGCTTCCTCTACAATGCCATTCGCGTTCTTCAGAGCAAACACTGCCCTATCTATGGACACAGGATCACCAATTTGAATAGCTGAGGCAAATGTACTAGTAGCTTTAACAGGTTGGAATTCACTCCAGCCTGATTTGTAATGCAAATACAATGGATTGGCGTTCGCCGCTTGAGCACAAACAAGCCTTGGAACTCTATCAACACAACCCAATTCTTGACACATTTTGAAACCTTTGTAAAATGCGTATATATTCCCCAAATTGCCTCCGGGAACTATAACCCAATCCGGCACTTGCCAGTCAAATTGCTGCAAAATCTCAATTGCTGCCGTTTTTTGGCCTTCAAGCCTCAAACTATTCAGTGAATGTGGTAAATATATAGGCAATTCAGCTGTAACTTCACGTATTAGTTTCATACAACCATCAAAATTTGTATCAATGCTCACCACGAAGGCCCCGTTTGCTATGGGTTGAACCAATTGCGCCATTGAAATCTTGTTTGCCGGTAAGAAAACAATTGAAGGAATATTGGCTGCTGCACAATAGGCTGATAAGGAGGCGGAGGTGTCTCCGGTGGAGGCGCAACCTACGCCGACCAAGGGACGGTTCATTTTACGCAACCGATTGACTTGGCTTACCAGAACTGTCATGCCCAAATCCTTGAAACTACCAGTGTGGCTAATGCCACAGTGCTTTACCCACAAATCATGCATGCCCAGAACTTGTTGGCCGAAACGCTCAGCCCAGAAAAGGTTGGAATTACCTTCGAATGCGCTGACAATGTCGTCACTGTTTATCTCGGGTAAAACCCATTCTTTCTTTGACCAGACTCCGGACCCGTACGGCCACGTGATATTTCCGACACGCGAGTCGAACAAGGATTTCCAGTACTGCCCGTCGAACTGCTTTAAGGCCTCCATGTCGTGTTGGACGTCTAAGAGGCCACCAGAACGGCTACGATAAACAATTTCGTCGAGAGAGTACGATTCCGTAGTGGTGAAGTTGGTGGAAATGGTGTCCAAGGGGACGTATTTGGCGGAGAAGTTGTGAGTGGCGCTGTGGTGACGTTGGGCTTTGTCGAGGACGTTGAGATGGTTTTGGGAGGCTGAGATGGGTGGTGGAGGAGAGGGTGGAAATGGGTGGTTGTTGGTGTTACAATTTATAATGCATGGTGAGTTGTAACGGTGATTGGATCTGGGGATACGAGATGGGGCGGTGGTGGTTTGATTTTGGGGAGGAGAGAGGAAGGAGAGTAGTGGAACAATGGAGGGGAGGCCATGCGTTATAGAGGAAGTGCAGTTTTAAGCGTTATTGTGTTTGTGTGAGACTGAGAGATGCGGCGGAAGCGGTGTCGGCTTTATTTTTGTCGGCGGACTCAAACGGAAGATATTGGTGGCGGTGGTGAAGTCCATGGGCCATGGCTGTTTTATCCAGAAGGCGAAAATTAGATCACGTGTTCCATGTGCCATGCACCTCCAAAATCCCCTTAAATAAATTTTTTTTATTTAATTGTTTTTAATAGATGATCAATCATTAATGAATAAAAAACTCATTTCTATATAATAAGTTCTACTTATAGATATATAATTTGTGATCAGCTAATAGGCAAATTGAACATATAAAATATATTAGAGGAGATTTTCCTCCACATGGGGTGATTTGCAAGCTTACGTGTCATATGAGATTAACAAATTGTTTGACGAGGGTTAAATTTTTTTGATATTATATTACTTACCATTTTTTCGACAGAGATTGTAGATTACTAAGTTTTGAGATGCTCTCATTTTTCTGGTTTACTTATCATTTGTTTGAATTTATTTACTATTTGGTGTAATTTTTATCACTTTTTTGTGGTAGAACTTATTACCTTTTTTTTTTAATTTTTTTGGGCACCCACTGAAATTTTATTGCAGTGTTCCCGTTTGATAGAAGGAAATAAAAAGTTGAAGGATTGGAAAGAAAAAACTTATTTATTTAAATTAGGAATATATATTTTTGTTATTTGGTGTTGAAAGAAAAATTGGTTAATTGCATTGAAGGTCTCCAAAGTAAGAAATTTATCTCATTTTAGTCTCAAATGTTTTAATTGCATCATTTTGATTTCTGAAGTATTCGGTATGTTTCTATATGATCCTTCAAATAGACAACGCCTAGATGGTTAACGATTTTTATTATAAACTTGTCACGTAATACTTAAAAATGGACAAAAAATAATTTTGATAGTTTTTAAATAAAATTTAGGTAACTCTTGACAAAAAAATGTGTAATATAGGTAGTTTTTGACCAAAATTTGGATAGCTAATGATTAAAATTGTGTAATTTAGGTATGTATTTAACCAAAATTTGTCTATTTGATGTACCATATAGAAACACTAGCGATATCTCGTGACTGAAATCACTCAATATTAAACTATGACACTGTGAGTGTATTGGAGTGTATATATAATATGTGTGTGTGTAGTGAGTGTGTATTGGAGTATGTGTAACTATGTGTTGTGGAGTATTTGTGTTGAGTTTGTGAAATTTGTGAGGAAAAGTGTGTGAAATTTGGAGGAAAAAATATACCCTCTATAAGTTCAAACACCTAGCTATCTTATTATATAGATATTCAATACTTCAGGGATTAAAATGATGCAATTGAAATATTGGACTAAAATGAGATAAATTTTATATTTTGAGGACCTTCAGTGTAATTAACTAAAAAAAAAAAAGGGAAAAGAAAAGAGCCTGTATTAAAATTACTATTATACCCTAAAAAATATCGATGAAAAAGCTTACACCCTTTGCTGTATCAATAGATGATCGAGTCACATCCTCAGCCATTGGACTGGAGACAGCACTAATTTCAAAAAAAAAAAAGACTAGAGCTGTACACGTGTCAAAAATAGAGCAAGTGTTGGAGTCTAGTTTTGAGCAAGTGTTGGAGTCTAGTAAACCAAAGCATTGATGGGAATATATTGTGTAAGGGATAGGGGCCCAGCCTCGTTCATCATCACGACTTTGTTCTGTACTGATATTGTTGTAGAACCCTTTAACTCTTTATTCTGGCCTTCTGGGAATGAAAAAAGGAACACTATATGAGGACTTGGAATTGTGTAACTGTTGTTTTGTGGTTAGTAATTGTCATTCACGTACTTTTTTTTTGGTTGGCAGATATCATATATTATATTTCATCAATTATTTAGATAATATTACACGTAGTTATACTTGCACAAGGTATATCAACAGTTCAGATCCGATAATTTATATTTTAACATTTTTTTTCAAAACATTATATTTTAACATTTTACTTACAGGAATACATTTAAATTTTGAGTTTTTAACCCTATTAACTCATTAACTATAATAAGTTATTCAAAATTGAATTTTTTAATCATAATAAATCAACCCATGTATAAAAAAAACGTGTTTTTGCACGAAAACACCTCATTAACTTCAATGACAACTTTAAATATTTAATATTAAAAATGGTTTTTGTTTTTTAGTGTTGGATTTACTTTTTTGGCCTTTATTCCATCAATGGAGATATCAAAATCTTGTCACTTACTTTTTACTTTATTAGGGGGCAACAAGATGATAATCTCTCTTCCAATGGTTACCAATTGAGACAAAAAAAAAAATGGGTGAATCTCGAATATTGAGGGGCATCTTTGTAACAAGATTATCCTAATAGGAAACTCATGCTATATAAGGGAAGAAGTCAGGAAACTGCCAAAAATCTATGAAAATGCAAATAAGATTAGCCTTGTGTAATGCCACTAACATTAATCTTTCCTCCCAAATAAAAAGGAAAAGAACAATAACTTTAACCTTATTTGTTGTTATTATTTATTTATTTTTTTGGTCAGAAAATATAAGATTCTATAAATAAGAAACATAGTATCTTTTACAATTTGATTCACTCATCCTACTCCTCTTTTAACTTCCATCCTAATAATATGCATCACATATTGAGGGAGGCAATCTTTCCTAGTACATTAAATTTCTCAATTCTAGTATAGGCTACAAGCATATGGATAGCCTTGTTCTGGGTCCTTCGTGTTGCCTGAAACTTCACCACTGAGAGTAATTTAGTATAGCTCCATATGTCCTTTTGTAAAACTGTAATCCCCTTCAAAGGGTCCCCATTGTTCCCATTGATTGAATCTCTATAAGCTGCTTTGAGTCAGATTCAACAATGATTACACCATAGCTCTGTTCCACACCAATCTTGCACGCTCGCTTGACTGCATAAGCCTCTGTCATTAAGGCAGAATCTGCTACCACAGTTTCGATGTCCGCCATGAGCACTCTGCCTTCACTATCTCAAACTATGATACCATAAGCTCCCTCCTTTGTCCTTTCCATCCAAGTTCCATCGCAATTAATCTTCAAAACCACCTGCGTAGGCAATTGCCAAGCTTTATTGCATGGCTGTTTATGATTGAAAACCCAATCATCCCTGGACTTCCATGGGAACAAACATAGGTACGTTAGTAGAGTTTGTCTTTCCTGTTTTCCTTCATCACAAACCTTGCTGGTTTGTAGCTGCCTAATAAACCAAGTTTCAAATCTACTTATGTCATACCTATTTATCTTAATGCTTAAAGGGTAATCCCTCCACATCCTTTGCACCCATGGACATAGTAATAGCAAGTGTTCAGTGGTCTCTTCTTTCTCTCCACATATGGGGCAAGTTGGTGAATTTGACAGCATGCTCCTCCATAGCTCCCATTTAGTTGTCGATGCTTCCTTTGCAACTTTCCACATAAATGCTTGTATTTTGGGGTTCACCTTACTCTTCCAAATACTCCTCCATAACTAAGGATGTCAATGGACTGAAGCGGGGGCGGGGGGTATAATCTCCCATCCCCTGTCCACCCAATAATTTTCATTCCTACCTCCGTCCGCGGATAAATTTATAATCCCCGTTCCTGTCCCCGCTTCCCCCGTACCCGCCCAAGCCCAAAACCATGTTTCACAATATTTTGTATACCCTTAACAAAACCAGGTAAATGCCTTTGAAAACAAATCAACTACCAAGCATAGAAAAGGAGTCGATGGAAAAAAAATACCTGTTAAAAGGCATAATATTTGTGAAAATCTGAAAGAAGATAAATCAACTAATAATTCATTGCACTGTGCAAGTAGTTAATAGGGAGATACTACAAGAATTGCTCTTGTGAAAAAAGCAGTAACTAGTGTTTGTGCCGATGTCACTGAGTATCACCCAACCATTAAAAATTGGCACATTGAAAGTTATGGTAAAACAGAAGAGTTTCACAATCCCNATGTTTGTGCCGATGTCACTGAGTATCACCCAACCATTAAAATTTGGCACATTGAAAGTTATGGTAAAACAGAAGAGTTTCACAATCCCAAAGCTCACCTTCGCTGTGGTCTTGGCCAGTCCATTTCTTTCATCAAGTTTGCAAGCTTTGGAACACCTTTGGGAACTTGTGGGAGTTTCCAGCAAGGAACTTGTCATTCTCCTACCTCATGCTCCATCTTAGAGAAGGTACTCATCGTGATTTTTCATATTGCAAAACAAAATTGCTGAAGGTGAAGGCTGATTGCTGAAAGAGAGATAGGGTAAGAGGTGGGCGACTGAGTGAGGAAGAAGAGTAGAGCGAATTAGGGCAGAGTATATATATTTATTTATTTAACGGGTAGCGGGGACGGGGCGGGGGCTAAGGGTAAGTCTATCCCTGCTTCCATCCTCACACGGGTTTATACATGTATCTCCGTATACGTCCACCGTCCAATACGTATAGTCCATCTCTCGTCCAAACGAGGCGGGTTTAGACAAATTTTCGTTTTTACCCGATCCACTGTCACCCCTATCCATAACCCTTCTAGAGCTTGATAATATGAGAAAACGACACTAGTACTCTTTCTTATATACCAACCTCGCAAGAGATAGAGATTGTTAAACATTTTTGTTTTGGCTACCATCACCATCTACATCTCTGCATCACCAACACTGTGATCTTCCTCTTTTCTCTCCATCGAGAAGTGAGAACCCTCCCCTAGAAGTTCCCAGCCAAACCACCCCCTTTAACGTTCTCCAAGACCCCTCCGCTCATAACCTTCACCAACACCTCAATGTTTGCACATCCCTATTTTCTCTATAACATATAGAAACACACACACATATAATTGATGGTGCAAACATTTACATATAACTATTGAATCGAACTTAATTGATGAATTCAATTTGAATTGGCAAAAAAAATTTACTTCTTATGGTGGAATTTTGAATCAGGAGGCATGTGTGGGTTCAGAATTACTGGAACTTGGTGAACATGAGGGTAGACTTTGGAACAACGTTACAGAAGATGTGATGAGTGGTCGTAGTTCAGTGGTGAGTTTTGGACAATGGTTAGAGAAGAAGTGTGTGCGTACACTTTGTAGAAAGGAAGAGACGAATAATTTCTTCAAACTTGTTCCGTACAATAAGAATATTATCTGAAATGAATATATTAACTAGAAGAAGTAACAATTTCATTTTAAAAATATAAGTGAAGTCCTTATCTTTCAAGGGGTATGACAATAGTTTTTTCCAATCAATTGTCAACCGTCAACAAATGATATCGGCGAAATGTATATTCCTTCTGGTTTGCTTCCAGGCTAAAATACGTTAAGAAAAGCCAATTGACGAAAATACCTTTCAGTTTTTGTTTCTAACTGGGGATAATTTGGTCATTTTCTTGGTAAGTTTGCAGGTATATTTATGTCTTCCTGAAAATGTATCTCATTCTCTAATTTGGACATTTTTAGGATGGTACGAGTGCGTTATATGGAAGTATCTCTCTACACAAAAATATAGTTGGGTAAATCTCATAGTAGTTCATGGTGTTTGTTTTAAATTATTCCCTAAAATTTTAATTATTTTAATTTATTTTTTGACCTATATAATTTGTTTAAATCAACCCCCTACGTGAAGATTAACTGTTTAATTATATAGATTTAGCTGTTAATCTAAATAGAAGAGATTGATTGAAATAATTATATAATTTAAGGGATAAATATGAATTATTGAAAGTTCAAGGGACAATCTTAAATAAAAGTCATAATTCAGGGGGTACTAATGAGATTTACCCTAAAGTGTTCATTGCCGCGAGAAATGGGGGCCGGACATCCGACTGTAATGTCCCTTCAAAATTGCTAACCTCAGCTTGCAATTCACTCCAAACTTAATTGATATTAACAAACTTACTCCACCTCTAATATGTTTTGTTTGTCGACTAAATGGCCTCCAAGTTCTTTTGAATTACTAAATTTTTAATAACGTCTTAGGAGCAATCATATTTTTCATTGAGATTAAGATTATATGATCTGAATCATCTATTTATCTTTTTTGAAGATAGACTCAATAATTTTTAATGGATCACACAATCTTTCTTAACTAAACCAATACACAATTTTCCATGGCTGTTTTTGCTTGCTCTGCACTACAAGCCTCGTATAGAGCTGTGCCCCTTTAATTTGATGAGAAGAGGAGTGGCCACACTCTTTTCTTTTTGACACCAATATGTGCTATTGAGTAAATCATTCGTTGTCTTGCAATATATTTTTCTTTTTTTGATATAACTTGCGACATACAAAAATTTTCGCTCCACTCGCTACGGTCAACACGTTCACTTGCTCCTTCAAGTAAAGTACTCGATACTCTTTTATAATTGATTCATCTCTTTCTGTTGTAATAAATATATCTTTTTAAATGCATCTTTCAGTTTATAATATAAATTCTAAATGAGTGGTGTCGTACGAACTTTGGGGGAATTGGTTGGAGTAAGCAACAAAATCTGAAACACATGGGAGGTATTTTTTATTTTTTATTTTTTTTAAAGAAAAAAAAATTTGTGTTTGCATTTCTCAATAGAATTTCAAAAGGTTCAGTAACGTTCAATTTTCCTTCCCTTGAAAAGCGGGGCACTTCCGTAATTAAAAGCAAAGGGACGCCCAAAGACATAAACGAAGATAAATAAGGTTAATTAGTCTTAAAATCAGATGTTTAATGGTCGGTTCAGATTTGAGAGCCGCTTGCCACCTTGTTTGTGGAGGCCCACGACTTGTCCTACCAGTCCTCGCCTCCGTTGCCCAGCTCACCATACCAGACACACAGAGCTTTTAGAGAGAGAAAACACACACACACAGGCACACGCACAAACCTTAGAGAGAGACAGAGCCGTAAACTCGCTTTTGAATATAAACTTCACCCCTCATTTCTTGAGAGAGAGAGAGAGATAGAGAGAGAGGGAGAACTAAAAAGGCCTCTCTTTATTACATCTTTACCAGACTCAAAAAATCATCATCAACGGAAAAAGCTTTGTTTTGTACTATTTCTAAGCTTCAAGACTGTTCGCTCCGATCCGACTCACTGAGTGGCGGTGTTGTTTATCTCGTTCTTTGATTCATGAGTTGAAGGGAAAAAGAACCATATTTAAACTCGTCAATGGTAAGTCAGAACAGCAGGACTTATTTTTGTTTTTTGTTTTTTTTTACGTTGTTCGTTGGATGAATTAATTGACTGATTGTTTTGCTCAAGTCAAAACTGTTCAACTTAGATTCCATGTATAGTGGCTCTTTGTAATTGTTTGTGCAATTGAAACGTATTGCGACCAGAAATGTTATGTCTGATTTTGTGTTTTATTTCATATATTTCGACGTGATTTTGACAATTATAATGTAAAAACATTGCAATTAATGTCGTGTTTTTTTTTTTTTTGGCGGAAAATTTACATAGTTTTGTTGCTGGAATGGTTAAATTTTGAGATATAGAATAATTTTTAGGGATGCGAGTTAGCCATATTGATTATTTCCCAATTGCATGATAAAAAAGAAATTGTTTTGAATTTATGGTTGTCAGTAAAATGCAATCTGTAGTTAGTACTATAGGATGCCAAATGACATTCTTACATTTTGGTGCAGTTAATGCAATGATTAAGGCCATTTTTCATTTAAAAAACCCAAAATGATGCAACATATTCAAACAGTATATTCGGATAACTCTCTATAATTGTAATTTCTTACTTTCATGGCTTAAAAAGAGGTGACTTCTACCACTTGTTCCCCTTTCTTGCTATGTGGATTCAGGAAATGCGATATTAAAGTAATGGAGGGGGTTAATGTGATAGTGGCTAGTGTACAAGTGGCAAACAACTTCTTATCATCTGACATGTTTAGTGTAGGTTCTATCCAAAAATATTAAAAGAGTATAGGCATATTGTTGGTAATGCAAGCAATAGTTTTCAACTGAAACAACAAGACACTAGCGAGTTAGTGAACCCCTTTTATTTAACAACTTAGAAAAGGTTTGGTATCTTATCATACACAAAAAACTACATAGGGGCATGCGGTAGCTTAGATAGATCATAGGACGACTATAGGGGTTATTACATCGAGATCCCCAGTTCATCTCTCATGAGAGAGCTCTGGATTCCCCATGCGGTTTGCTGGTAATTGTGTGCGTTTGGATTACATTGTAGCCACTAGTTTGAAAAGCCCATGATCAAAACTCTCCAGTATTAAAAAAACCAAAAGAAAAAAAATCTCCTTTATGGGAAATTAGATTTTTGTATATTGGTATTTATTGCAAATTAGTATGTCATTTACTATCGGGATGTATAATGTCACTATAAATTTCTTACGGTATTGATTTCACTAAAATGTTTCAACATAAGTATGAACTCTGATGCTGTTTATTTATGCCCTTTGCCATAGAAGAGAGCATATCTGTATGTATACCNAAAATGTTTCAACATAAGTATGAACTCTGATGCTGTTTATTTATGCCCTTTGCCATAGAAGAGAGCATATCTGTATGTATACCTAATACATACATATACATGCACAGATATATAGCTGCTACAAAATTTTGAGGCTCATGAGAATTGCTCCTAGTGAAAACTTACAAATTTAAAATTCAGGAGTTTGAATTTGTATCTAAATTATATTGTAACACATTTTCTCTAACTACATCAATTTACTATGTTTGGGATAGTCTGCTGAGAGTTGGATTTAGGAAATAATATTTCATAATATATCTTTATAATAAAAAAATAAGTGAATGTAAGTTTGTCTTAGATTTTTAAAAATGAAGATCATCGTGTGAATAGACCTTACTTGAGCAGTTGAGCTATCTCTTAGATTGAGAATGCTGGTTTCCCTTACCCAGTGGTGGAGCCGCCTATAAGGGAGGGGGGACCTTGCCCCCACTGAATTTTGGAAAATTCTTCTATATATATATATATAAATGATCACGACCCTCTTCAATTTGATACATTGATTCCATTGATTGTTTGAAAATTTGTTTAGTGGTCTTTTTTAAAAAAAAAAATATCAGTGGCCACTGATCTTTCTAATCCTGTATACCAAATATTTTCTTTGTGAACTGCGTGAAACAAATGTGAAATGCTCCAACTCACATATAATATCTCTCTTTGACTTAATACATGGTATTGTGTAACCATCCCAGACTCTTTTTCGACAAGCTAGTGGCCTTTAACTTAACGAAAGAAGAGTAGATTCAAATCGTAAAATTTTCTAACCAAAAGAATGTTTTATGTCTTTCAAAGAATTGATTTGTCAACTAGATGAATAAAGATCAAAATTAGGCTTCGTAACAACATACATTGCAAACATTAAAAGGATATTGCTAAAACAATTCACATAGAATCAATGGTAGACCATTTTTTGAATTTTTAGACAAACGTTATATTCCTCATCGATACGGAGTTGATTCTGGTTTTATTTTTCATATAGTAATTTAGCCTTGAGTCTTAATATATATCTTATGCTTAAACTTAGAAATTCTATGCATTAATTGGCGAATCTTTTATGCATGTTCTGCCCACTCTAACTGGAAATCCTGGCTTTGACCCTGGCCTCACCTCAAGATTTCATATGTGTTTATGCTGAGAAGTTGTTGAAGTTATATATTGTACATGGAGATTACATTAGAACATTAAACATTTTCAGGAGCTGCTAATATTTCTACATGTTCATGATGCTCTTTCTGTAAAATATTTTTTTCTATGTATTTAGGATACCAGTTGGAGTCTTATGGATATTGTTGTGAATTCCAGTTTTCCTTCAATGGCTAATGCAAATATTTGTTTGCAGGCAACAACAGTTAACATTATTGTTGGGTCTCATGTATGGGTTGAAGATCCAGTCCTGGCCTGGATTGATGGAGAAGTGACTCGAATCAATGGTCAAGATGTCCATGTTCATTCTTCAAACGGAAAAACAGTGAGTGCTAGACTGCTACTTGCTTAATGTGTGTAAATTAAGTCCATAGCATGTGATTGACTATGTAATAAGCAAAAAATGATCGACATTAACTATAAATATGCTAAACATGTCTAAGAGTAAGAAGGTATTCACTGAAGTCTATTTAGTCATTATAAAGGGGAATGTTAATGTTTTAACTCCGGACTCTCTCTCAAAGCATTTTTGTGTTTTTACCGTGGTTCTACAAGTCTTATAGATGAGAAACTGAATGCAGGTTGTCACAAAAATCTCAAAATTGTTTCCGAAGGATACTGAAGCGCCTCCCGGAGGTGTAGATGACATGACTAAGCTTTCATATTTGCATGAACCAGGGGTTCTACAAAACCTGGCTACCAGATATGAACTTAATGAAATTTATGTAAGATTTCTGATTTTTCTTTTTATAATACGATAGTAGTAGTTGGTTGTGTAACAAACTAAAACATCATTGATTGTTGTTGAACTAATCAGTTGCTTTGATTTTGAGTTCTTATTAATCTCTTTTCCAGACATACACTGGTAATATTTTGATAGCAGTTAACCCGTTTCAACGATTACCTCATCTATATGGCACTCACATGATGGAACAATATAAAGGAGCAGCATTTGGAGAGCTAAGTCCTCATGTTTTTGCAGTTGCTGATGTTGCATACAGGTAATAGTAATCTAGCATATACAATGCAATTACATTGGGTGCTTCTTCTATTCATGCAATTTCTTTTTGAAATAGGGAAATGATAAACGAGGGAAAGAGCAACTCAATTTTAGTTAGTGGAGAAAGTGGTGCTGGTAAGACTGAAACAACAAAGATGCTCATGAGATATCTTGCACATCTGGGTGGCCGGTCTGGAGTAGAAGGACGGACAGTTGAACAGCAAGTGTTGGAAGTAAGATTGAAGTTTCTTTGCTGTACCTATTATATTGGGATCAAAACCTGTATCTATAGATTTGACTTCTTTTCTTCTTGCAAGATGTGAGTGGCGGAAATGTTGTCTAATTGGTTTTTGGTGATAAATTTGATAGTCCAATCCTGTTCTTGAAGCATTTGGCAATGCCAAAACAGTCAGGAATAACAACTCAAGGTGAGAAATTGTTGTGGACCTTTTATAATTGACACTGAAACTAACTAATTGGTTTTGTTTATGTATTTTCTTCAACGAGCTGACTACTCTTCTTGTTTTTGGTGATCATGATATCACAATGTATAGTCGATTTGGAAAATTTGTTGAGATTCAATTTGATAAGAGTGGGAGGATATCAGGGGCAGCTATACGAACTTATCTGCTTGAGAGGTCTCGTGTTTGCCAAATTTCAGATCCTGAGAGAAACTACCACTGCTTTTATCTTCTTTGTGCAGCGCCTCTTGAGGTACTTGTGCTATGTTTTGCTATGTGGTTTTGTGTCTCATTGTTTTCAAACTACTACCAAAATTTATTACCGAAGTTGCTTGTAGATGTAAAAATATTTGATATTTTTTCTTCAATTTACAGGATAGAGAGAAGTATAAGTTGGGAAGTCCTAAATCATTCCATTATTTAAATCAGTCCCACTGTTATGAGCTTGATGGAGTAGATGATGCTCATGAATATCTGGCAACACGAAGGGCTATGGATATAGTTGGAATAAGTGAGGAAGAGCAGGTCAGTCTTCTCCATCACTGCCAAATTTCAGCCTTCATAGTGAAATTTCTTATGCTGAAAGATTTTTTTTTTCCAGGAAGCAATTTTCAGGGTTGTGGCTGCAGTTCTTCATCTTGGCAATATTGAATTTGCGAAAGGGAAGGAGATTGACTCTTCTATGATTAAGGATGAGAAATCTAGGTTCCATCTAAATACGACGGCTGAACTGCTCAAGTAGGTTATTTTTTTCTGCTACCTAATCTTGATTTAGTATCTAAGATTCATGTTTTGATACCAAAGATCTCTGTTAATCATTGTCATGTAATAGATGTAATGCCAAGAGCTTGGAAGATGCACTTATTAAGCGTGTGATGGTAACACCTGAGGAAGTTATTACACGAACACTTGACCCGGAAGCTGCTCTGGGTAGCAGGGATGCTTTGGCTAAAACCATGTATTCTCGTTTGTTTGACTGGTAAGGAATCTCAATATCTAAGATTCATGGTGTCAAATATACATAGACTATGTAAACACATCTTCTGGAACTTTGTTATTTATTATAATAACCAGGTATTCTCTTCTTTCCTCAGGATTGTGGAAAAAATAAACATTTCAATTGGGCAGGATCCTAACTCAAAATCATTAATTGGGGTTCTTGATATATATGGGTTCGAAAGTTTTGAGCACAACAGGTAAATCATTAATTAGAAATCTCGTTAGTGGAGTGAGACGTTACTTTAGTGTTATTATGCTAACATGTATTTGTATGAAATAGTTTTGAGCAGTTCTGTATCAATTTTACTAATGAAAAACTGCAACAACATTTTAACCAGGTTAGTTTTCTTTTGTGTGAGTTCTTCGGTACTATTTTGAACACTATATCTCCGCTTTCTTATATAATAAGTGTGTAATCTTGTTGTTGCAGCATGTGTTTAAGATGGAACAAGAAGAGTATGAGAAGGAGCAAATAAATTGGAGCTACATAGAGTTTGTTGATAACCAAGATGTGTTGGATCTGATTGAGAAGGTGCACAAATGTTGCTTGATTAATTTAACTCAATAATTTTTGTATTTGACCAGGATTTTATATGATGAGATTGTTTTTACATGTTGTGATCAAATGATCAGTTTAACACCTCTGTCAGTCTCATAATGTTTTAGTCCAAGGAAAAACAGAGTCTCATAATGTTTCTATTCAGATGATGATAACTGAGAAATTTGAAATGTTTGCAGAAACCCGGTGGAATTATTGCACTTCTAGATGAAGCCTGGTATGCTGATGTGTTTTGATTCTTGTCAATCCAACATTGCTTCTAGTTCTTATAAATTTCCCATATCTATTTTTGAGCTCACATGGTTGTGTTAGCCCCANCTGGTATGCTGATGTGTTTTGATTCTTGTCAATCCAACATTGCTTCTAGTTCTTATAAATTTCCCATATCTATTTTTGAGCTCACATGGTTGTGTTAGCCCCATGCACTTTCTGATCTATGAAAATCGGAAGTCTTATCATGTTATTTTTAGAGGTCGTAAGCAGTACTACTTAGTTTCTATAATTTTGATTTATGTTTATATCATTGCTTGATGCAGCATGTTTCCCAAATCGACCCACGNCATGCACTTTCTGATCTATGAAAATCGGAAGTCTTATCATGTTATTTTTAGAGGTCATAAGCAGTACTACTTAGTTTCTATAATTTTGATTTATGTTTATATCATTGCTTGATGCAGCATGTTTCCCAAATCGACCCATGAGACATTTGCTCAGAAGTTATACCAAACATTTGCAAACCACAAGCGCTTCATCAAACCTAAGCTCTCTCGTACTAGTTTTACAATCTCTCATTATGCCGGGGAGGTAACCATTTTGTTACCTATTTGGTTATGTTCATTCTTTCAGCTGATTTATGGATGTTTTGCTGGAATGTCCCCCATGTTTTGCAGGTGAACTATCTGGCTGATCTGTTTCTTGACAAAAATAAAGATTATGTGGTGGCAGAACATCTGGATCTGTTAACGGCTTCCACATGCTCCTTTGTGGCTGGTTTATTTCCTCAACTTCCAGAAGAATCATCAAAATCATCTAAGTTTTCTTCCATTGGGTCACGCTTTAAGGTACCGAATTTGTTTCCGACCTCATGTGGATTAAATACACATCTTATCTGTTTTAAGCTGACTTGTTCTGCAGATTTAAAGTACGATAGGCTGCAGATAATATGAGTGCTTTCACTTTGTGACATATATTCTCTACAAAATCTATCTGAGAATTCTGCAACTCTTGTAGATTTAAAACAATGCCAGAGCAATGTAGGCCATATCTCCTGCAATAATGGTCCGCCAAATAGACTACCCTGAAATTGTGGTTGCGGAAATAGATTCTGGAGTAGAAATATTCAAAGGACCATATAATTGGTTTCTTGGGTCATTTAAACCCACTTATAAGTTATAACAAAGAGACGTCATCAAATCTCTTTCAGTCTGATGTGATTTTCAGTTTGACAGAACCATGAGCTTTTATCATTTTCACCCTGAAGCTCTCAAGTTAAAGTGGCAATTATGCAACGCTTGGCTTTATTCTTTTGTTGCTTATGCCGTATAGTTTTCTATTAGAGCAATATTTGATGCGATCATGTTATCATGATGTGTTTTTCTATTGTCGTGGATTGTAGATCTGTTATGATGTCAACTTTTCTGTCATTAACCCTCCAAAACCCATGTGTAGCTGGAAAAGCTGCACATTTGATCCAGGACTAAGTTGTGATTCATGTGAGATTTGTATGGTGTGGCTGTAAAGTTTGAGCCAAATCAGCCAATTCAATGGATACCGTATGCTTGTTAAGGTTTGGAAGTAATTTCAGTAAAATGCATCAGGTAGGCCCTTCTGTGAGTATTGATTATTGTAGATAAAAACTACTCGCGCAAAATGCACACCCATCATGGAGAATAGATGGTCAAACCTTAAGGGGTAGACATCTCTTAAATCCTAGTGAATATTGAATGGAGCTTACAAAATAACTCAACTCCACAAAACATAGCAACCGGCATGCAGCCCAAACCTGGGCTAGACCTAGTACCCAGAGATACAGAGATACCACAGCCAGCCAATTCTATCCATTCCATTAAGGTTTCCATTTTTGGCAAACAGGTCAAGACTGCCAATCATGCTTGCTTGCCAGTTCTCTGGTATTTCAAGTTAGTGGTAATTTCTGTATAAACCAAAGGAGAACTGGGCTGGTTACTCAAATGATAGTGATTTTATTTCAAGATGACAAATTCTGGGCTGGGAATTATCTGTTTTTGTTTTTGTTTTTGTTTTTCTCAGGTTAATGTTGTGAATTAATTTGCAGTTTTTTTTTCCAGGAAAAAAACATTTACGTTTCATAATATTCTGTATTTCTTGTCAAAATTCATGTGTTATTTGTGATATTTGGGATACTGGGAAGTATTTTCATGAATTATAGAAATGTGTGAAATGTGTTCAAGATTCATTCATTTGATGAAAATATCTTGATAGTGAAAAATTTGGAGAAATCTGTATGTATGCTTGCTAGTTTGAATGGACAGAATATTGATTTGGTGCAAAGTGGCATGCTAGTAGTTTAGTATAAGTTTTCAGTATGTAGCTATATAACTTGTTAATCGGGATCCTGGGTACATTTTGATTAATTAGAGATACGTTTACATGCTTACAGCTACAACTTCAATCTTTAATGGAGACTTTGAATTCAACAGAACCTCACTACATCAGATGTGTGAAGCCGAACAATGTCCTCAAGCCTGCTATCTTTGAGAACCTGAATATAATCCAACAATTACGCTGTGGTGTGAGTAT
Organism: Ilex paraguariensis; assembly: GCA_963454935.2. NCBI lineage: Eukaryota > Viridiplantae > Streptophyta > Magnoliopsida > Aquifoliales > Aquifoliaceae > Ilex > Ilex paraguariensis. The sequence goes on from CAUOFW020001369.1 coordinate 719,872, forward strand.
ATTCTGCAAATCCTCATATGCTTCTTATGCTTTTATATATTGTCTGGCCTGAAACACCTGAAACCTTAACCTTGAGATTTGATGAATTCTTACCCATCTTTGAGTAAATGACATTCTGGTATTTCTTTTGTTCTGTAGGGTGTTCTTGAGGCAATCAGGATCAGCTGTGCTGGATACCCCACTAGACGAACATTTTATGAGTTTCTTCTCCGTTTTGGTGTTCTTGCTCCAGAGGTTTTGGAAGGAAAGTAAGTTTTACATTCTTTTGCTTCTTTATTTGTAACGACTCTCAAAAGTTGGTTAGCTTTCTAGTAAGTTAATGTACATATCTAATGAATGATCCATTAAGTGGTTTCCTTCACCATCATCCTAGTTTTTTAACCAAAAACTTCTTTCACAGCTATGACGACAAGTTGGCATGCCAGATGATTCTAGACAAAATGGGATTAAATGGTTATCAGGTAAATTCGGAAATTTTCTTGAGTTTAGAATCCAATTTTGCTTTATATTTAAGTACTTGCATTATTATTCTCTTGCAGTAGTTGCAGTGTATTCAACTTCTTTAAATATTTTAATTAACGTTTTTTAGTACTGAATTTAGAAATTTATGCTGTTTTATTTTTCTGTTTTGAAACAGTAACTTTATATAATGCAATTTACCATTGGTTTCTGGGAGTTTCTGTTTTTATACATTATATATGCTTGGTTCGGCAGATAGGCAAGACAAAAGTCTTCCTACGAGCTGGTCAAATGGCTGAACTAGACGCAAGGAGAGCAGAGGTTCTTGGAAATGCTGCTAAAATCATTCAACGGAAAATTCGTACTTACATTGCACGCAAGGAGTTTATCTCATTGCGCCAAGCAGCTATTCAATTGCAGTCATGTTGGCGAGGTACCTTATAACTAGTTGTTTTAATGCCGTTCTTTTAGCTCTTACTTTCACCAGAGCCAAGTCTTAAGCATAATTGTATGGGCCTGTCTTTTCCTTTTTGATAAGTGGTACATAACTACTTACCATTATTATCTATAGAACTGAGTAGAACTGCTTCAAGCTTCTGCAGAGAAGATTATGGTTCAGGTGCCATGGTCAACTAAATGAATATGCTTATAAATTAACGACTCAGAAGAGTTACAGAAACAGCTATCATATGCTTGTCTTTTATGCTTATTGAGGTTTATTAACTGGTTCTTCTAGCTATTTAGAAATTCTGATGCAGATTGTTACTCTCTTTCTCTTGTGTGTGTGTGTATTATCAGTTATGTTGGCTTGCAAACTATTTGAGCAATTGCGTCGAGAGGCAGCTGCTCTCAAGATTCAGAAGAACTTCCGATGTTTCGTTGATAGGAAATCCTACTTAATAGTGAGGTTGTCTGCAATCACATTGCAGACAGGCATGAGGGCAATGACTGCTCGCAATGAATTCAGATATAGAAAACAAACAAAGGCTGCAATTAAAATCCAGGTCTTATTATCATTTCACCCCCAATGGTCCCTTATTTAAGTTGGCTGGAAAGAATTTAATTTTTGATCACATCATCTAGTTGGTCTCTTGTAGGCTTATTTGCGTTGCCACAAAGCATATTCTTACTACAAGAGTCTTCAGAGAGCTGCTCTCATTACTCAATGTGGTTGGAGGCAACGGGTTGCTAGGAGAGAGCTTCGGAATCTAAGAATGGTTTGAAATTCAATCCTTAACGTGTTTCTACTTTTTTCCTTTAGTACAATATTTATGCATCGTATGATTCCAAACGAGGAATTANCTACAAGAGTCTTCAGAGAGCTGCTCTCATTACTCAATGTGGTTGGAGGCAACGGGCTGCTAGGAGAGAGCTTCGGAATCTAAGAATGGTTTGAAATTCAATCCTTAACGTGTTTCTACTTTTTTCCATTAGTACAATATTTATGCATCGTATGATTCCAAACGAGGAATTACTTCTCAGCCAGTAATTATGTATATAAATTTATTCAGGCTGCAAGGGAAACAGGAGCCCTCAAAGAAGCGAAAGACAAGCTAGAAAAGCGTGTGGAAGAACTTACATGGCGGTTGCAGTTTGAGAAGCAATTGAGGGTGATTTTTATTTCATTTTGTGTTGTACTTCACAGTTTAGTGTACTCTATTGAGTGGCACTCAGTATTTATTTTTTAAATGCAGACTAATTTGGAAGAGGCCAAAGCCCAAGAGGTTACTAAATTACAGGAGGCTTTGCATGCAATGCAAACACAAGTAGAAGAAGCAAACTCCAGAGTAATCAAAGAACAAGAGGCGGCTCGGAAAGCTATAGAAGAAGCTCCTCCTGTCATTAAGGAGACCCCTGTTATGGTTCAAGACACAGCAAAGGTTGACGCATTAACAGCTGACGTAGAAAGTCTGAAGGTAGGCACTGTGACTCAGATATAGTAATTGAAATGTTTTATGCAACAAAGTCTGCATAATATGACTACTTTTTTACTACTCAAATAATCCTATTCTGGTGAATATTTGTGCTTCACTCAGTTGAGGAAATGTCTCTTTTGATCAGTCAGTGGCCTACAATTTCCATATAGTAAATGGAAGGTTCAGACTTTAAATATGTATTGCAAGTCTGTACCCATTTCTGCTGGGGNCACTCAGTTGAGGAAATGTCTCTTTTGATCAGTCAGTGGCCTACAATTTCCATATATTAAATGGAAGCTTCAGACTTTAAATATGTATTGCAAGTCTGTACCCATTTCTGCTGGGGTGACAAAACTTGTTCCTTCATCAATCTTTTTTGACGGACTCTATGAAAATAGTTTGAGGAAGCATTTTGTAAACTCAACTCCTGGAGTTTGTTCATCCCATTACACTGGTCATGCTGTTGTGCTGGAATAAATGACTTTACTTGGTGTGCACACCTGGCTTCAAATATTGGCTTAATAGAGGCCACATGTAACCATGTTTATAAGTATGTTACTTATCATTCAGCATTTATGAGACAATAATGCGTTTTTACATTGTTGAGTATTGCTCATCATATACATAGAGAATGGACTTGTGAGGTCCTCTGGCTGAATAAGTTTCTATGAATCATACAGAATTTGCTACTATCAGAAAAACAGGCTACAGATGAGGCTAGGAAGTTATCTACAGATGCTGAGATTAGGAGTACAGAGCTGGTCAGAAAACTTGAAGATGCAGAGCATAAAGTAGATCAGCTTCAAGATTCTGTGCAGAGGTTGGTGCAACTATTAGAAAATTGATCTGATATTGTAATGATTCGATAAATATATTGAAACCATACAGTCATTTTTTTCTCTCTTCTTCAGGCTTGAAGAAAAACTTTCTAATACCGAGTCTGAGAATCAAGTACTTCGTCAGCGGGCACTGACCATGTCACCAACTGGAAAAACTTTATCTGCACGAAAAACAATGATTATTCAGGTAAGAATGATATATTTGCTCATTTTTCTGTCTAATTCGATCTCGTGGATATATTCTAAGATTTCTTAATAAAATTGCAGAGAACTCCAGAGAATGGAAAGGTTCTAAATGGAGAAACAAAGCTTTCACCTGTAAGAAGACATTATTACTTTCTGTTTAATGAGAAACAAACAAATAAGCTTGTTGAGGCTGATAATGCTGGGAAATTTATGTTGCTTATTGTCTGCTACATGTTGCAGGACGTGACTCTTGCTGTACCAAGTCCACGGGAGCCTGAATCTGAGGAAAACCCACAGAAATTTCTTAATGAAAAGCAGCAGGTAAAGTAGCCATTGGCATGTATGAAGCAAAGTTGTACCCATGATTCGTGCTTTTTGTTTATTCCATTTTGTATTTGTATTCAGAGACAAAGCTTAGTTTCCTTTTTTTGATCCATTTGCTGCAATCTGCTGTGCCTGTACAGGAGAACCAAGATCTGCTGATCAAGTGTATCACACAAGATTTAGGATTTTCTGGTGGCAAACCTGTTGCTGCTTGTGTCATATACAAATGCCTTCTTCATTGGAGATCATTTGAAGTTGAAAGAACTAGTGTATTTGACCGTATAATTCAGACAATATCTTCTGCCATAGAGGTAACTCATAGGCTTTTTGGTTTGCTGACCTATTTCTTAGTTGGTTGCTGTCTCATTTGCAATTTTATTGTGCTGCACTTTTAGAGTCTGTCTAGGAAATTATGTGTTAATTTTTATCCTATTCCTTCCCAAAGTGTGTGAATTTACGACCTTACATATTTCTTTTGAAACTTCTACCATATTGAAGGTCCAAGATAATAACCATGTGTTGGCCTACTGGGTATGCAATACATCCACATTGCTGATGCTCCTCCAACACACACTCAAAGCAAGTGGAGCAGCTAGCTTGACTCCACAACGGCGGAGGTCATCATCAGCTTCTCTCTTTGGGAGGATGTCCCAAGTATGGGCCAATCACTTACATTTACTAGCGGATTTTCCTAGTGAGGCACCAATTTGCATCCTGTGTTATCCATCTTTTTTTTATTGTTGTAAAATTTGTGTCCTAGGGATTGCGAGCATCTCCACAGAGTGTTGAGATATCATTTCTCAATGGTCGAGTGCTTGGTAGATTGGATGAATTACGTCAAGTTGAGGCCAAATATCCAGCTTTGCTGTTTAAACAGCAGCTGACTGCTTTTCTTGAGAAAATATATGGAATGATAAGAGACAATTTAAAGAAAGAGATTTCCCCATTGCTTGGGTTATGTATCCAGGTATGTGCCACATTATTTTATGATTCCTGCTATGAATGTTTATGAACCATATAACAAAGCAACCGGCACAAGTAGTTGATATGTAATTGGTCAACAATTCTTAAAATTATACTAGTTTGAGATGATTTAGGAGCAATGAATATACATTAATACACGACTTGTCATTTTTCATGTCTCAAACAAAAAAAGTAGGACTGATAATCCATGCTCCCTGGTGAAAACTACTCTATCAAATCTGGTTGAAGAAACTCTAGCTTTAAGTATGTTTCTAAAAACTTCATACCCACTGTTAAGACTTAGGGGGAGACATGGACAAGGTTAGAATCGTGCCCTTCTCAAAGTTCCATAGACTTCTTTTTTTCTGGTTAAGGAACAAGAAGGATGAATCTTCCTGTCATCTTGGGACTTGAACCCTAAAATTCCCAGACCCCTTGTGTCTAAACCATCATTAGTAGCTTCTCCAAATATATGCTCCCCCTCCCCTAGTTGCATTTTGTTGTTTTTTTCCGAATATAAGCGTGCACCCTAATCCTTCGGTGGAGCACCCAGTCAGGTAACAGTTAGCAATCTCTACCTGCATGGCTGGATCTGATCTATCTATCCCATTCAATGCAGGCACCTAGGACGTCTCGTGTTGGTTTAGCAAAAGGGCGTTCCCAAGCTAATGCAGTTGCTCAACAAGCTCTGATTGCTCATTGGCAGAGCATTGTGAAAAGCCTCAATAACTATTTGAAGACAATGAATGCAAACTACGTGAGTTGTGAAGTTTAGACAGAATGGCAGCAATCGCAGCTTTCTTTCTTTACTTCCCCACTTTATCCTTGAATGAGTTTCCTATTGTGGCTTTGCAGGTTCCCCCCTTCTTAGTTCGCAAAGTGTTTACTCAGATATTCTCATTCATCAATGTTCAGCTTTTTAACAGGTAATTTTAAGATTATTATATGCATCTACCTTGTTTTGCACCCTGTCAATTGGATTATAGGATCGTCTGATTATCTTATCACTTGTTAACTGCACGGATGTGCTTCTTATTCATTTCTGCAGTCTTCTTTTGCGACGTGAGTGCTGCTCATTCAGCAATGGAGAATATGTAAAAGCGGGGTTGGCCGAATTAGAACAATGGTGCTGCTATGCAACTGAGGAAGTAAGCACCATTCAGCAGTGTAATCATATTTTCTGCAGTACCTTTGATGTCTTCACCTAACATCTTNTTTTTTTCCGAATATAAGCGTGCACCCTAATCCTTCGGTGGAGCACCCAGTCAGGTAACAGTTAGCAATCTCTACCTGCATGGCTGGATCTGATCTATCTATCCCATTCAATGCAGGCACCTAGGACGTCTCGTGTTGGTTTAGCAAAAGGGCGTTCCCAAGCTAATGCAGTTGCTCAACAAGCTCTGATTGCTCATTGGCAGAGCATTGTGAAAAGCCTCAATAACTATTTGAAGACAATGAATGCAAACTACGTGAGTTGTGAAGTTTAGACAGAATGGCAGCAATCGCAGCTTTCTTTCTTTACTTCCCCACTTTATCCTTGAATGAGTTTCCTATTGTGGCTTTGCAGGTTCCCCCCTTCTTAGTTCGCAAAGTGTTTACTCAGATATTCTCATTCATCAATGTTCAGCTTTTTAACAGGTAATTTTAAGATTATTATATGCATCTACCTTGTTTTGCACCCTGTCAATTGGATTATAGGATCGTCTGATTATCTTATCACTTGTTAACTGCACACGGATGTGCTTCTTATTCATTTCTGCAGTCTTCTTTTGCGACGTGAGTGCTGCTCATTCAGCAATGGAGAATATGTAAAAGCGGGGTTGGCCGAATTAGAACAATGGTGCTGCTATGCAACTGAGGAAGTAAGCACCATTCAGCAGTGTAATCATATTTTCTGCAGTACCTTTGATGTCTTCACCTAACATCTTCTGGTGTTCAGTATGTAGGTTCAGCTTGGGATGAATTGAAGCATATTAGACAGGCAGTTGGATTCCTAGTAAGATTTAGGTTCATGGCCTTGTGCAGTTCATGGATTGCTGTTGTAATTATCTATTTACTGACTTGTGTATTCTCTCAATGTCTTCACTACTTAGGTCATACACCAAAAGCCCAAAAAGACTTTGAATGAAATAATGAATGAACTTTGTCCTGTGAGTTATTTCCCTTTTTAACTGACCATACTTTTTAAATTTTAGCTTCTTTGTTTTTCAAAATATTATTTCTCTCTCATTTTTTAATTTCTGCTCGCTGTTTCATTAGGTTCTCAGCATACAACAATTATACAGGATAAGTACAATGTACTGGGATGACAAATATGGCACCCACAGTGTGTCTTCAGATGTAAGTTAATCTAAATTTGAACTGAATTGCTCGACATTTGTTATTCCCTTGACCTTCTTTTGGTGTTTTTTGAACTTTGTTTCCTAGCTTTGATATAGGTCTCCTTAGCCAAAATTGACCCTTTTTTGTCCTGATAATACAGGTTATTTCGAGTATGAGGGTTCAGATGACAGAGGACTCCAACAACGCTGTTAGTAGTTCGTTTTTATTAGACGATGACTCAAGGTAATTGCTTTCAGTATCTTCCCATGTTGTCAATAACAGTTATTAGGCTACTTTTTATGTTACAACCTACCAACGTTTATATGTGCGGTTTTGTTTTCTGCCTTGATTACATGTCAATGCAGCATCCCATTCTCTGTGGATGACATCTCCAAGTCAATGCAACAAATAGACATAGCTGATGTTGAACCTCCACCATTAATCCGTGAAAACTCTGGGTTTGTATTTTTACATGGACGCTCGGAGTAATAATTATCATGGTGGGCAATATTTGAATCCTGTCTTCTGCCATAATACAGCCGACTCTGCTCATCAATTGATGTGCAGAAATCTGTGCATAGAACCTCATTGTCCATTGCATCATGTGTCATGTATATATATATTTTTTTCCCATTCGCTTGGACAACCTGTCTTTTTTGGTTGTTCGAGTCCATTCAAATTTCTCCCGCGTCTCTTCAACACAAGGGCATTCATTCAGAGGCTGTGTTGCTATTGGTGTGATTATGTGCATGCACAGAAATACACATTGGTGTTTTCTGGGCTNTCTTTTGGTGTTTTTTGAACTTTGTTTCCTAGCTTTGATATAGGTCTCCTTAGCCAAAATTGACCCTTTTTTGTCCTGATAATACAGGTTATTTCGAGTATGAGGGTTCAGATGACAGAGGACTCCAACAACGCTGTTAGTAGTTCGTTTTTATTAGACGATGACTCAAGGTAATTGCTTTCAGTATCTTCCCATGTTGTCAATAACAGTTATTAGGCTACTTTTTATGTTACAACCTACCAACGTTTATATGTGCGGTTTTGTTTTCTGCCTTGATTACATGTCAATGCAGCATCCCATTCTCTGTGGATGACATCTCCAAGTCAATGCAACAAATAGACATAGCTGATGTTGAACCTCCACCATTAATCCGTGAAAACTCTGGGTTTGTATTTTTACATGGACGCTCGGAGTAATAATTATCATGGTGGGCAATATTTGAATCCTGTCTTCTGCCATAATACAGCCGACTCTGCTCATCAATTGATGTGCAGAAATCTGTGCATAGAACCTCATTGTCCATTGCATCATGTGTCATGTATATATATATTTTTTTCCCATTCGCTTGGACAACCTGTCTTTTTTGGTTGTTCGAGTCCATTCAAATTTCTCCCGCGTCTCTTCAACACAAGGGCATTCATTCAGAGGCTGTGTTGCTATTGGTGTGATTATGTGCATGCACAGAAATACACATTGGTGTTTCAAGCGCGCATGTTATTAATAGTAGTTGCTATTGCTTTAGGTCATTATTTGGAGTAGTGTAGGAGAATAATGTATTTCCTTTCTTCCCCCCTGCCCCCTTCTTTTACATGGGGAAGCAAATTGTATCAAGTACTGTAGTGTTTTGAATTTTTACAGTTGAGGTGTCTACTGTGTGTATGTCTGTTTTTTCGCACCTCATATATAAAAAAAAAAAAAAAGAAAGAAGAAAAAACATTTGGATATTGATCTTTACATACCATCAAGTAGTCCAGTAGTAATAACCACTTGCAAGTTTGAAACTCTCATATGTATGCCAGTTTGGTAGGTCTAGAATTTTACCATCGCGGTTGTTTTCATTATGAAGAATTCCAATAAGGTTATGCTTTGTTTTGCTATGTTAGCTAGTCTTTGTGCTTTTGGGCCGAATGAATATGCGTTATTCAGTTTTTTTCAACATACTAATTCAAACTTTTGTGCTTTTCCAAGTTTTAGAGTTGAATGAAACTCTCATATATAACCAGCAATCGAGTGCATGTGGATCCCGTCACTGTGGGGTTTATGTGACTCAAATCCATAACATTTATGTTATAATAAAACAATTTTACTTAGTGTGTGTAAGTCCTTTTGTATCGGTTTTACTTAGTGTGTGCAAGTCTTTTTGTATCGGAACTCTCATATGTGGCAATAATATCAAAGAACATGGTGTAAAAAATCGAGAGGAGTGAGGTGGGTGAGTTGATGAGCTCTGGATGAGGTGCATTAAAGAAAGTACATAATGTACATAAAATTATGTGGTTCACTCAGCTGAAGAGTTGGGTTAGTCCATTATAATAGAGGTTCTTGTTCTTTTGTGGTGTATTTTTTGAGGAAAAAGATGAGTACAGTAGGAAATATTCTTTGCTTTAGGTAATTTTTTGTTTACACAATAATTATTGTCTTTTATAATTGATTTGTTAGAAAAAATTTGAGGAATATTCAGAGAATATTTGGTGTGACGTGGTCTTTCAAAAGTAGTGATTTATTGTCCAAGGTAGGGATTGATAGTGAAAGTGTTTTTCTTCTCCTTTTGATAGTTTTCATGTTGTTTGTTGTCTTGTGGAACCTCATTGTTGGATAACCATTGAATGGGGTTGACTTGACCCAGCCAATCTGAGCTGACCTGACCTGGTGTGGCCGACCTAACCAAACCTGACTGAGCTGTATATTTTTTTAGTATCATCAGTTAACCCCTTCATGCGGTATCCAGGAAAGAATTGTTAGCTAAGTTTATATACAAAGTGTAGATCGTGTGCCCTCATAATAAGGCTCCAGGTTGCATCTAAAATAGTGCCTCATGGACTGAATTTGCAATGACCTTTTAAAAAGTTGGGAGATGAACTTGAGGAGATAAATGATGTAGATTACTGGTTTTGCTCTATCATCTTCTTTGGTAATCTCGTTCAAAGGTTGTTTTTGGATTGTCAGGCCTGTTGGTTTCACCAGCATCCGTTGCATAGTTTGACGGTAAGTTTCCTACTCCCACATGAGTAGATTTGTAGGAAGCAAAGGCGGAGGAANTGATGTAGATTACTGGTTTTGCTCTATCATCTTCTTTGGTAATCTCGTTCAAAGGTCGTTTTTGGATTGTCAGGCCTGTTGGTTTCACCAGCATCCGTTGCATAGTTTGATGGTAAGTTTCCAACTCCCACATGAGTAGATTTGTAGGAAGCAAAGGCGGAGGAACTCGTTCTTGATTTTCTAGATTCTGACTCATATTTGTGGTGATTACCATCAATCAATCAAAGATAGGAGTGAACAGAGAGCGGGACGTGACCAATCATTCTTAGAGAAGACGCCAAACTAATGCTATAAAAAATCGAGAAACAGGAAGTAGGTGAGCTGATGAGCTCTAGATAATGTGCCTTGTGTGTGCGTGCTAAAATAGGTAAGGAATGACGCAAAAAATTAAGTGGTTCGTCAGCTAAAGAGATGGGTTAATTCACTATAATGTGAGTTCTTGTTCTTTGGCGGTGTATTTTTAAAGGAAGAAGATGATTATAGTAGGGTTTTTCCTTTGCTTTAGGCAGCCTTTTGCGGCCTCATTTTTACACAACGATTATTGCTTTTTATAATAAATTTGACAGAAAATATTCGAAAAAAATTTGGTGTGGCGTGACTTTCTGGAAATGGTGACTTATTGCTTAAAGTTGTGCGAAAATCGTTCTGATAGTTTCCACTTTATTTATTGTTTTCTGAAATCTCTTTGTTGACCTAGACAACCATCGACTCTGGCCAACTTGAGAAACACCATGGAAACTAAAGTATTGCTTCGCGATGTTTTTTTAATGGCTTGACATGTGATCTTACATTGTTGCCCGTTGTTTTCTTCGGTAAGAACATTCTAGCCAGTTGTTGACACTAGAGAGATTCTTTTAATATTCCTTGTGCTCTATTCAAATGTCAATGCTAGAGTTTCATTACGAAACATAAATGTAATTTTTTAATATAAAAGCAAGGGTAAAATATTTTTATTTTTATTATTTTATTATGATTATTTTAATTAATAGTTATCAATCANCCTCATTTTTACACAACGATTATTGCTTTTTATAATAAATTTGACAGAAAATATTCTAAAAAAATTTGGTGTGGCGTTGACTTTCTAGAAATGGTGACTTATTGCGTAAGGTTGTGCGAAAATCGTTTTGATAGTTTTCACTTTATAAAAATATTTTTATTTTTATTATTTTATTATGATTATTTTAATTAATAGTTATCAATCATTTAAATTTAAATTTAAATTAATAGTTCAAATTAATTTTTGGCATATATGGTACCTTTATAGTATCGTCGCCCTTATCCCATTATTGAAGGTGCAATAGCTTAGAAAAGGAAGAATATTCTCAAAGTTTGATACGAACATTCGCTTAGGTAGCACCTATTATAATCTAGTTGCTACCTTGGATAGCCTCTAGCTATNTGATTATTTTAATTAATAGTTATCAATCATTTAAATTTAAATTTAAATTAATAGTTCAAATTAATTTTTGGCATATATGGTACCTTTATAGTATCGTCGCCCTTATCCCATTATTGAAGGTGCAATAGCTTAGAAAAGGAAGAATATTCTCAAAGTTTGATACGAACATTCGCTTAGGTAGCACCTATTATAATCTAGTTGCTACCTTGGATAGCCTTGGGCTCTNAATTAATAGTTCAAATTAATTTTTGGCATATATGGTACCTTTATAGTATCGTCGCCCTTATCCCATTATTGAAGGTGCAATAGCTTAGAAAAGGAAGAATATTCTCAAAGTTTGATACGAACATTCGCTTAGGTAGCACCTATTATAATCTAGTTGCTACCTTGGATAGCCTCTAGCTATAGCTATAGCGAAAATGTTTGTTTACTATTTTACAAAAGTAATAATTATGCATCTTATATTTATATATTATAAATGTCATTTACGTTTGGAGGAAGAGAACAAATTCAAATAAAAAAATAAAAAATAAAATGTTGCTTTAAAAAAAACATAAANTTATAAATGTCATTTACGTTTGGAGGAAGAGAACAAATTCAAATAAAAAAATAAAATGTTGCATAAAAAAACATAAAAAAAAAAAAAACAGAAGTTAAAGTAGGCTAAAAAGACAAAAACCAGTGACAAAACAAAGACATTTCAAAACCAGCATAATGCAATCTTGATCATTTCCACTAAAAAGTCAGATTCTCAACTAAGAATTTTCCTATTAAATCATACACATTACTTTGTACACGGCTGTTAGGATTTGAGCTTCTCAGCCGTTGGCAGAATCATCAATTGTTGTCACTGAATCTTCCAGCACATACACGACGTCCGATTATAAGTCTTCATTGGATTTTCGTGCACAATTGAGTACTCATCTTGTTGAGTTTGTATATGCTTATCCGTTTCTGATTTTTTCTTCTCCTTGAGAACCACCTGCCTCGGCATAACTTCTAGTAAAAAGCATCCTCCATTCCATGTAGTTGCAGAAACCTTGAGTATTTGGAAGATAAGGTGTAGTTCATATGACATAAATATGGGGACTGTGAATGCCATAGTAGCCACTGTGAAGATGCCTTGGATCAGAATATACATAAACTGCCGATTCTGATCCCCTAGCATACCACTTAAACGCCACCATATATTGTTTGCCTTTTGTGCTTTCTTTGAGAGTTCCCTATCAAACCAAGAATACCGCAGAACAAGTAATAATCAAATTGGAAACCAACATGGACAAGAAAAGGGGAGTTGATTAATGTTATCGTGTTATATTATTGTAATTTCAAACTTATTTCTTAGTTCGTCGTTGTTTACACGAAAGCATGGTTTAAACTCCGGATTTAACGCACCAGAGAACAGATATGGGACAGATTCACAAAGAAGAAGTTGAAAACCTGTAAGATGTCATGACTTCAGGATCTCTTGAAAGCCTCTGTTGACAGAAGACATTTACAATTAGAAAATAGAGAGCCTGCCAAAGGCTATAAGCAACTAAAGGAACTACAAATAGCCATGTCCACAGGTCAGATTTGCTTTCTACATAAGGCCATGACACTCTCTGACTCTGAGCAGTTCCTTGAGGATGCATGGCTGCAAAGAATGCTAGATCCCACCATCTAATTGTGAAGAAAACCAACCCTGTACATCAAAACGAACAAGAAAACTTGAATTCTGTGCCACAGTTTCAGTTGATAACTTTCATAACTTGGTTATACATTGAAATCCACATGCAATTATGAGACATTCTGATTTCTGATTACTCTTGAACAAAGAAATGTGTATTCTGACCATTATTTTTGATAATTCCAACGGATTCAAATCATGACATAAACACTGGTAAATTGAAAACTTGGGTGAAAGAAACTGTCCCATGACGTTGACTCAATTAGTGTAGGCTAAAATTCTGCCAGGACAATAAGCTAATGAATTCCTATTCCAACTACTGCTAGCCTAAGTAATAAACTNAAACTTGGGTGAAAGAAACTGTCCCATGACGTTGACTCAATTAGTGTAGGCTAAAACTCTGCCAGGACAATAAGCTAATGAATTCCTATTCCAACTACTGCTAGCCTAAGTAATAAAGTAAGCGAATTTGGTATCCTCAATATGGTGAAACAGCAGCATTTAAGGAATGTAACACACTGCTTTATAACAGTTATGGTACGCTTCAGATGGCAGAAGAATTATTGGAAGTTAAGCATGATTTTCACAGCTTTCCAGAAATGATCATAATATAGTCAAAACTAGCAGATTGATGAAAAACTGTAATTGCCTACACAGATCCACTGGTTATGATCAATGCAGCACAAAACATTTTAATCATACGAATCAAACATTACTTATTGGGGGCAAAGAACCATTATAACCAACATTCAAGTGATGCAAGTGTGCGATAAAGGAGTTACATTACTTATTATTCCATCAGAAGATATAACCACCTTCAGATAAATGTAGAATAAAGACCTATTATTAGTAGCATTAGTCATACAAAAGAAGAGGTCCAACTCACCAGGTAAAAGATGTATGAGGACGCTTGCAGTTTTGTCTAGTGAACTAAAAACTAAGCTACAACGCCAAGCGATCAATGCCCATGCTAGTGGTCCCTGTATTCAAGCAAGCACGCCTATATCAAAATTGAAAGAAAGTAAACCAATGCTATCGCCAGGATGGGTGATATATAAGTTGGTACTACTATCTGTAATTACCTCTGCAAATGAGAAGCAAACCATGAAAAGCTTCTCATTTCTTGGAAAGAACAAAAGATGGACCAAGAAAATTGTGTTGGCATAGTAGCAAAAATCCTGCGGGGCACAAGAAAAAAACTAGATCATTTATATCGTCGATAATGTCTTAAAAACTATTCAAAATACTAAGGAGAAAAGAGAGAAAATTTAAGCTCCAACGTTCCCACTAAATTATCAAAAACAAAGATTTATAGATAAAAAAACTAAACCAAGAGAAAAAATTTAAAGATCTGTTGGAGCTTACCAAAAGATAATAGTGCCATTTCTTATACCGGTAATAAATCCATCGAATAGGAACGAAGGTGAAGAAGAACAAACAATACAAGTAAGGTATATCTTGAGGCCCTGATTAATATAGATGAAGCAATAACGCAACCAACAAATTAGCATAAAACTTACAGCAAAGTGTTAAGAAACAATGCTAACTTAGTTCCAGCAAAAGCAATCAAGACTATACATACTCACTTGCACCTAAAAGGAAGCTAACTGCCCCAAACCCAAGAACACCCAATAGATGAGTCACCTATAAACAAACGAAAGTCCAATCAGAATACATGTTCATATCCAATTCAAACAAAATAATCAAAACCCAGAAACATATCAATCAGATATTAAGAATGCAAAAAGTTATATACAAAAGCATATAGAAGTTTGTTCATCTGTATCAAAGTGTATAAACATACCTTGTTGATGAATCTTTCATGTTCCTCGGCTTGTTTAGCGATCTTATCGGCGTGCTTGGATAAGATTTGCTTCGTTTTCTCCTTCGTTTGTGCCACTCTCTACAAACCCAAATCAATGAACTATCAGAAAAGTTTACAAAATATACTTTTAACTATTTTTTCACCCGTACCTTGAATCTATCTTTGAACCTTTGCTTAACCTTCCCAAATGAAACTGCATTCCAATACTCCAGAGTGTCTTCGTTGCTTAACATTTTCTTAACCTTCAAGACTCTATCCTACACAGAGAGAGAGAGAGAGGGAGAGAGAGAGAGAGAGAGAGAGAGAGAGAGAGAGGAGTGGGTGGTGGTGCTTTCCTTCGAATTTGAGTTATACAAGGTTCCCTCTGCTTCAACAAATGCTTCCATTGATTGTGATTGAGACTCAAACAGAGTTAGTGATGTAGAACAAGGATTAGTAGTTATTTATATTTTGATCGTGGTCTAATGTTGTAATAAGCTCAAAGTTAATCAGTTTTACTTGGTCTAATTTTAGGTAATTTCTTGCGTAGAAGTTTTTAGTAATGTGTTAATGTAGAAAATTGAGACTTGGTAAAGATACTTGAAAAAAAAAATGCATTGAAATAAGTAGCCGTAATAAAACCTTTTAAATCATTCAAATTTAAAATGAATAATATTTTTTTTAAATTTTCTCTCATTTTCTCTGTCAAAGTTTTTATGTCCTAACACTTAAAAACAATAATTTCTTTGTCTCCTTTCATTTAGCATAAAAAAATGTTGGAATTGTGCTTTTCTCTATTATGAACCACTGGCCACCTAAATTTAGAAGAACAATGTTATTAGGACATAATTTGAATATATTTCATTATCATATCGACAATTCATTATGTCTCCAAATTATGTTCTTCAATTATGTCTCAATAGCATTAGTGAATTTAGAAACATTACGCGGCAAGTATGTCATTTTTTTTTCCTTTTATTTTTAATTACGAAAATTCCCACGGTGTTAGTGAGTTGTTTGGAATCCCATGTGAAACCATTCGAACACAACCTTAAGATAATACAAGTGATAACAGTAATAATTGTAAACTCAAACATCTTAAGGGTCAAACTATATGAGAGTTATTCTTTATGAATATTCTAATCATGACATAGATGAATTGTATTTAATTAAAACCGAAAAAAAAATAATCGAGATATATGTAAGTTAACTGCGAATACATCTGATCGTCGAAACAAANTATTTAATTAAAACCGAAAAAAAAATAATCGAGATATATGTAAGTTAACTGCGAATACATCTGATCGTCGAAACAAAAAAAATTATTCGGACACACGGGTGTCTTTTTTTTTTTTTTTTTCGGTAAGTTAACACACAAGGGTGTCTAGGAGGTGGATTTGTTACTATTACATATGTTTGGTTCACATGTTACCAAAATGTTGTGATGGGGATGAGAATAATTAANAGCAGAATATTGGAATATTTCAGGGAACCTAAAGGATGTTTTGCCGAAGAATATTCATTTATCCTTTATAGTGATGCCTTTGTGCACGCACTAATGATGAATCCGGGTGTGTTAATTTTAGAATTTTACACACGAGCGAAATACGAACTCCACAACATTCGAACTCGAAAGCNTTAATAAGGGTTTGACCCTAAGCCCGTTTTATTTGGTACCGTTCCGATATCATATGCTGAGTATAATCAACTCCCATGGTAACCCAATTCACTGGTATCGTGTAAAAAACTATATATATATAAATATTAGAGTAATATTATTGAAACTTAAAATTTAACATAATTTATTAATTTAATGATGTATCGAGTGCTAGAATTTCAATGAAGAAGTTTAAAAATTAAAATTACAAAAAAATACTATTGAACCATATCCTTGCCATGTCATCAGATCAGCATATTAAATTATAACCCGTGCCTAAAAATATTGTGAAATTCAAAAATACTGAGATCAATTTTTAAAAATTAAGTATTAACTTTAAAGGTGAAGTTANGATATTTTACAATTAATTATTATCCGTGTCTAAATGTATAGAATAATGCAAAAAATAGTTAATAATAAATATATTTGTATTCATACTCAAAATCAAATTACAAACATAAAAGAAAGAAAAAATATTTTAAGCATCGATTATAGTGGTGGTGGACAGAAGTAATGGTGGTGGAAGACGGTGATGGTTGTGGTGTGGTAGATGGCAATAATTGTGGTGATGGTGGCACCCATGAGTGACAACAGTGATAATAGTGGTGAGTTTTGGTTGCAACAATGGGTGATGGCAACGACGACGGTGGTGGGGCGACAACGGTGGTGGATAGTGACAATAGTGGTGGTGGATGACAACAAGTGTTTCTAGACGACAGTGGTGATGACAGGTATGGTGGGATTGTGTGACAGTGGTGATGGTGGCAAATGACGATGGTGGTGGGGGGTGGTAGGAGTGAGTGACAATGGGTGACAGTAGTGGTGGGCATGATGGGGGTTGGTGGTTAGCGGTGGTAGGTGTGGTGAGGGTGGGTGACAGTAGCTGGCGATGACGGGTGGTGATGGGTTGTAGTAGTTGGTGGCGGTGGGTGGTGATGAATAACGATGGTGGTGGTGATGGGGTGACGACAGTGGTGGACGGTGACAATAGTGGTGGTTGGCAATGACAGGTGCTTTTAGATGACAATGATGATGGTAGGTATGGTGTGGATGTGTGATAGTAGTAATGGTGGCGAATGATGATAATGGTGGTGATGGTAGGTGTGAGTGACAATGAGTGTTAGTGGTGGTGGGCGATAATGAGTGGTGGTGGTTAGTGGTGGTAGGTGTGGTGAGGGTGGCTGACAGTGGCTGGGGACATTGGTGGACGACGACAGTTGGTGATGGGTTATGGTAGTGAGTGTTGTTTGTGGTGTGCCAAATATTGTAAAATCACTTATTAAAATTTTTGATTTGAACCATGTAATGTATAACAAAACAGTTACAGTAAAACGTTAGACAAAAACAAAAGAGTTACAACAGGGTAACGACATAGTAACAACAAACAGATACACATAACTGTTTGTTTAAACAATAAAAATACTAACCCGATTGTAAAACAGGAACTGTTATTGAACTTTAGGTAGATCAAGACTAGTATTTGACACTATGTCTTTAAGACAGATTTCACCCCCACACACGGTGCTTATAAAAATCGAGCGTCTGCCTCTCAAGATACAATAATGTTTTTACAAATAGAAGTAGCACTCCAATCTGCTCGTCTAGTGAATCAAAATCGTGTTGTGTACTCTCTAAATGCACTGCCTTAATGCCAAAAATGATATGTTATAATGTCTGCCTTACTGTAGAAAACAGACTGATAAATTGAATGAAATTAATAGAAATGAGCCTGGTTATTTATACACATTGGTAACTTTTCGGACAGTTATCTTATTAAAGGACTCAACTCAGAATGATAAGACACAACAGTCAGTAGACACCTTGAGTAACTGTTTTTCATGAGTAGTCATAACTCAGAATTTCGGACTGGTAAGAAACATTAATCCAAACCAGTGCGATCCAATAGGTACCGAAAATTTATTTCGGGTTAAGAAATTCTTACCAAAATAATTAAATAATTTTTTTCTAAAAAGATAGGGTTTGGTCTAACCCACACCCGTACCCAAGTCCGGAAAGGCAGGCGGGCGACGCGCTCATGTGGTTGAACCAAAAGCATATAGGTGCTAACTTCGCTCAGAAAACTGTGGTACCCTTTGAGGTCCAATCCCATAGAGCAAACTTGACTTATATATGCTCATGTTGAATTTATTCCTCAACCAATATGAAATTGGTGTCACATCCCACATTATACTTTCTTTATTTTCACATTTCAAGAGGGTCACTTTGGAGCTTATTTTTTCATTAATTTTTAACTCGATTTGAACAAGTGAATATACTACATTATTCTCTTCACGGAATAGAATATGAACCCACGAAATTTTGTTCAAAATAACAATTAAGTCCCACTTTAATTTAGGCTCAAAATCGACCAAAATTCATTCTTTATACTTTAAAAAACTGATTTGGTCCAATAGTGGGTGGCGGTGGGTGTTGGGGTTGGGTGTTGATGATAGTAAAATGATGATGGTAGTAGTAACAAATATAAGAATGAAATAACGATCGTGTTGGAACAGTGAAAATGGTGATAGGGTGGCAACAACAATAGTGGGGTGGCAATGCTGGTGGTAATGGTGATGATAGTGCGGCGGTGGGGGTGATGGTGAGGCTATTCCAAATACTAAATTTTGTTTTTATAGTATTTATGAAAAATTATAAATTTTAAAAAAACTTTTGAAAAGACACCTTAAATATATCCTTAGTGGTCTATTTTCCCTTTTAAACTTGAGGAGTTAATATTAACTGTCAGATTAATTTTAAGATAAAATTTAAAATGATCTGAACTGTAAAAATAAAAATTTATTTATTTAATTTTGAGATTTGAGTTAAAATTATATAGATTAATCACTGATACAGCATATCAGTAACGTTGTGGCATTATATATATGAGGAAACTGGGGGAATTGCCCCTCCAAAGCGCAAAGGGTCTATGCCCTTTGTCGTACCATTAAGCTTGTTATTTATAAATCTTTAACGGTAGTTCAATGGTTGAACTTGATTTTTGATAATTCATAGGTTTTATGTTCAATTCATTTCCACAAATTTAAGGGCTAGTTACTCTTGTCCCTTTAAGACATACTTTAATCCAACTTAAGTCATAGTGACCAATCACTGAGTTTGAGTTTGAGACACTAATTTGACACAAAGTTAATCACTCTGACAAAAAAAAAAAGATTGCTCTCTATAAATTTTTTCAAAAGTCTCCAGAATGTGAATTTTTAAAAATAGTTTATCTAAGGTGTTCTATATAAAAAATGGTTTTTCGGAAGCCAATCCAATATTAGAAACTTTTGGGTTATAGAATCCAACGTGCAAATCTTTGGGCTTAAAGGACAATCCGGTTTAAAAAGATTTAATTACCCTTTTAATTTTACGCGGCTATAGTATTAACTTTCAAATTTCACTCTAAAATTGAAACTCTTAAGCCGAAATTGCTGCGATTTCAAAATTTAAAACGAAAAATCTTTTAGCAACTTCCATAAACCGATAAATTCCTTCCATAATATACTCATAAGAAAAATAATTGTACACAAATTGTTTAGAACTAATTTGCAACAATGACACGAAGACAAAACGAACGTTTTGATATTCATGTATGTGTATTTTGAACATTCAGTTGTGATTCAAATTCATTAACATAAATATTTGGTTATTTGAGACAACATACATTTCAAAAATAAAATATGCGGTCTAGTTATTAGACCATCTCTATTAGAGACCCAGACCCTTATCCAAATTTTAGTAAAAAAAAATGAATAAAAAACTTGATTTTGTATAAATATAAGTCTGACATTAAAGAATGATTTTGAACTATTTTTACCCAAATTTTAATTTGGGTCTAAAATTGATTCAAGGCTGGAGTTGCCCTTAGATTAACTGTAATAAACACTTGTTTTTGAATGAAACTCTTTTTTGGGTTTTGGTTTTAGAAGTGACAATATTGTTTAATCATTAAGCAACTTGCATTTAGGGTGTTTGAGTACAGAATATGACAACAACACAAACCCTAATGTACAAAATACTATGTAATATAATGTCCCCATTTTAATTTTCATACAACTTCAAGACACATGTTTATGCGGCATATTTACATAAAATCATCACAACATCCTCCATCTGTATGTTGAAAAAAAGATAAAAGGTTCGAATCTTGTCTCCGTCTAATCACTCGAGATTTATTTTTGTATATGTGGTATTGAACAAGCTCTCAAGAAATAATTGTTTTTCTGGGGTGCCCCCGTTCAGGGGAGCCCCTTTGTAATGTAATGAAGGCTTAGTGTTCAATCCACCATTCCAACGTAAAAATGCCTGACTATTCAAGATAGCGTGGTAACTAGATAGTGAATGAAAGTGAATCGGTTAATGAGACTGAGGAAGACACCTAGTCAATTTTGAACTAGAGCAAGAAAGTGAAATGGTAAAATCAAACATGAAGCCCTCGATTAGCAAAGGGGTTCCCAAGGTATAATATATATAATAAAGTACAAAAAGTTTCTAACTCCCAAACTTATAAAATTGTTCGAACGTCGTAGATCATTTCAAGATTGTTGATCCAATGAACCAAAAATTTTCTCCAAAATTTTTTCCGCCTATACACTCTTGACAAGTCAAGAGGACAATATTTTCAGACTCAATGACTTTCTGTCTTACACATTTCTGTGTCTCCCAAATAGAATGGAGTCTATTTTTATTTATACAATCTATCTTTACTCTCTCTCCACTCCCCAAACTCTTGGGTGGGGCTCCTCTGCTGTTAGTGGTCTAACAACACAGTGTGCTGTTAAGTGCAACGTTGTCATTCCAAGCAAAAATAAAGAACCCAGCAGTCTCTCCAACAACGACGTCGTCTCAGGCCCTAAAACAAAATCGATTTTCATCCAGCTTGCCCCAAATCAACAACCCTTCAATCGTCTTCTTCTCAGGCAAGAACTATTGTCTTCCTCATTCCGATTCTTGCTCGAATCATAGTTGTCTTCAAGCAATCTGTCGACCACAATCATCTTCGAGCAATCTGTCGACAACAATCATCTTCGAGAAATCGAAGCCCTAACATCAATGTAAGTTTTGAAATTTGAATAGTATATCTTCGAGCAATTATTCTCTCAAATTTTAATAAGTTATGAACCTTTCTCATGAGTGATCTGACGGCCACAACAGCCACAACTCTTTTTTTTTTGGGGTAAATCTTCTAGGGAATTTGAAAGCTGCATCCAAGATATGGAAGTACATTTTTTCTAATTTTGTTCATAATTCGTGTGATTGACTGGTGATTCAAGAAATGATGTTAATCCCAAAAAAAAAAGGGATATGTGGTTTACTTGTTCTGATAATGTAGTCGATGGTTACTAGTTTTGGTAGGTGAAGGTATATGACCCACCCTTTGCAAGCATGGCCTGAAGTCAGATTTCACTGCCTACGCTTAGTAGCTTCCTATTCTGAGCAATGGAAACTGAATTCACTGCATGTTAATGTGATTGAGAATAGATATATCAATGATATGTGTATAATCAAATGAACCAATTTACAAAGAAGCTCACTGGGATTACCCTAACATCAATGTAAGTTTTGAAATTTGAATAGTATATCTTCGAGCAATCATTCTCTCAAATTTTAATAAATTATGAACCTTTCTCATGAGTGATTATATAATCCAAAAATAAGCTAACTCAAAAATGGTTTTTATTGCTTGTGAACTGTACTAATTATTCAATACACAACTAATAGAAAGTCATGGAACTTACCTTCCAAAGACTCATGGAATGCTCTGCATTGTTGCTGTTCAGTACTACTGGGATGCTCTGCAATGTTGTTGTTCAGTACTACTATGATGCTATGATTTTGAGAATGAATAGAGCTGGGGTCTATAAATTTCATAACATGTTGACTGATAAAAAGTTCATGTTTTTTTGATAAAAAGTTCATGTTGACTGATGAACAGAGCTGGGGTCTATAAATTTCAGTTAAAAAGTTTATCAGTTAGGACCCCAACAGCTCAAGTACATGACCGTCCTGAGTGACTCTTCGGCCTGTTTGAGCTGCTTGTCAGTTAAAAAGTTATAAAGAATGTATTGCTGGGATTTTTGGTGCCAACTTATACTAACATTTTTATTTTTTTGTTTGTAGCGTCAAAGAATGACATTGGTGAATGAAGCTTATTTGCATGGTTGGATCCTCCTTATCCTCAAGAGGTGAATAATGAACATAATGGTGGTGGAGCTGCTTTGTGATCAAAGGGCATGGGTCTGATGTATGGAGGCAAGGCTTTCCAACTGGGCAGAGAGAATGATGCTTGGAGTAGCATAAATTGGCTAGAGTCTTTTTAAAGGATTAAAGCCATTTCTTTAAACTCTTGTTCATTGATTCTTTGTAATTTTCCCATTCTTTGGTTCTTGTAATCTCCTGAATTCATGGAATAAAATTTCTCTTAATGGAACTAGTTTGATGTATTGGTGTATTGGTTGAAGATGGTTCATGATATGAGTGAATGTGTATTGGTTGGTTGAACATGGTGCTTTGGTGTATTGGTTGAACATGGTTCAGCTAATGAATGAATGTGCATTAGTTGTTTGAACATCATGAATCATACATAGGTGAGATCAATTCCATGAAAAAACAAAAATGTGATCATGTATACAAGCGTTTCCAAAGGGATGGTAGATCTTCTAAAACAAGAAAATAGAAGATCCACCATCCCCATAGAAAAAGAATACATTGTAAGTTCACATTTCAAAAAGATAAAAAAGAAATTGTCAAGATCCATTGCAGCAACATCATTACAACAAGATCAATTGCAGCAACAAACCACAAACAGTTAGCCCCCAATCAGCAAGTAGTCCAATATAACAACTATTCATTGTCCACCTCGATTCTCCTTATTAGAATAATCAACGATGTTGTCTAAGAAGCATGATTCAACATTTACCCGAGCATTTTGAGAACCAATTGATGCTTGAGAAGACATGCTTGAGATTGGATTTGAGTGACTATAAGTTGATGCCCATGAGTAGGTAAATCCATTCATATGTGAATTATGCTCATCTGATTGAGACCTTCAAAACAAGCATTCAAAAACGTAAGACACAATTAAAAATAAATAAGAATCCAAAACATTATAACCAAAACATCAATACCTTAGACAACCACTGGTAACAGGCTTCTTTCCAGACATTGCTTGTAGAAATGTCTCAACAACCACTGAAATGATGCTGCAGTTTCATCGTACAATAATGCCGCACCAAATATCACTGTCTCCCTGAATTGGTTGAATCCAATCAAAATGCCTAAGGGTCGGTACTCCTTGTTTGTTCGAAATGTTGTGTCAAATGTGACAACATCCCCAAAGTGGCCATAATCAATAATTATCCTTGGATCAGCCCAAAAAATATTTGTTATGCGCTATTCGACATCCAATTGGACTTCATAATAAAATGATGGATTCTTAGCTGCTTCTGCTTGAAAATATTACAACAAACTACCCGTTTCACTGTATTTCAAGTCTCACTGCCTCTTTTCTCGAATGTAATTTTTTTGGTCTTGATGAGTGAATCCTAAGTTTTCTCTCCCACTTGCTTGGGTACTCAAAAGCTTGTAGGACGCCTTAAGTGATATCCCACAATCCTCAACAATATCAATATTGATGCCTTGAGCTACAGTAACTTTCCGTTGGGATGACATCATGTGCATACATTCCGCCAAGTGCAAAATGTGATTGTGTTGATCTTCCCATTTAACAACAACAAATTTTCCAATATCTCTATTGAGGGATATGCACATGTGAGCGGGACAATTTGTTCGAGTATCTGCCCAAGCCTTTGTTGTTTTCCAATCCCTTTGATCTTTACTCCTTTGTCCCTGTTTACAACAAAAGTATTTTCTGTAAATTAATACACCATCCTTCAAGCACTTGTTGTGATAAGCTTTTCTCACACTGAATCCCACAATTCCATCATAATTGGTGTAGAACCGATAAGCATCTTCTTCCGAGTCAAATTGCATTCTCATACATGGAGTATTGTCTGCTTTATCAATCTCAACACATTCCATCTCTACTATAGATTAGGTCTCCTACATTAAGCAAACAGTTACACAAATTAAATATAAGGTCAAAAACTCAGTTTTAGTAAATTAAATATAAAATCTTATGTATCAAAGCTTATATAACTCAATTTCAACAAAGCCTAAAACACCAACATCCATATATAAAACAATCAAATATACTCACAAAAACGTAATAGAAAGAATGATGGTAGTCTCATAATTATATCAAGATTCTATAGGAAATTTTTTAAAAAAATTATGAATTTTATGAATTGGAATTTCATAAAAAAAAAGCATATTTGATCTTGGAATTTATGAACTTTTCTGCTTCTATGGTTTTTGGAATTTGATGAATCTAATTGTTAAACCATATTTTGAACAAAATGTAAAGGAGAGTTTAAAGCATGTACATCAGTTCTATTGATTCTCCATATGATAAATGAGAGAGAATGATCTAAAATTGAAGAATTAATTGCATTACCAACTGTAGAGGCTATAAAAGAAATTTTCAATTCTTAGTTGTTTCATGTATTTAGTGTTCCACGATGCTAACTATTGACCTATGAGCAGTCAATTTGAGTTATTTTGGTGATTAATTCTAATTTTCATTGAATCTTTTAAGTCTTTCCCTAGAAATAAAGCGTTGTTGAGTATTCTCATTTGCACATAATGGATAATCGAATATTCTGTAAAAGATGATGTGGTTCTTCCTAGTCTTCAGCTGGATCATTTACATGAAAAGTGTTGTTGAATATTCTCCTTTGCACGCTATGAATGAATGAATATTCTGTAAAACATCATGTCGTTCTTGCTATTCAGCTGAATTACTTACTTGAAGCAAATTCTTCAACTGAATTTGTAGAAAGTTTAGTTAGACCTCTGTTGTTTTTACTAATATGTCAAAGTTGATTACGTGATTCAATTGCAACTGAAACAAGAGTTTCTTAATGTGCTTATTGCCTCTGTTGCTTAATAGAGTTCAGATTTAGAATTCTGACAGGGATGCACTGATGGCAGCTACTTTTGTGCTTATTTCAAACCATAAAACATTTAATTGGTTGTTGTTTTCTTTTGTTAATGGATCTTTGTTATGCAAGAGATTACAAACACAAAATGAAGAAATTGCCTAAGAGTGTGAAATCATAGGAGATGAGGTTGAAGTGTCAATCATCCACTACAGAGAAACAAAAAGAGAATAACAATGGAAATTTTGGAATTTTTGTTGGTGATTACAACTTCTATGCAGAGTTTTTTTGGATGTTGTTTAGGTGGGGCTGATTGTTGATTTTGGAGGGAATGAGCAATATGTTTTTTGCATTTTGTTGATTTGTTCTGCACAAGTGGAAGATGGTGGAAGACGACCTCGTTGCTGTCTTTGTTGGGTGCTGAAGTCTTGGCCAAAACGGCACCGTCCCACTTAACAGCAAAGTTTGTTGTTTGACTTGCAACTGCAGAGGAGCTCCACCCCAAACTCCTATGTCTCTCTCATGTCCCTATCTCTCCCCAACATCTCTCTCTCTCTCTTTCTCTCACTCACTCACTCACGTCCAGAGGTGGTAGAACTCTATTTTCAGACTCAATGAATCTCTCTCACATGTCTCCGCTGTGCATCCCAAACAGAATGGAGACTGTTTTTAAATTTATCCAATCTTCAATCTATCTTTATCTCTCCCCAACATCTCTCTCTCACTCACTCATTCACATCTCTACGAAGTAGCCCAGTATCTCTTTGTCACTCCCGTCTCCACGAAGCAGTGGTTCTCCAGGACTGGCCAAGCAAAACAACAGTAACTCTTTCTCCTCACCCTCGGTGTTTATATATTAAAATTTTTCTCTCTGCTACATTGCTAACTTAATTATCTTTAAAGCATCTTATCTCTCTCTTTCTCTCTCTCAGCAGGCCATTCGTAACCCCACCTGAAAACCCCTTTCCTGTTCGTCCTAGCTCCCTGCATATCAATTGTTTGATAAATTGCCAAGTTGATATTTTTTTATCCCCTCTTTGTTTGTGCCCTTTTTGTTAAAAGTTTTGAATTTTTGTATGTTGATATGTTTTTAGGTGGGTGTATGATTTCCAACATCGCCGAAAATCCACCACAAAGGAATTCACGACAAAAGATTCAATCACTAAATGATAGTTATTTTTTTGGTTCGATTAGTATCTATTTTTTTGTCTTTTTTTTTGGTCTGTGAACTCGCGTAAGCGTCGTTTGTCCGTTGCCAATAATAGTTCGTGTTCACCGGTGTTCCAAGAGGGTCGTCTTGGATAGTCATATTCAAATGTGAGATTCAGAAATGCGAAAGTAAGGGACACTTTTCAAATTTCCCCGTCAAACCCCCCATCTTCACCACAACCCGAACACACATACAAGCAACCACAGATGATTGTGGTTATGGTGTCCTGTTAATGCATCCAAACTGTTAGGCTCCCTGTCATAAGGCACAAGAAATGTTTGTTTAAATGTCTTGGAGATACTAAATGTTTATCATCTTTATGTTTGACTTCAATCAGTAAATGATAGTTTTTTTTTTAGTTTGATAAGTGTCTATTTGTTTGTGTTTTTTTTGGTCCAATGAGTATAGATTATGTTTATTGGATGCCTCTATGTTCTAATTTTTATTTTTTTTGAGTGTTGTCTCAAAGTAATAGTTATTGTTGTACTTATTTGAATTTTGGAATTATTTTTGTTCCTTTTTAGAGTTAAATTTTTTTTTTGACGTTTTCTGTGTCATATCATCTATATAAATGGGAAATTTTTTGACTTTTTTTTAAATAATATCTTTAGTCAAGGCATTTTTGATTAATTTTCATTTTTTGGTGAAGTTGATTAATTTTCGGATAAAAATTGTCATTGACAATGAATTGTGCACTTTTTTTGACTACGTTTTCTGTTTTTACTTAACATATGTGGCATTTGAAAAGTTAATTACATTTCATGTTTGTGGTAGAAAACTTTTTTACTAACTTCTGTAGTTTTTCTACACTTTAAGGTGCAATTGCTTAATCTAATGTTTACATTTCTTTCATAATTCAAATATAATTCTAATTTGCACATTGTATATACTTATAATTTCAATGCTTGCTTAACATGTTGTTTTTCAACATTCTGTATGACCAAAAATATATTTTGCATCGACTGCTTATATACTAAAGATAACAATTTTGTATTAGGTTTTGTTTGTTGTTTGAAATTTATATTTCTTATATTTTTCATTTATGGGTTTGATTTATTTTTAGCCAAGTTTTCACTCCGTTGACTATATGTACCTTCTCCCGTGAAATCAATTAATTTTGTCTATGATTATTCATTAATTTAATCATCCATTTTACGACGCTTTGATTTTTCAAATGTTGAATGAGGTAAGTTGTTTTATTTCTTGGGTACTTATGAGCCAAAATGAATTTACTTTTATGAATATTTGTTTTATATAGAAGTAGTGAATTTTATTAGTTTAAGTTTAGTATTTAATGTTTTATACATATGTTAATTCATGACTGTAGTGTGATTTTAAAGAGGGCAAAATATATACGTTCAATGGAGTGATTAACATATACGCTTTCAAGGACATAATGTTAGGTCATTTAGTTATTCCTAACAAGTACATTTTTTATAGTTTATTTGGGAATTGAGAGTTAAAGAATTAAATTGGGAACTAACATTGTTTGAAAGTTGTAATTTAAACATTTATAATAGGGTTGTTGTTAGGGAACTAAAACTAACAGTAATTGCCCGTTTATGCACGGGTGTTCTATCTAATTTCAATGCTATGTTGACACGTTTGTAGAAGAAATTTTGTCAAAATTTTTAAAAATATTAGTGAGTTCATTTTAATCTTTGTTTGTTGAAATTTTATAATTAACATAGTGCCTTCAGGTACAGACAGTTACTAGTAAATCAATAAGTTATCAATGAATGGAAAAAAAAATTCATATGAAACACTGAGTTCAAAAATGAATTGGACAAGCACTGCCAACTAAACAAAATATAACTTCACATAATAATCACGGATGCAAAAAAAAAAAAAAATAGTGACAAATGAAGTCACTGTCAACTAAACGTATAGAATTTCATGTGAAAATTTAAAATTGATAAAATTATGATTCCCACAAATACATTAATAGAAAAAGAGGGTTGAACAAAGTAAAATCAAAATCAAGAGCATCCTTAACGAAGAATCTTCTATTATCGAATCAACGTATAATCAAATAAAATCCATCAAAAACTAGAATATTGACGACAAACAATGTGAAATCTTACAAAATCAAAATATTTAATCATAAAAATAAATTGTTTTTATGAATTCAAACTATAGAATATGAGATTTTCACATTTAAGAATTAAGACAATCTCAATTTCATCGAATTAAGAAATCTGGAAGATATGATCAAATCTGAGAGAGACAGGTTGAATAAGATTTTATCGTGAAAAAATAACGAAAATTAGCTGAAAACATGCATTAAAGACTTAGGAGTTAAAAACATACATAAATTTAAATTTTACTGTGTCCGATTAGAACTGGATGACGTAAAAAATAATTAAAATTATACTTAAAAAATTAAAATATTGAAACTTGTCCTTATTACCATATGGAAATTGGACTGGGTTCTAATGTTGACTATAAAAAATCAAGTATCACTTGCAATACGACATTATTTTATAGTGAAACTTGGAAGTGAGTTCCCTTATATGTACTTATTTGGAGATAAGTCTGGCAAGAAAACTTTTAAGGGGCTAAGTTCATGCTTAAAATTATATGTAATGATTTAAGTTCACTTTTTTTATATATCAAAAATACCCTTAACGGTGTTAAATTTGGTCAATTATGGAAAGTCATATATTATATATTTGAGATATATATATATATATATATATATATAGCAACAAAATGATCAATTTTTTTATGGAAACTGAATATATCTTATTACAATGCTTGAATTACGTCAAAATTTGTGGTCTTTTAATTCAAATTCAAACCATAAGATTACATTAATAATTCAAATTCAAATTCAAACCATAAGATTACATTAATAATTCAAATTCAAATTCAAAATCTGAATCACTAAAAATGTGTTTGTTTGTTACCCAAGGTGCTAAATTACAAAATCTGAATGTTTTTAAAATTTTCCAGGAAATATTCGGTGTTCTTCTTCTTCATAACATACAACTACTTCATTTTTATTTTATAAGAGTGTCGAAGGTGATAGCAACAACGATGGGAGTTCGAATTTTTCTGTGTGATTTCAGTTCAACCTACTAGTTCTTGATTTTGGAAATATTTTCACTTTAATTGGCTTTTTTAACATAACATAATTAACAGTGCTGTTTTGGAATTACCGTAAATTGGAGCTTACTTTGCCGAAGATTCGATGTTACTTACTGAAATTTGCATTTCAACGTTATTTACCAGTGTTATTTATTTTTTTTTTTTGAAATTAGGTTCTAAGTTTTGTTTTTCATGTTACTGGTAGTGCTTTATTAGAATTAGAATTAATTACTTTCATTTTTCCTTTGTTCTTGCCAAAATTTAATGTTATTTACCGGTGTTCGTATTGCGATGTTATTCAACGGAGTTTTTTTTATAAATAAGGTTCTAATTTTAGTTTTTCATGTAACTGTTTGTGTTGTATTGAAATTAGAATTGATTATGTTTATTTTTTATTTTAATTTTCTCTTTATATTTGTTTTATTGGTTATAACAGATGGAGGATAACATATTGGTTTGTTGTAAGTATTGTTCTGAGACTGTTGTGCTAAGAATTACAAAGAATTCAACAATGGATGATGTGTTACATGGGGTGTGTGACAATTGGAATGGGTTAGGTTTCAATTGTGTTGTCCTGTCGTACGTTATTCCTAGACAACCGAATTGCGTTTTGCAAAATGATCATGATGTGAGAAACATGTTTCTAATTGCACGATCTGTTCAGTTGAATTTTGTTGAAGTTACAGTTGTTGTTAAAGGGAATGTGGTTCGTGATTTTGAGAGTGGAGAAGTTGTAAAAAATTTTGAATTAACTGTTGACCCTATTGGTCGCGAGGATGATCTTCTCCCTCGTTTTTGTTCTCACAATGGGAAGGTTTTGTTGACTGATGGATGGTCCAATGGAATAGTAGAGGTTGGGCAGAAGTTTGAAGGAGGAGTAGCTGATTTTTGGAATGTTTTATGCAAATATGCAATCAAGGTTGGTTTTCAGTTTAATTATGTGAAGAATGAAAAAACAAGGGTGAAGGCTAAATGTGTAATGAAATATTCTACTGGATGTGAGTGGTTTGTTGTTGCTACACTCCAACGGATAAATGAATGATTTTACATTAAAAATTTAAACAATGAGCACACGTGTGGTGTGGCTGCACGTACGACAAAGAACAAAAGATTGACTTCTAATTTGGTTGGAGGTCTTATTGTTGACAACGTGCGACAAAAACCTGACATGCGACTAGTTGAGGTGAAAAGTATGTTTCATACAGATTATGGTTTGACCATATTGTATGATCAAACTTGGACGGGTGTTGAAAAAACAAGGGGTATGCTATTTGGTATGCTGTTTGGGGATCATTTGTTGTCATACCAACAATTACAGTGGTATGTACAGGCTGCTAATGAAAGCAATCCAGATAGTTATTTTGTGTTGGAAGATGATTCAGACATGCAGCGTTTTAGTAGGTCGTTCATGTCATTTAAGGCATGTATACATGGTTTTAATTACTGTCAACCCATATTATTCGTTGATGATACTTTTTTAAAGGGAAAGTGTAAAGGCATTATTTTGTCTGTCACTGCAAAAGATGGCAACCGAGGTAATTTTTTTTTTTTTTTTATTTTGGTGTTACTGATTTTATTTTAATGTTACATTAAAATATTTGTATGTATGTTACTGTTTATTTATGTTATTGTTTGTGTTGTTATATGTATTGCAGGGTTGTTCCCCTTAGCCTTTGCTGTTGTTGATTTAGAAAATGAGTGTAATTGACGTTGGTTTTTAGAACAATTAACTGAGATTTTTGATAAATCTAAGGACCTTACCATTATGTCTGATCGCAACATTGGCTTGATGGAAGTAATGTCAAAGGTCTTTCCAACGGTGCACCATTCGTTCTGCCTACAACACCTAAAAGCAAATCTGAGAGATAAGTATAGTGGAGGTCGCTTTACCCATGTGTTTTGCGAGCGTATGGGTTTTTTGTTTATAATTTGTGCTTATGCTCTGACAGAAGTATTTTTCAAGGAAAAGCTTGATGCATTTCGACGTGAAGAAGGAGTCGTTGCTGATAAGTTTTTGAAAAACCTTCCATTTGAGAAATGGGCGAATGCTTTTTTCAAGGGGAAACGTTATGGGAAAATGTCTTCAAATGCGGCAGAGTCATTCAATGTTTGGATCACGAAGTCACGTTATCTACCTATCACAAGCATGATTGACACAATAAAGAGGCAGATCATAAATCAAATAGGCTACTGCTTGAGCACATTATCATAGTGGAATGACATTAATTGTCCAAAATTGAAACCAAACTTCAAGCACTAAGTGTCATTCCTGGTTTGTTAGGGTGTCATCAAGTCATGTTTTCGAGGTTAATTCAATCCTTCAGTGACGGTTGACATTGAGAGTTGCACGTGCTCATGCCACCAATGGCAGATCAATGGTTTACTATGTACCAATGATATGGCTGCAATTCAAAAGAGTGGAATGAACATCAATGAGTTTGTTGATTATTTTTATCAGGTTACTACTTACAGACTGTGTTATTCTGAGCCTATACACCTTATTCCAACACTCAGTTGCCTTGACTTTTCAACGGTTGACGTTGATATGTTGCCACCATTGTCAAAAAAACAACCAGGCTGTCCACGAAAACGTAGATTTAGGTCTAGAGGTGAGCTTGTTAGGGAAATTCATTGTAACCGTTTAGGTAGTCATAATAAGAAGACTTGTAACAAGCCATTGTAATATTCCGTATGTTTTTTTGGAATAATATGTTATTTTTATTTTTTTTCAACTCTTTTTGGGTTCCTATGTTACACATTGGGAATACCATGGGTTATCCAGTGTGAAAAATTAAT
This sequence comes from Ilex paraguariensis, assembly GCA_963454935.2. Lineage (NCBI taxonomy): Eukaryota > Viridiplantae > Streptophyta > Magnoliopsida > Aquifoliales > Aquifoliaceae > Ilex > Ilex paraguariensis. The sequence goes on from CAUOFW020001369.1 coordinate 752,551, forward strand.
AGTGTAGTATTTATTCTCGCATGGATTATATGTTTTATGTTACTATTAATGTAACCCCAATGTTACTATTTAATGCTCATGTTAGAGAGTAACCAATGTTATTATGTAAAACGGATTTTTTGTGATTAATTAATTTGGAGGAAATTTAAATAATGTTACTTTGTTTGGGTAACCACGAATGAAAGAGTTTTCAACTGTTTTACAAAGAGATTATACAAACAATTCCCAGTCATGTGGCTAACAACATTTACATTCACTAAGAACTTCATTTCAGCATTCTAAAATAAAATTGGATCTATAATTTGGAATAACTTTTTGAGCATGTTACTATTTGAATAAAAATCTGGATAGAATTTCCTTTGTTCCACAAACTTTCCATTACAATCAAATATCAATCTGTCGACAATTACAATCAATTTCTAACCAAATATCAACCACCCAACAATTACAAACAATTTCTAACCTATCCTACAATTAGCCTAATCAATCCTGCAATTACCCTAAAAATGAATAGCTACCCCACACATCAGTACTTGCTATTTGTCTTGGTATCTCTTTCTCAATCTTGATCTTGTCTTGTAATCTTCAACTGTCCATGCATTCCTATGGTTTATGAAGGTAGACACCATATCGGTTCGTTGAGCATTCCATCAGTATTTCTCCCCATCAATCAATCACCTGAATAATAACACGACTTTGTTAAATAAAAAATATTCAAGTATTCCATAATTTGTTTAAATTTTCAAGAGGCATAGTACTTTACATTGTTGTGCAGCTCTTCCCCATCCATGAATTTCAACACATCATCAACATCAATGATATTTTCATACTTTTTTCCACTCCATAAAGTTGTCCTTTTAGTAGAAAATAGTACATGTTAATAAAAGGGAAATTAAGTTTGTTCTGCACAGTAATATATATAAGTTGTTTCATAATGGGGCATTAAGTTACTTAGTTTTTTCCCTCAGTCTAATGCATTTGAACCAATTTGTTGTATACATCCAATCCTAATTTCTTGCAGGCTTTCCATCTTCGAGCTTCAACTCTCTTACTTTCTGGATTCTCACTTGGCATTATAATATCCAAATCATCAACATCAACGCAGCTATCTGATATTTTCTCCTTCCATTTAATTTTGTCGCCTTGATCCTAGATTTCAACTTGTTTAAAATTTTCTTTTCTCCCTATTTTTTTCGTACTATGCTCAAAATCTTCATCTCTCTTTCTTTTTCTTTCTTTCCTTTTGATTTTTCTTACCATCGATGTTTGTTCTACACCTTCGGTGGGCTGAGGTTTTGGTGGAGTCTGTGGGTACTTTTGAGAAACGGCATGCACAGCCATATCAGCGACAACATCATGAAGGGAATTGTTCTCTTCTTCTAATTCGGACACCCGTGATGTCAGTGATTTAATTTGATTTTCTTGTGTTTCTTTATTTTTCTCCAAGAGATCAACTAAAACTTTCAATTTTGAAATTTGATTGTCCCTGTCAACTAGTTTCATCGCATATTCTTCAATCTCTTTCAAATCTTCCTCCCTTTGGTTGCTCCTAATATTCTTGATGATCGTTCGAAGTGCTTCATTCTCCATTGTCAGCATTTGAATAATAAATTTTTGCACCTCATTTTCAACAATTAATCCAGACCAACCTTCATTATCATGGAAAGGTTGTTCTAACTTTTCATCTCGTGTTACCACTTCATCTGGCACCATAAATGCAGATTCTCGGATGGCCACATCAACAAACGCATCAAATGATTGAACGTTTTGAGTCTCCTTTAGGCCAAGATGGTCGTTTGTAGGAACAAGTACTACATCATTACTTTCATGGATATCTTCATATGCATCATCACCTGCATATTCCAATTCTGAATTTAAAGCACTCTTTTTGGCAACAATGCTTTGTTGTGGAACTTCCACACTAGCCGGCACAATTTTTAAATTTTTTCGAATTGCTTTCATTAAGTTCTTCTCACCAACTGTTTTCTTTAATAGTTTCCTTCGGAAGACCTGACAACATCATTAGTAACGTTAAAAAATTGAATCTAATGATTGTGAATTACATAACCATAGCCATAGTAACATCCATTTTTCTACAGTAACATTCATTTTCCTGTTAATATCATTAATAGTAACATCAATTTGATATAGTAACATTGATCACAAATTTAACATTGTCATGCAATTAAACAATTGTCAAATATAATTTAAATACAAAAAAATAAAATTTAAAATAATACCTGATCAGCTACTATGTCGGACAATTTGTTTTGTGAGAGAGTCGCCCAAAGTTTTCTTAAGTCCCATTTCATCCACCGTGGGAATGCATCCACCTTGTCGGCCACAATAAAGAACGTGTGTTCACATATCCAATATTGCAATTTAGATATAGTTACATTATATAGAACAAATAGTGTTTAATAAACAAAAAAAATCAAATAAAATAGCAATCTAAAACTTACTGGTAAAAATAGTACACAACCGGTTACTGCCCTCGGTGTTTCAAACTTCAACCGTATGAAATTCATCATTGCATCAATTGTTGCTTGGAACCAGTCATATTTTTTTATTTAATCTAGATTTTCTACGTACGACACATATCCTCATCTAATTGTTTGCCCCATATTTATAATTAGTAGTGTCACTAAGACATACAAAGAGAACAACCTTGTAAAATCTTCACAATTATCCTTATCAACACTCATTGTTGCCTCCTCCAGCTTGCTTTCTATAATTGGTGCATTCAACCTATTCGTGTTACTGAATCTCCTCCTAACAAATGGTGAATTTTTTTTGCACTTTGGAGAGAAAGAATTGGCTCGACACCATCTTCTATACCAAAAATGAGTGTTACATCAATCTTCTGTATCTTCAAACCTTTTCCACCAATACTAAATCTTGACGTTTCACCATCAAACATTATAATTATGTCCACAATACTCTTGTCATTCTTTTTGAACAATTCTTTATCCATTTCAGTTGTTGATATTGTGTGAAACAAATGTCAAAATGGTGTTCTCTTTAGTTGTCCTCTGTGAATATCTGTAATGTTTAGTTCAGTTATAACCTTCACCAATGGAAGCAAATTAAACCGAAATTGGTGAAATGAAGTTACTTTTGGAGCAGTAAATTTACCTTTTTTTGCCATCAACCTATAACATGACATTTGAAATATCAATGGATGAACAACATACAAGAACATTATCTTAGTAACATGATCATAGTAACACTAACTAATAAACTGAATCCCAGCAACATATTAACATCAAACAAACACAATTCAGTAACTTCATTTTTCAATATACGATTGATTCTATTGCAAAGTCATTGAGTTCCCATTTTACATTTAAAATCAAACAACAATCCCTGTACTCTTCATAAACAACATAGGCTGCATTAAAAGTTAAAAATCACAAAGGGTTTAATCAGTAACATGTTTACAGTAACACCAATGTGTTAGTAACATCCACAGTACCCAAGCACATCCATACATTGAAAATATGAAATCATTTTTTCAGTTATCACACAGCAACCTGATAAGTTTCAATGTACTTTTGAACCAATGGTTTTTGAATTTCTTGAACAACAAAGAAAGCAACAAATAATTTACACATCTAATTATGTAACACATTGATTAAATAACAGTAACATGAACAAATCCATCCCCAAGGCTATATTGTGCACAGTAACATCGAATTTCGAAAAATTGATAGTAAAAAAATAATTCAAAAATTAATGTTACTGTCATAAACTAATACTAACACAATGTTAATGGTTGGTTTATAACACTCAATACATATCAATAACATCAAGATATCAACATTAAGATAATAAATTGTGAAAATTGCTCTCACGGTAACATTAGAAATTTCAAAGTAACCACACCAATCAATGAAAAAAAAAAACAAAATCGTAATATCTAGCTCTTTTATATAGTAACAAGAACTCACAATTTTATTTTCAAAAAAAATAAAACAACAGTATGAACGATATAAGGTGTAATTGTTGTTTTAAAACCCTAAAACAAACATCAAAGTTTATGTAAAATCACATACCTCTCAAATTTTTAAAGAATCCCAAAGCTTTTTGAAGATTTCAAGAATGTTGAGACCAACTGTAGCTTTTCGCCAATGAATCTTGAAAAGTAAAACCGATTCTCGGTTTTCTTGTTTGAAACAAGTTTGAAATTTGAAATAAATTTGATTTGGGTAATGGCGGTATATGTTTTTCGAAGGATTAGAATGAGAAAGGTTTAAGGAAATTGTTGGATTAGTAGCCAAGAATGAAGGGGAAGTTATTGGGTTACACGCCAAGTTTCAAACGACTACGAAAGGTTTTTTTGTCTTGTAAACAAACTGTAAGTTACATGTCGTTTGAGGTTTTCTAATAAATAAGGGTATAATAATAAAAATAGCAAAAAGTGGACTTCAAACCAAATAAATTTTCTTGCAGGATTTATTTCCAAACAAGTCTATCTAGGGAGTCAGCCTCCAAATTTTCCTATTTTATAAGTTGTATGGGAACAACATCTCCTATCGTGTACAATAGAAGATCCATGTGCATATTAAATTGGTTTAGAGGTGCGAAATGGACCGAACTGGCTCGAACATGCCTTGTTTGGCGGCGAGCCAGACATGGCTTAGAACTAGCGTCGTGTGCTGGCCCAAGCACGTGCACGACGTGAAGTTTTGGGCTTACCCTTTTAATGCTATTGGGAAATGAGCCCATTCTAATGAAACTTTGGTGCAGCCCAGGCCCATGCACTGCAGATGGCCCAACAATTATTCCTTTAGGAGAATTGTGAAAGGGTATACAAAAAATTAGACTTATTAGTCTTAAAGTACATCACTCTTACCGTTAGATCTTTTAGTCCTTATCTTCCTAATTTTATTGTGCCCAAGTACACATTTTCATTTTTTTTTATTTCTCTTTGCCATATTTGTCATCCCTTAAACCATGCATATTTCATTTGACAGTTATTTTGTTTTTTGAATTTATTTTATATATACAAATAGATTTCTTATTTTAATGGAAGAATTATATTATTAGAAAATTTGCATCTAATGTTGATTTAGTATATCTCACTCATTTTGAATTTTGAATTGTTTTCTCATTATCTTTGCCATTAAAAATAGGGTAAAATGCAAAAAAAACCTCTATACCGAACCTCAATCTCACTTCATTTTTTTTACTTTTATGGATTTCACTTAACTTCATCCAACTTGTGAACAAACTGAAAATCTAACAGAATCTATTTATTCTAAAGGCACAGTAATTACACGTGCTAATTAAGCGCGTGTTATAAAATAAATAATTTTTTTTCTAAATTAAAAAATTAAAGTACCACTTTTACCCTTCATCTTCCTCTTTCTCTCTCTCTCCAAACCTGCGAATTTGTTTTTGACCTATCAAACGATTTGTTTTCTTAAATCTAAGTTCATTTTTAAACTCCTTGACCCCAAATTGTCTAGACCCAACCTCCTTTTGAAGCTTTAACAAGTTTTTCGAAATTTTGATTTTCAAGTTTTCAAACTCTAGTGGATTTCTTCACTACACACACACACACACACCACTCCGGCCATGACTTCTAAGCATTCCAATACGCTGTACTACAACCCCATAACACAACTCAAGCCTCAATTGAGGAAGAAAGAGTTATTTGATTTGTAACTCATTTGAAAATTCAATTATCACTTTACACTTCAAATAAAAATTCGAGCACACACAAAACATGAAATTTGAATCTAATCACACCAATGAAATCCTCGTGGAAAAATAAGCCTAACCATGTCGTTTGCTAGTTGTAGTTTTTTTTCAAAAGATTAGGGTTCTACAAAGATGACATCACAAAGAAAATTAGTTTGTAATCAGGGGTAGTTTAGTCTTTTTGTATAAATTGATATCTCTATTAAGATTTGTAGTTTATTCACAAGTTGGAGGGGTTAAGTAAAATCCGTAAAAGTAAAGGGGTGAAGTAAGATCGAGGCTTGGTATAGGAGGAATATTATCATTCTTCTTCTCCAAACTACAAGCCGTTATCGTTCAGAGAAGCTCTCACAATGAGAAAGTTCTTCTAAGAAATGATCTGTCTGTTTGTTTGATGAGGTTTTGATTGGATGTCTTGTGCTGTTGCAGATTTCAAGTATTAGAAAGAATCAGACTCCGTTTTAGTAGTGAACAACGATGATTATGCAAGTGCAAAATAAAGAAACCAATCAAGAAGATGGAGGATGGTGATTAAACGTTCAACTTTGGTCGATCAAGTCCTTTCTACTTCATCAATGGAAAGAAATCAAATTGTAAGAAGGGTCAAAAAATGATCATCGTTGTTTTGGCAGAGAGGAACCAACCCAAGTCTCCATCCCTCCATCTCCCTCTCTGGCTGCCAGAGCACCGATTGGTCACACTCTGGTAGTTAAACCTCCCAAAGGGTCTACACCCATGTCCCCCTCTCTCACTATGACACCTAAGTCACCTTCTTCGACAACCCACAACCAATAACCCAATGCCTTCTCTGGCTACTACTAAGTCTCCATCATCGCCTTCTCAGTCTGGTAAGAGTAGAGTGACAATATAGTATTGCAATACAAGTGATTTTACGGAGTTACAATATAGAGTTTAATATTCTAAATACCTTATTTCTAGTTTTTGTACATCCACACTAGGCATTTTAAAAAAAAAAGTGGTTCACCCAAAAAAAAAAAAAAAACCCTAGTGTGATTCACCCAAAAAAAAAAAAAAACACCCTAGTGTGATTCACCCATACTCAGCATTATGGTTGTTCTCTTCGTATAGAGTGAATTGATAGTGTGATACTATCTTGATATTTCAATTTATAGACAATTTGGCTTCATAGTGTAACTTTGTATTATTATTTTTCTATTAAACTCCTAAATTTTAGGTTTTTCTCATATTATATATTTTAACACATATATGCCTGATCAAATTAAATATAAAGCAAAATCAAAATTCCTTAATTTTAGTACTTTCTAAGATAAGACAACTAAAATTCCTTTATTTTATTTGTCAGATTTCAAAGGTTTCCAAAAATTTTGAAACATATCCCTAAAATATGAAATAAGGAGATAGGGGGAGAGAGAGAGAGAGAAAGAGAGAGGCGATGGCTATGGGGAAGATTTATTATGTATTTTGATTTTCTAAACCGTTTTAGGTAACTGCTATATATTAAAAGAGTATTCAAGTTTTTTTAAATCACTAGATCACTTTTTTACAAAAAAATTTTCACTATGAAATTATCCACTAATTAGTCTAATTTGATGTATTGACTTCCGAAGGACCTTATTTTTTTGTGCTAAAAATTAAAAGTGAATATAGTTTAAGTTTAATTAAGATAATGCCCTACTCCAAGTTTTGATCATATTGTAATTAACTCCCTTAAGTTTTAATTTTTATAATTTACCCCCTTAAAATTTTTATAGAACAAATTAATTGATAGATTGGATAAAAAAATACAATTTTTTTCAAAATAACCCAACCTTTAATAGTCTCTTTCTTTTTTTCCTAGCCAAAACATAACCCCCCTCTATCATTCCCCAATAATGGCGGTTCGCAAACCCTTCCCCAACTTCGGTGCCCCCTCCCCCGCAAACCCTTTTACCAGCTCCCTTCCGCAACTTCGGTGCTCCCTCCCTCGCAAACCCTTTTACCAGCTCCGGTCGCCTCCAACCCACTTACCCAACTCTAGCGGCACCCCTAACCCCTTATCCAATTCCAGCAAAACCCACACCCCCATACCAACTCTAGCAACCCCCCTCCCCAACTCTACCGGTACCCCCAAATAGGGGTGTCAAATGTGTCGAATTGGGTCATTTCGTGTTGGGTTAATTTTGACTTTGTGTCGAAAGTTTCAAAACTCAAACCTGACATGTTTAATAATTGTGTCAAAATTTGTAAACACTAACCTGACTTGACTATTAAGCAAGTTATCCAAACCTGACCTATTTGACACGTTTAATAAACAGGTCGTTTTCGAGTAACATACATAACATAATTTGTTTAACTTTTTAGCACATATAACATAAACTTGTTTAACACACATAACATATTTTCACACTAGTTCATTACCATTAAATACATCATTCAATCATCATCTAAAATTTTAAATAATTTTTTTACAAATAACATATCACATCTCATAAATGAAATTAACTAAAACGCATTTAAGTTTCAACTCAAAAATTAAATTAAGAACTATATTGGTATACTGTCATAATAATGTTAAGAACTATAATGTCAATTAATATAGTAGAAACAAGAACTAATAAGTAATAATGTTAATACTACATCAGTTATACATAATAGACAAATTATATTGCCATAAATAGGTTAAACATGTCTACAATGGATTAGGTAAAGTTCGTGTCCGAATCGTATTAATCCGTTTAAAACATACGAGTTAATTAGGTCAAAATCGGGTTGACCTGATTTTGACATGAATCTGACATGATTTTTTTCATGTTTAAGCGTTTTAACCCGTTTTAACTCATTTAATTTTGTGTCCGACTCATTAATTTCGTATTCAATTCGTGACGTGTTAACGTGTCGTATCGAAAATTGATAACCCTACCCCCAAACCTTATACTTAGCTCCAGCATCCCTTCAACTCCATACCCAACACTAATAGTATTCCCTAACTCATACACATACCTCCAATAGCCCTTCACCTCTACACTCAACACAAGACATCCCCTCAATCCCCAATCCCATCTTTGACAATCCCCCACCACTATCTAATAAGAAAATCCAACACCTAAAAACATCCTCCTTTTTCTTTTTCGTTCTTCTCCAACCAATAAACCACAACAACTAGCTGATTAATCGTGTGTGTATGTATATTGATAATGATGGATTTTAGCTTGGGCTGCCCATTCAAAGCCCAAAAACACCTGATGGGCCCCCTTGTTACATGGCAACTTAATCGCCCACCCACAACGTGCCCGCTTCGTTATGAAAGTAGGTCAAAGCTCAAGGCAGGAAGTCCAGTAACGTCTAGCTCGGTATATGTTTGCTCGGTCATCTCAAGCAAGGCGAAGAGGGCCACCTTGGGAACTAGAAGCTTGATACGAGATAAATCTCAAGTAACTCCCGTCGCGCCACGTGTCCAGGGGATAGGGGGACAATTTCTGGTGACCATATATTCCCTAGTAAAGGGAATATTTGTATAGATTTTGTTTTGAGGATCATGGATACAACTTGTGTCAGACTGATAGACTCCACTACAGGACAAATGAAAAGAGGACCACAGAATCAGTCGAGAGAAGGAAGAACCGCAAAAAATCCTAGATGACCACATGTATAAATATAAGACTAGATCACTATAAAAGGAGAGCTCAAAAGTTTTATGTACAATATACTGTGTAAGAAGAGACTCTCGAGTAAGTAACCTACTGTAACTATTGTCTTCTTTCTCAAGCAATACAAATCCAAAGGGCAAAAGCCTCCATTACAGTGGATGTAGCCTTAGTATTTTGGTTAAGGTAAACCACTTATATTTTGTTTTTTAATCCAACATCGACACTTACTTTCTTATTAACCCAACATTCACAAAGCCCCCATTGGCTCATACATAGTCATTGTTCTGCAGTTGGGTATAATAATGTAGAGCACCATCATATACAAATTTTCTCTCTCTCTCTCTCTCTCAAGATGGATAGTGTATGGTAAAGTTCTTTTAGGGGAGTTTCGTTTGGAGTCTACTGTTAGAGGGCGTTGTTAACAGTATGCCCAAAGTTCAACGTACAAGTGATATTAGGGTTGCACTAACTATTTATAAATTAAATACAAGGGCAAATTAATTATTATGTTACTGTCTAATTTTTATTCTAACATGTATGATAAAGTTCACAAAGTATAAGTTAAGAAGATAGTTTCTCAAGTTGTTGAGAAGATGAGACTTATACTTCTTAGTACTTAAATGTTAAATGTTCTTAGTCATAGGATTATTATATGGGCACTATTTAATCTGGATAGACTAGTATACACTATTTACTTATATTTGATATGAGTTGATCCGTCCAAGTCACTAGTGTAGGAAAACTGCAACATGTGTGTGGGTTTTTTTTAGAGAACAAGTTCACTGAATGTGACTATTAACTAACATAGGATTTTTCATATAGAGTTTTATATATCTGTTAATGTTAAATCCTAAAGTAATAAGTATGCAACTGATCCTTCAACTTGGGACACTATAGTAATTTTGTGCATAGACATTTATATTTTAACTATGCAACATATTCATATACTAATCATTTAACTTAAATATGCATTATCAGAGATAGTTAGACATGCATGAAGACTTATAAGTATACAACATGAAATCTATCACCCTTAATATATAGAGGGAGAATGTCTATGTGTTCTTTTAAGATTTGACTCAAGGAGTCATAGGCCAAGGCAAAATGCAATTATAAAAAAGTTTCTAACTGATCATTAAAAGTTGTAGTCCTAAAATCAAACACATAAAATTGAGTTAGGGGTTTGACAATAATTCAATTGGGACATTATGTGACAGAAATATTGAATTGTATGATAAATGTAGATTGTTTGAGTTCTTTTACCTACTTTGTATTATTCAAAAGTTGATTATGATATGTTGTTAAGTGTCATTCATGATTAGCGGAAGCTAGAAAAATGACTTAATATATATTTATTAATTGTTTTTCATAAAAGAAAAATTAGAAGAGTTCTAATTCAAGCTCAATTAAAGAGAATTCTAATTTGAAATGCTACTTCTTCTAATTCAAGCACAATTAAGAACAAACCCACCAACTTTTAACAGAAAAAATACATAAATTTATGTGGCTGGGATCTAAATCCTATATTAATGGCAAAGGATGACAACAAAGTTTCACTAAGAATCTGGAAACACCGTCAGTTTCCTGGCATTCAGACGTTGTTTTGGTCTTGAGGCTCTTGACCCTCGCCTTCATTCATAGTTCTTCTTGCCCTTTTCTTTACGAATTTTCTCCCCTTCTTGACGACCCACCTGATAAAGTTGAAAGTGTGCACTACGTAGACAACAGCCATCACTCCCTCCCAAACATAAATCCATCTCCGAACCCTATTCTTCATAGTCCTCCACTCATCCAATGGTGAAATGACTTCCATTGAGATCAAATAAGCTTGTGTCATACAAACCAATGCCGTGTACATTGCAGCCAATAGAACCCACGAGACAAACCTTCCTTCCAGAGGTATTCCACTGACCAGCAAAAGAAGCATACTTAGAGAAGCAAGAAAAGACAGTGTGTTGAAGTCCCAGAACTCAGTATATAAGCCAGATTGATTCACAAAAGCCATAATGGATGTTCCTGCAGAAGCAAGTACTTTCTCATTGTTTTGAGGATCTAATTTATCTTCTTGCCAAACGCCACCAGGTGGGTTCACCGCAGCTTGGTAAGCCATGGCCGCTATCACAGTCGCCACTAACATTAACGAATCGGTTTTGAGGGTGGTCCTCGTACCAGCATGAAATTTCGTGTGAAAATCACTTATTACCCGCGTGATGTTGCGATATACGATTTGAAGAATGCTGTTGGATTTTGAAAGTGGTTGTCGTGCGTCGTCTACTGCCTCACGGGGCTCTTCTGCTTGGGATAGCTCATTCTGAACATCTTCTCTGGTGAGCTGGTGGGGGGTGTTAGTATGTGCGAATGCAGGTATGTTTCTAGCTCCTAAAGCTCCAGCTTTGACAAGCAGTTCATGGATTTCCATTGCTTTTAAGTCTCTAGACATATGTTTTATGATATCCAATGCTGTGAAACCATAGCCATTCACTTCATTCACTCTTGACCTAGATGATCCACTGAGCAAAAATTTGATAGTCTGCACAGATTTTTAAGAAATGGTGATAGAATGAATTGTAACCTCATTTTCCACGATGAGTAAATATTAGTCCGAGCTAAAAAATTAATCTAATTTGATAACATAATAATATGTCAAGTGATGGTTGATAACATAACGATGTGTCAAGTGATGGTGGTCCAATAAAGAAGTCTAGGAGTTACGGTCGCAATAACACTATTAGACAAACATAATATATCAATTTTTCATGTTCTAATAACATTACTTTCAAAGATATTTTACATAATTTTCTTAAAATTGTTATTGTTGGAACCACATCCACATGAGCAGGGCATGGTGCAATCCCGCATTGAATGGGTAAACAAAGTGAATAGGGTTATTATACTAAGTTTGAAACTCATCGCTCTGAACTTGAGCTTATGTTTTTGGGTTAAGTTTAAATTCAACTTGTATATTAAAGAAAAAAAAAGTTAATAATTGCAACAGCGAAAAATATATAGGAAAGGGGCAGTAGCAAGTGTTCCACCAAGAAAATACCCAAATAAGAAAATACGAACCATATGAGGGGAGTGTTGGAACCACATGTGAGCAGGTGAAGCGTATTCCCACATCGAATGGGAAAGAAAATAAAATTGGTTAATATACAAAGCTCCAAACTTATCACCTTCAGCTTGATGTGTATAAGCCCGAATCTTAACAGATATGGTTTCGTAATTTTTTCATATTTATATGTATTTTTTCAATATTACAAGCATCAAGAACACTAAAGATTTCACATGTACTTAAAAATTTGATATAATTTATTAATTAATTAACTATGAAAAAGTAATTTCAATCGAAATAAAAAAATAGGCGTTTCGAAACTTGAAAAACAACAAGAAAAAGGCTAAGGATATCAAATTAATACATGCTGGAAAACTCCAAGTACCTCCAATTGCTTTTGTGCCGTAGCTGTATGCAAAATGGTGTTGCCATTGTCATCTTTGACATTTACAAGATCATCATTTCCACACAACTCCACCAACAGCTTCAGAGCTTCGAAACGATTATATGTCACGCACAAGTGTAAAATGGTCTCGCCCCCTTCCAAGCCGTACCAAATCACCTCCGGTCGTGCCTGAATCAACTCTTTAACAACCTCAATTCGACCTTTCATCACCGCCAGATGAAGAGGAGTCCTCCGATCTTCGTCGCGAAGAAGACAGACATCGGAGTCCACCATTAACAAAACTTTCACGATCTCAACAAACCCATTTGCAGAAGAAACATGAAGAGGTGAACAACCTTGCGAATCGATTTCTCTGACCAGGTCTGGCTTATAATGCAGGAGAGCTTTTGCAAAGTCGACATGTCCGAGCATGGAGGCTATGTGCAAGGGTGTCTCATTGAAGCAAGTGACGACAGAAGCTCTGGCAAGAGTGAGTCTATCTTCTTGCATTAACTCGTTCAAGGACTCTACATTTCCACTCAATGATGCTTCGTAAACCCTTTTCTCTCTCATCAATCTGTCTCTTCCCTCCATTGATGATAAAGTAAAAAGCCTATAATGTATTTTTCGTCTTTAAATCAGTTCGGATTTCAGAATAACTTTCTTCCCAAATTTTTCACTTCTCTTTATGCCTGCGTTTGTCAATGTCTTTCCGCGTATGTGAAACAGAAGACACATGCATTTGGAGAGTAATGCAACGAAGACAGCATGCAGTTTCGTAAGATTTTCGCGACAAGTTCAAGCGACGACTCATAAGAACATACCAGACGGCTCAACACAATTGAGGCCTAAAACAGGAATATTAAGTGGGTTTTTTTTTTATTTTTAATATTATTTTTTAAAAAAATTAATTTATTTTTAATTTTTTATGTGAGAGGGGGACAAAAAAAGAATGTATTAATATTGTTGAAAAAGAGATTTCAATTTTTGTTTTTATTTTTTACCGGAGAAAGAGATTGAGTGGGAATAAATATGAGTTGATTTTTGAGTTTTTTTTTTATTTTTTTAATTTCTAAGTTTTTAATGTTATGGATTGAATCATTTATCCAAATTATTGCAATAAAACTTTTGATTAGATTTAATTTTTTTTTGACTTTTTTGTAGGACTTTAAGTTTAATGAATTTAATTTTTTTTTGTGAATTAGTCATATACCTAAAATTATAAGACCTTTTAAAAACTTGGGACCCAAAACTCATGTTTTTTTTCCCATAAAACGACATCAACCTACTAAGGAGTCCCAGCGAGTTGAAGGTGTTTTTTTTTTTTTAATTTATATATATATATAGAAAAAAAGAAATAGGATATATTTCGGGCATTTAATCGAGAGCCTAATTTATTTATTTATTTGTTTAATTAGTTGCGAGTTTTAAAATTAAATAGAATTCAGTTTTTTATAGTCCAGAATAGACTAAGTTTAGAATTTGGAACAAATAGTACTATTTTTTTTTTTTTTAAAAAAAAAAAGCTAAACATTATTCAGATCCCATGGTAATGATATCATTCAAAGATTGATATATTTCTTTATACAATTAATAAAAGGGGAGTAGAGAGTTTAATATCCACTTTTAAAATAAAGTTATTCTATGCATACCAAGTTATTCTACACATACCAATTCTTGATATGTGTAATCATATATCGTATAGTATTTTTGACAAACTTCAAAGAAAATAAATTTACTATACGATATATGACTTGTAATTTATAAACAGTCAATTATTTTTTTTTCTTTTTTTTTTTTTGTAATGGAAAATCTGAAAATAAATTTATAAAATAGTAATTAAACATGTCCTCATATGATTGACAATGTAATAATGTTATAAACTAAGAACCCTATTGCATATAATATAAGGGTGTATACGAAATTTATTTATAAATAATCCTAATCTCATTGTTGAGTGTCGGAGGAGGGTATTTGCTAATTATTTTTGACAAAAGCCTCAAAGATTTTCTTTGTCCGAATTTTCAAAATAGCCTAAAATGTGTATTGAAGTTGATAGTCATCGCTATCGAATTGTCTTTGATTTTCTTTGTCCATTTTGGTGGCCTGATTGGTCTTAGATTTCATTTTGTCTTGGTTCTCTTTGTCAAGGAAATATTGTCTACATACTCCTGCAGTAAAAAAAAATGAGGATTTTCTTATGTCTCATGCCTTGTTGTCTTATCGCACGCCTTGTGTCTTGCAAGGCTTACCTTAATTTATTTATACCTTACAAAAAGAGAAAGAAAATTGGTATGTGATTGATAGTCTTCAAACCCGCGTCGTGGACATGATAAGGTCTTCCTTTTATCAATTGGACTGACCCTTGAGTTAGAAAGGGAATGATCGTTGGTGGAACGTGTAAATGAAATCAATCAGGCACTGTTAGGTTTGTATGCATGGTTTGGTTTTTGATGTATTTTAGCTTTGTATTAGGGTAATAAACAAGTTGTTAAATAGATTAGGTTAATAGTCATTCGAGAAAGAAGATGACTTGTCGATTATTTGCAGTGCAAAGGAGAGAGAAGCAAGAAGAGCAGGACCCTGACCTTGTGCTCGGATCTCTTTGTTGATTTCCTTGAACTGCTAAGCTTGTGTTGTTATTACCTTGATGAGCGGGGGTGTCTATGGCGGGGTGACTCAAGGTAATTTGAAGTCTAAAACGGTAATATTAAATGGGATTTTTTTTTATTTTTAATATTTTTTTAAAAAAACAAAAAATATTTTAAATATTTTTTAAGTGAGAGAGAATGATGTGATACTTTGTTTTTGTTTTGTAAGAGAGAGAGTAAATGTGAATAAATATGAGTTGAGTTTTGAATTTTTTTGTATTTATTTTTAAAATTTTTTATTTTTGAATTTCTTATGTTATGAATTGAATTATAGGTCCAAATTATTGAAATTATAATTTTTTGATTGGACTTAAATTTTTTGGGGCCTTTTGTAAGGCCTAAAATTTTCATAGATTTAAATTTTTTTATGTGAACTAGTTATGAATCTAAAATTATGGGGCCTTTTAAAAATTTGGGGCATAAAGCCCATGCTTTTTTTTTAATAGTGTTGGGCCGACCTTGGTCCATGGGCTGGGTCGGATTACGGCCACGAAATTTTTTTTTGTCAAATCTGGATAGTGTAAGTTCAAGTTCTTATCCAAGTGAATTACAGGTCGGGCCGGACTTCGGGTAGGGGTAGACTATCCGCAGCCCAACCCATGAGCTTATTGAGCGAGCTTATTGGGCAGGACTGCTTGCGTGCTTTTTAACTACATCTAAAATAATGAATATTTTTGTTACTTAATATTTGTGTAAATTATATTTTTGAATCAAAAGTATAGTCAAAATGGATAAAAATAAAATAATTAATAATTTTATTTTTGATTAGGAAATAAATTACATCTAATAGAATGAATATAACCCAACTAAGTTGACACCTACTCACTTATCTATCTTTTGCATTATTCTATCATTTAAAAATTGTATGCTTAATACAAAGAAAATAATACATTATTTATAGTATCTAAATTTTTAAAATTTCAAATTTTAACATTAAAAGACTTATTTCAAAATTTCAAATTTAATGGTCTAAAAGTATATTTTTTTTTAAAAGAAGGGTGGACAGACTGTTGGGCCGATTTTTAACGGGTTTTTTTTTTGCCGGGCTATTGGGCCGGGCTTTTAGCTAGGTAATGGGTTTTGGGACAAACTCAAATCCTCTCTTTAAGGATTTTGGATTCGGGCTCGGGCAGACCAACTATTGATCCTATCAGATTTCAGACATATTTTTTTTAGGCCGAACAATGGGACCGTGGATAACTCGGACCATGGACACCCTTACGTGTTATCATCAACTAATAATAATATATTATATGTGTTGAGTTAAATGGTCACAAGTCGAGTTTTATCAGGTTCATGTGAAAAATTAATAACTTCGTACACGACTCGTTTAAGTAAACAGGAGAAAATCTTTAAACTAAACACAATTTGTTTATTAAGCAGGTTACATGACATGACTTGTTTCACAAACGAATCAAGTTAGATATGGTCGTATTAACACAATAATCCTTTTAACCTTATCACCCATTGGACCTGTTTACTTGAATATTCTTTGAAAAATTATTATTAATTTTTTTTTAAATTGGTCTAACTTATTTTGGCTAAATTTTTTTAAAAAATAATTATTAAACCAAACACGACATGTTTATTAAACATATTTGACGAATTATTTACTTTACAATATCGCTCATACATCTCTATTTAGTGAAATTGTTTAAAGTCCTTGAAGTTTCAGGCATAGAAACTGATGGGTTAAGCCCAAATAGTCCAATTTATGTGTTAAAGTCCAACCCCAGTTGAGGAGCCCAACCTCATTTTGATTCCACCAAGCCCAAGACAGTCCAAGACCGGTTAGACTTTTTGCTTAGCACGTCACCAAGAGGAGAGCATGGGAAGCTTATCTGCACCACCAAAGGAAACGGTCCAAATCCACCAAGTCCAAGACAGTCCAAGACCGGTTAGACTTTTTGCTTAGCACGTCATCAAGAGGAGAGCATGGGAAGCTTATCTGCACCACCGAAGGAAACGGTCCAATCTTTGACCACGTTTCATGAAGAGCTCCCCAACCTCCTCCTTCCGTTGAGGATAAGTCGTGATCTCCACCAAGAATAATCTCTTAGATGCGATAAAGAAACCTTGAGGATAAGTCGTGATCTCCACCAAGAATAATTTTTTAGCTGCTATAAAATAGCTCCAATCTGGTAAAAGAGGGAGAGGAAGGTCACGCCCCCGACTACCGGAGATTACTATTTCTTTGATTCTCCATTCTCTCTCTCAAAGCTTGTATCTCTATTCTCCATACCTTTGAATCAATAAAATACCCGGCAACTGAAGCCATTGAAGAGTGGACGTAGGTCGAATTGACCGAACCACTATAAATTGTGTCTTCTTTAATTTTCTCATTAATTTCATTGCATTTATTACATACATTTGACAGGTGGTGTGCAAAACCATTTTTGTGCATCATCAGTTTGGCGCCGTCTGTGGGAATCGACAAAATTCTCACTCCTGAACATTACATCCATTAACTAATGGCGATCACTACTCGATCCATGAACCAACACGAAGACAATCCTCCACGAGAGGAGGAGGTTGCTCCCCCGCCTATCAACCCTGTTCCGGATACTCTAGCCCCGAATCCCCAACAAATATTGGAGACCATGCAGCAACTGGTTGCTCAAAACCAACAGTTACTGCAACTCATACTTGCTGGACAAGGAGGAGCACCACACGGAGGTGCACAACATGGAGGACCCCAAGGTGGAGCACCACACGGAGGTGCACAACGTGGAGCACCACACGGAGGTGCACAACATGGAGGGCCCCACGGAGGTGCACAACATAGAGCACCCCAAGGAGCTCCACATCCTGGACATCAAGGAGCACCACGCCCTGTTGCTCCACGCCCGGGTGCCCCATTGGGCACCCCACTTCGGGAAGCCCAACATGAGGGAGCTGCACCTCCCCCTCCCCTTGCTTTCCAGGGAGAGGACCCTTATCTCCAGGAGGATGAGGGTGAAAACCAAAGCATGGGGCATGGAAGCCACTTCCATGATCATTCCATAGGAGCCCCCAATCATTGGGACGAGAAGATAAAGGAGGTACAGAATCAACTCGGTGATGTCTTCAACGCCATGAAGGCACAGGGACCCGAAACTGTTGACCACCTGGTAAGGCGTACTGATACCCCTTTCAAACCTGATGTAGCAAACTACCCCCTCCCTCAGAAGTTCAAAATGTCATCTGTGGAGACCTTTGATGGAACAAAGGATCCACTGGACCACCTCGACACTTACAAGACCTTGATGCAATTGCACAACGTACCAGACGAAATCATGTGCAGGGCATTCCCAACCACATTAAAGGGGTCTGCCCGACAGTGGTTTGCTAAGCTCTCCCCCGCCTCTATTACCTCTTTTGCCGAGCTTAGCAGATCATTCGTCTCACACTTCATAGGAGGGCGTCGCCACCAGAAGCCAGTTACGCACCTGCTTAGTATAAAGCAGGACCGCGAGGAGAGCCTGAGGAGTTACCTCACTCGTTTTAACGAGGAGGTACTCCAAGTTGATGAACCTGACGACAAGGTGACGATGACCGCCTTCTTGGGTGGCCTCCGTTCATCAAGTTTCCTTTTCTCAGTTCTGAAGCGCCCACCGAAGAGCATGCCAGAGCTGCTAGCCAAGGCCCAAAAGTACATAAACGCAGAAGACATCACAAGGGCCAGGCGGGGTGAGTCTTCCAGAGCAGGTGAGAAAAGGAAGGAAAGAGAGAATGACGATAAGAAGGAAACCAGCAACAAATATGGCAGGACAGAGAAAGTCCCTGTCAAGGACCGGCTAGGTCCTGCTCCTCAGAGGAACCGTCAACCCTTCACTCCCCTCAATGCTTCCGTGGAACACATCCTATTCCAGATCCAAGATGACCCCGCGATAAAGTGGCCTGAAAAAATGAAGTCTCCTCCAAATCGCAGAAATCCTAACAAGTATTGCCGCTTCCATCGTGACCACGGGCATGACACCGACGATTGCTAGGACCTCAAGAGGCAAATTGAGGAGCTCATCCAGCGTGGTCACTTACGTCAGTACGTTGCTGGTAGGGAACGAGTACCACAACCTCACAACCAGGAAGATCAGCAGCCTGTGGGGGAAATCCACACTATCTCAGGGGGACTAGCAGGTGGGGGAGAATCACTTTCCGCGATGAAGGCCCATGCCAGGAAGGCAAGACATGTCTACGAGATGCGCCCATCTAAGGTGCCGAAGCAGGAAGGCGACGAGGTCATATCTTTTTCAAACAAGGACCTGGAGGAAATCCAACACCCCCATGACGACCCCTTGGTGCTCACCATGACGGTGGCCAATTTTCATGTGCACAGGATCCTGGTAGATAGTAGGATCCTGTAGATAGTGGCAGCTCTGCAGATATCCTGTTTGCAGAGGCCTATGACAAGCTCAACCTGGGCAGGGAGAGGCTACAGCCAATCAGGTCACCCCTCATTGGATTCTCAGGGGAAAAAGTGTATCCCCTTGGATCCATCACACTTCCCGTCACCGCCGGAGTAACACCCCGAAGCTCCACAGTCATGGTCAATTTCCTGGTAATAGAATGCCCGTCAGCCTACAACATCATATTAGGGCGGCCAGCTCTTAACACATTAAGAGCTGTGCCCTCTACCTACCATCTCGTTCTCCGCTTTCCAACCTCAAATGGAGTCGGAGAGGTCAAAGGGGACCAAATAACAGCCAGAGAGTGCTATGTATCCTCTATGAAGGCTAGGAAGCCCCAAGAAGCATTGCAGGTTGAGGTCCTTGACCCAAGGGATGACTCCGCAACAGAAAGAGGAGAACCAGTCGAGGAACTCATCCCTGTGGTCTTAGAAAAGGAGCACCCAGACAGAAGAATTTACATTGGCTCTTCCCTTTCTGAAGAGCTGGCTCCCCTGTTGATTGAATTTTTGAAGCGTAATATGGACATCTTTGCTTGGTCGCATGAGGACCTTGAGGGCATCGACCCGGAAGTAGCTACCCATCACCTCAATGTCGATCCACTGTACAAGCCTGTTCGCCAAAAGTTAAGGGGAGCCTCCACTGAAAGGGCCCAAGCCATGGACAAGGAGATTAGAAAGCTGGTTGATAACGGAGCAGTCAGGGAAGTGGCGTATCCAGAGTGGCTCTCCAACGTAGTAATGGTTACTAAGGCTAATGGGAAGTGGCGTCTCTGTGTCGACTTCACAGAACTGAACAAGGCATGCCCAAAAGATAGTTATCCACTGTCGCGGATTGACCTCCTCATCGACGCCACCGCTGGGCATGAGTTGCTCACTTTCCTGGATGCATACTCGGGGTACAACCAGATTAGCATGCATCCCCCAGACCAAGAGAAGACATCATTCATCACGCCAAAGGGGACATACTGCTACAGGGTCATGCCCTTTGGGCTAAAGAACGCTGGAGCAACCTACCAACGGCTGGTGAACAAGATGTTCCAGTCTCAGATCGGGCAAACAATGGAGGTGTACGTGGATGACATGCTGGTAAAGAGCCTTGCAGCAGTAGACCACATTGATCACCTCCAAAAAACTTTCAACGTCCTGAGGTCCTATCACATGAAGCTCAACCCTGAGAAGTGCGCCTTTGGTGTGGGGTCTGGTAAATTCCTGGGCTTTATGGTCAATCAGAGGGGAATTGAGGTGAACCCTGACAAGATCAAGGCCATTCTTGACATGAAGTCACCCTCTTCAACCAAGGAGCTCCAGCGCCTCAATGGAAGAATCGCAGCATTAAATAGGTTTGTCTCCAAATCTGCAGATAAATGTCTCCCTTTTTTCAAAACTCTCCGAAAAGCCTTTGAGTGGAAACCTGAGGCAGAGGAGGCTTTTCAAAAGCTCAAAGCCTACCTAGCAGCACCTCCCCTCCTGTCACATGCTACCCCTGGAGAAACTCTCCATCTATACCTTTCTGCTTCCCCATCAGCGGTAAGCTCAGTGCTCGTTAGAAACAACAATGGAGTGCAGAAACCAGTTTATTACGTGAGCAGGGCATACCGGGGGGCAGAGGTCAGATATTCAGCACTAGAAAAACTGGCACTCGCTCTGGTCACGACAGCGAGACGGCTGCGACACTACTTCCAGGGCCATCGTATGGTGGTCATCACCGACCAACCTCTTAAAAGAATCTTGGGAAAGCCGGACGTATCTGGCAGACTTCTTAAATGGGCAGTAGAACTCGGAGAATTCGACATTCAGTACCAACCTAGGACGGCCATCAAAGCACAAGCCCTAGCAGATTTCGTAGCTGAACTCACACCAACAGAAGATGGGAACAGTGAGGATCCCCAAATGCCCAACGGAGACATCAAGAAGCCTAACAAAGACCCTCAAGCAGGCGCCCAAGTCTCCTCCCCAGGAGCCCAAACAACTTTTTCTGATGACCAGGCATCCCGGGCTGCACCTCTGGATGCCCAGGCACCACAGGCTGCACCTCCGGATGTCCAGGCACCACAGGCTGCACCTCTGGATGCCCAGGCACCACAGGCTGCACCTCCGGATGCCCAGGCACCACAGGCTGCACCTCTAGCTCCTGCACCACAGGCTGCACCTCTGGATGCCCAGGCACCACAGGCTTCACCTCCGGATGCCCAGGCATCACAGGCTGCACCTCCCCGGTCTTCCACTTCAAATTCCAAATTCTCCACTCATCTGCTTTGGAAACTCTATGTAGATGGCTCCTCGACTAGTGAAGGAGGAGGAGCGGGCTTAATTTTGATCAGCCCAGATGGCACCACTCTCAGATATGCGATGAAGCTCCACTTTTATGCTTCCAATAATGAGGCGGAATACGAAGCCCTCCTTTCTGGATTAAGGTTAGCGATGGAAATGGAGGTTCAACACCTTGCCACCTACAGTGACTCTCAGCTGATAGTCAATCAAGTGAGGGGCGAGTTCGAAGCCAAAGGAGCCAAAATGCAAGAATATCTCAGCATGGCTAGAAACATGATCACAAAATTTCACTACTTCCAGATAAACCACATCCCCAGAGAGGATAATATGGCTGCCGACGCACTCGCAAAGCTCGCTTCATCCATGGAAGCCTCATCAGGGGAACCAGTACTAATTGGTCACCAGTGCGAGCCCAGCAGGATGGACATGGAGGCCACAAATGTTGACTGTGTATCTACTGAGTCAGACTGGATGACCCAAATCAAGGCATACCTCCAAGAGGGTGTGCAGCCAGATGATCCCCTAGAGGCCAGGAAGCTAAGGATAAGGGCCTCCAAGTTTGCCATCTTGCAGGACACTCTATACAAGAGAGGCTATTCCTTGCCATGGTTACGATGTCTTTCACCTGAAGAAGCTCACTATGCCTTGCGAGAAATCCACGAAGGGATCTGCGGGAATCACTCTGGAGGGCGTTCCCTTGCCCACAAGGCGCTCAGACAGGGCTACTTCTGGCCTACCATGATGAGGGACGCCCAGGAGTTCTCCAAAAAGTGCGACAAGTGCCAACGCTTTGCGACTGTGCCAAGACAACCACCCGAGGAGCTAACAACCATTTCAAGCCCATGGCCTTTCTCCAAGTGGGGCATCGATATCCTAGGCCCCTTGCCTCTCAGTAAAGGGCAGTGCAAGTTCGTGGTGGTGGCAGTCGACTACTTCACCAAGTGGTCAGAGGCAGAACCTTTAGCAAAAATCACAGACGCAAAGGTCAAAGATTTTATCTGGAAAAACTTGGTCTGTCGCTTCGGGATTCCCCATGCCATTGTCAGCGACAACGCCAAGCAGTTTGACAACAAGCTGCTGAACTCTTTCTGTTCTGACCTTCAAATAAAACAACCTCACTCCAGCCCGGCACATCCACAAGCAAATGGACAAGCAGAGGTCATGGTAAGAACCGTGCTACGCAATTTAAAGAGGAGCTGTCAGGTGTACTGTGGGCTTATCGAACCACACCAAGAACCCCTACTGGGGAGACTCCTTTTTCCCTCGCCTTCGGAACCGAGGCGGTCATCCCTGTGGAAATAGGGGTACACTCCCTAAGGGTCCAGCACCACGATCCCATCACCAACGAGGAAGGACTCCGTAGCAACCTCGACTTGGTGGAGGAAGCAAGGGAGATGGCTGTAGTCCGCAACGCGGAGTATAAACGGCGCATGACAAGGTACTACAATTCGAGGGTGAAGCCCCGTTCTTTCCAACCTGGGGATTTGGTCCTCAAAAAAGTAATCCTCGCTACAAAAGATGCACGCGAAGGAAAGCTGGGACCAAATTGGGAAGGGCCCTACCGCGTAACAGAAGTAGTGAGACCAGGCACCTACAAAATCCAAGATTCTGAGGGAAAAATTTTACTCCATCCATGGAATGCAGAGCACTTGAAAAGGTATTACCAATGACACCTTGAGAGCATCAAAGCAGTAGAAGTTGGGACTTGATTTGATTTTTAGGGGTGTTACCCAAGATTTCAATGTATTTTTTTTTGGGAATTATTACCCAATATCGCTTTTTATAAGCAATAAATTAATAAAATTTTCTATGCCATTTACTCCAAAAAGATTTTCTGTATTTCATTTCAAAGGAGTATCGGTACAAAAATAAGGCCAGATACCGCCTTTTCAAAAAAAAAAAAAAAAAAAATCAAAAGTCCTAAACACTCTAACTGCTCTCATGGTCGTCCCCCACCTCCTCCTCATTGTCATCAACAGCATCAGATCCCCCCTCATCACTGTCGTCAGTGGGCACGAAAGGTGAGAAGTCAATATTAGGGAAAGCGGTAGAAACTTTCCTCGGAGATCCTCGAAACCATCAATAAAAGCATCTGCAAGACCATTCTCCAAGTCTTCCTCAGCACGGGAAACTCTCTCCCGAGCAGCCGTCAACTTTGCCTCTGCAACAGCTGCCTCTCTGAGCATGGCCCTCCCATGGGCCTCTACAAGCTCAGCCTCTCTGAGCGTGCTCCTCTCGCGGACTGCCAAAAGCTCAGCCTCTAGCTTAGTGGCCCTCTCATGGGCTGCAACAAGCTCACCATCCCTGAGCGCGCTCCTCTCGTGGACTGCCAAAAGCTCAGCCTCTAGCTTAGTGGCCCTCTCATGGGCTGCAGCAAGCTCACCATCCCTGAGCGCGTCCCTCTCGCGGGCCGCCAGAAGCTCGGACTCAAAATTAGAAAACCTTTCATGTGCTGCCACAAGTTCACCCTCCCGGAGCACGTCCCTCTCACGGGTCACCAAAAGCTCAGAATCAAGCTCGACAATCCTCTCCTGAGCAGTAATAAGCTCCCTCTGCACAAGGCTAAGATCCAGCTTCAGCTTGTCTTGATTATAGGCCCTCGAAAGCAAGCAGATGGAGGAAGTCGAAACCTAAAAAAAAAAAAGAGTCAAAAACACAGGAAACGACTGGAGAAAGGGAAATAGCAGACCCTTACCTGAGCCAGACCTTCCAAATACGTGTTGACGATATTATCAGTGCCCGAAGCGCTAAGCTCAGAAACTTCTGGCCCAAACACAAACCTCCCAAGCCTTGCCCTGATAGCTGCTGGTCTCCCCATCATAGAACCAGCCCAAATCGGCACTTGGGTAGAAGTTCCTGAACAAGGAGGAGACAAAGGAGGGGTAGCACGAGGAGAGGATAAAGGTGGAACAGATGTGCCTGGCAAGGAAGATTCTGGAGCAGCAGTTGGAGAAGTTGCCAGTTGAGAAGGAGCCACCGTGGAAGCCACATGGGGGGCATCATCCGTCCTTGTCACTTTGGAAGAAGGAGGGCTCCTGCTAGAAAAATGGGACACCACCACCCTCTTACTTGCTGCAAGAGTAGAGAAGGGTTAGATAAAAAAAAAAAAAAAGGGGAGAGGAAACTAGCTCACCCTTTTTCTTCGAAGAGGAGCTGCCAGATTTCTGAGATGGAGCTACAGCTCTAGTATACTTGGGCAGGAGAACTCCCAAATCTTTACAAGGGCAAGCTTTGACAGCCTCCAATTTCCACTCCTGGTCCCGGGAAAGCACAGGTATATCTGCATGGAAAAAGTGAGCACACACACAAAAAAAAAAAAAAAGGAAAAAGAAGAAGTGTGCAGCATACCGGGTTTTTTAGCAGCACCCCAATGTGTTGGCACCGAAACTCTGTCGGCTTCTGAAGCCCATTCTCCACCAATAAAGAAGAAACAAGATTTCCAGCCGCCGCAATTAGAGCGCATTCCTGTAAGCACTGTACCACTCCGTGCGGTAAAATAGTACCATCCCCTATTTGGTGTAGGGGTTTCGCTCAAATTATATGCTGCATGAAACTCCATAGGGGAAGCATCCTCGTGGTGCACCTTTCTCCATAATGCAAGAAAATCGAGCAGGACTCTCCAACCGTTGGGCGCTAGTCGCCCCGGAGTCAAGAAAAAGTAATGCAAAACACGACAAATGGGGGAGGACATGGGAAATCTTAACCCAGCCTCAAGCATCTCCTCGTAGACAACAATATCCCCGGAAGAGTCATCGCAAGCAAACTCGCCCAACTCAGCCCGACGGCACAACACGGTCGGAGGGATGCGATAAGTAAAAACAAGCCTTGAAATATCTTCATCTAAGCGGAACAAACTAGAAAGGGTGCTCACCTTAGACCCGTCATCATCAAGTCCCACTTTGCTCTTGCGTTTCTTCTTCCGGGGCCTTAAGGAGTAGTCCAAATCACCATTGGGAGAGTCTTGAGGAACTTGAATCGGGGGAGCTACAATAGGGGCTTGATCATCAAGGGCAGCACCCAAAGCTTCCTTACTACTTGCAATGTCTAGCCCAACGCCTGAAAGTGTGCCTGAATGCTGTTGCTTGTCAAAACGAAGTTGACCAGTAGCTTGAAGGGTGTCTGGCCTTCAAAATTGCGCAAAGCAGAATTTTCGGCGCAAAAATCAGCACCTAAGGCGCCCAAATCAGCGCCTCGAGTGGGAATCGGATCAGCCCGTGCTCCCAGGCCACTGCCTAGCTCTCCCTGACGAACCTTGGACTGATTTTCAGCGCCCCTTGATAGAAAAATGCTGCTGCCCAGCGTTCCAAAGCCGCCCAGCGCAGCAGATCTGAAGCTGTCCGGGACAGCAGAAGCAGCAGCTAGGCTGCTGCCCAGCGCACCTGGGCTGTCCAGGACAGCAAGGCCAGCGCCCAGGCAGCTGCCCAGCGCGCCTGGGCTGTCCAGGACAGGAGGAGCAGAGCCTAGGCAGCCGCCCAGGCCCCCAGCGCGCGCGCGCGCCCCAGCCGTCTCCCTTCGCTGTCCAGCCCTTCATTTTCAGCCCCAAAGCTGTCCAAGACAGCATTCGAATGCTCAAAACTAGCCTCCAAGTTCTCCAAAATGGTGCCTACTTCCTCCCTTTCTTCAACCTCCACCACTCCCTCTTCAATCGACATTGTTCACTTGAGAAGCTCAACTAGCAAGGAAGAAATCACACTCTTGAAAGGATTCAAGGAGAACACATTTTGGCTTCAACAAAATGGGTAGGACTTGAGTTCTCAAAATTTTCAAGAGGTGGGTGCTCAACCTTAAAAATGAGTGAAATGAGTAACATGAAGAAGAAGACTATATTTATAGTCTAGGGTTTTTCAAAAGAGGAAAAAAGTCCAAATAGAAAATTATGGGCCTCTTCAAAATAAAGTGGCCAAATAGAAAATTATGGGCCCTCTTCAAAATAAAGTGGTCAAATAGAAAGTTATAAGTCCTTTTCAAAACAAAAAGGCCAAACAGAATATTATGGGCCTTCTTTAAAATAAAGTGGGAAAGACTTGAAATTTAAAAAAAAAAAATATATATATATATATATATATATAATCAATGCCTCCCTTCTCCAAGTCTCCTTGGACATGGGGCATTGGGGGGCAAATGATGGGTTAAGCCCAAATAGTCCAATTTATGTGTTAAAGTCCAACCCCAGTTGAGGAGCCCAACCTCATTTTGATTCCACCAAGCCCAAGACAGTCCAAGACCGGTTAGACTTTTTGCTTAGCACGTCACCAAGAGGAGAGCATGGGAAGCTTATCTGCACCACCAAAGGAAACGGTCCAAATCCACCAAGTCCAAGACAGTCCAAGACCGGTTAGACTTTTTGCTTAGCACGTCATCAAGAGGAGAGCATGGGAAGCTTATCTGCACCACCGAAGGAAACGGTCCAATCTTTGACCACGTTTCATGAAGAGCTCCCCAACCTCCCCTTCCGTTGAGGATAAGTTGTGATCTCCACCAAGAATAATCTCTTAGATGCGATAAAGAAGCCTTGAGGATAAGTCGTGATCTCCACCAAGAATAATCTTTTAGCTGCTATAAAATAGCTCCAATCTGGTAGAAGAGGGAGAGGAAGGTCACGCCCCCGACTACCGGAGATTACTATTTCTTTGATTCTCCATTCTCTTTCTCAAAGCTTGTATCTCTATTCTCCATACCTTTGAATCAATAAAATACCCGGCAACTGAAGCCATTGAAGAGTGGACGTAGGTCGAATTGACCGAACCACTATAAATTGTGTCTTCTTTAATTTTCTCATTGATTTCATTGCATTTATTACATACATTTGACAGGTGGTGTGCAAAACCATTTTTGTGCATCATCAGAAACGATTCTAGACGTAACCTTACGTTTCGCTATTGTAAAACCCGATAAAATTCAAATGTTATTAAAAATGGCAAAACGATAATTAATTGTTTTAGTATGAATAGCAAACTTGAATTTTTTTAAAACTCGGATAACAAAACGAACCTCACCATTTATATCGTCTCGTGAAATCTAGTTATTCAATTAATTTTTATGAAATTATGAGACAGTAAATTCACCTATTTATCACCCCGAACCCAATAAAACCTTAACCTAGTGTACTTTGCTTTTTCTTCTTGTCAATGCGAGAATTGAAGAGGCAGTTAGTCTTCACCATAGGACAAATTGAAGTTTCTAACAAAGCCCAATAAAAAACATATAGACGTTGAAGAAACAAGCCCAAAGAAGTTAATCCCTTTCAATATATAATTCCACGGGAGGATTCACAGAAGGCACCAACTTTGGAAAGGTTAGTCCATCAAACTTAGAGAAGCCCCTCTTAATATTTCTCATATTAAGATTCAATTATCATATTTCATCGTCCCAATAACTTAACCATTGGAGGCCTCTCACTCGCACTTTGTAGGCGGAATCTTTGATTTTATGTGAGTTGGATTATATTGTAAAGGTTAGTAGTTAGTCTAATGATCATTGTTCAACTGTTAGGGGTGCAATTTGGGTGAGCCAACTCGAATTAACTCAAACCCAATCTGAAAAAAAAGGGCTTGGGTTGAATTTTTTAATAGTGAAAATTGGGGTTAATTCCTCCTTAAATGACTTATAATGAATTTAGACTTATTTAGGGATAAGTCTATTTTTAATCTTACTAATCAGTAGTTAAGTCCACTATTTTTTTAAAACTCTAAAATACCTTTCTTTAAAAACAACTCTAAATTAGTTTCCTAATTTTTGAATTGTTATCCCTTAATTTACTATCAATGAAGATATATCAATAAAATTTTTACATAAATTTGAAATTCAAATTTAAAGAATAACTGATTCTCTCTCTCTCTCTCTCTCTCTCTCTCTCTCTCTATATATATATATATATATATATATATATATATATATATATATATATATTATATATATATATATTATATATATATATATATATATATATATATATATATATTTTTTTTGAATGTTCCATGTTACTGTTTTTTTTTACCATGTTACTGTTTTTGTTGAACATGTTACTACTGTTACTAAAGTTATTATTTTTTTGTTTTTGAATATTACTATTTTTTGTGTATAAATATTACTATTTTTTTGTGTTTAAATGATACTATTTTTTGTGTTTGATTGTTACTAATTTTTTAATGTTACTATGTGTGTGTGTATATATATATATATATTAAAATTAAAATTAAAAGTCTCTCATATTAAAATTCTCTCTCTCATATCTATTTATATTCATATATATAATATGACTATTTATTTCTCTCTCTTCATATATATATATATATGGGTTAAGCCCAAATTTTAAATCAAGCTCAACCCAAACATATTTAAAAATAAATATATAAATCAATAGATTCAATAACATAACTACAACTAGGGTTTACATTTCACAATTTACTTGAAGAAACCCAACCCTAATTCTAACTCGAATTAGTCCGAGTTAAGTAACCCAAAATCAGTTCGAATTAAATAATTTGAATTCAACTTAGACAGTTATCGGGATTGAATACTTCACGCTGAAGGTGGATTAGAGTTAAGATTATGATTGAAAATTATTACCTAGAGTATTTTTTGGTGACTTTTAATTAAGAACTTAATTCAATATAATCATTAAATTGTGAATTTCAATATTAAATTAATTTACTTTTAATTTTATAATTACATTAAATTAGATCTCTAAATTATGTACAAATAAAATTTTTCCAATTCTAAACACAACCGAAAAAAAAAAAAATTCTAAACACAACCCATGTGTTTTAGTAAGATTCCTCCTTCAAGAAGTTAAACTGGGTCAGAGTTTGAATATAAGGGCAGCAGATCTTGACCAACTTTAGGAAGGTCAATGGGACTTACAAACCAGTTGATGCATTATTACAAAATCTATTTCTATATATAAAACAAATTATTTTTTGAGAGAGAAGACTCGAGAAGCCTTTTCTCTCTTATTTTTCTTAATTTTTAAAATTTTTGTTTTTTTAATTATAAAGTTTTATATTCTTCAATCAATAACTAATTCTTCTGTTGAGAGGGAAGGAAGGGGGGAGGGGGGGGGGGGGGGGGGGTTGGAATCCAATCCAAAAATATAGCCAATTTTAACATGTAACATATACACCACCTCGACTTTATGATAGAAATGTGGGAAAAACTTGATACCAACACCAGATTTCCACATCCCATTTGTTTGGCAGAAAACTCACAGCTTGGGAAAAATATTTTCATTTTGCATGTTACATACATATTGAACTCAAAAGAACCGAAAATCATACATTCATTCTAACTTAACCAAGAACAAAGAATAATTAGGGAAAATCCAATAGCTGAATTCTGCTATTTGTGAAGCAATGAAATAGCATGTTTATCTAGAACTCATTCTGATCCACAACTACACTTTCTAAACCATTACTATGACAATTTGGGTTGCATTTAGCACCCCACCATCAAAAATATATAAGAAAAAAGTCAAGAAATCTACACATTTGAAGAATATTACAATGCTTAACATATTTTAACAAACACAAAACACAAAAGAATACTGATAACTACCTGTATAACAGAGGAATGGTGCTCCTTTTGCTCATATCAGAATTCTTCTTGATCGTCATCAATTGCAGCTGAAGGATGGCTTTCTTTTTGTTTAATGTAGCCATACTTCCTCAGAATCCATATATTCATACGAACAATGTTTCCTATGAAGACGACAGCCATGAGTGACAACCATGTCAAGACTGATATCTGAGTTACATCTCGTAGCGTGGCCTGGACTTCAAAATTACGTGGTGACATACGTCGAAGTGTGAGAAAATAAGTCACCACTTGTGCACTGATTGCAATCCACATTATTACCATTTGAACCCACATCCATCTCCGTCGTTTCATTGGTAGCCCACTAACAGCCAGGAGGATTATGCTTAAAGATGAAAGGAAAGCGAGTGTGTTGAAAATCATGAACAAACCATACTCAAACGGCCCTTTATATGCCAACACTGATGTCCCAACCGTGTGAGGATCACTCACTGGGTTGCCATTGGAGTCTACCTGATAGTCATCTTGCCAAACACCTCCTGGTGGGGTTAATCCAGCTTGAAAGGCCACAGTAGCAATCAAAGAAGCGACCACCATCAATGCGCTTCGCTGTCTACCAAGCCAATCTATACCCTGATGCTTCACTGCTGGCTTCTTTGATCTGCTCTCTGTTGAGGAAAGCCGTTCGTTGATCTGAGGAACTTTTGCCGGAGCCCAGTCACTTGTGATCAAATGCAATTCCTTTACACTTAAACCTCCAGCAGCCCGAATTGAATCTTCGATTTCCATATCTTTCAAATCTCTTGGACTTTGTATTAGACTATCCAAAACTGTAAACCCATTTGCATTAAGCGCATTCACTTCCAGTCCATTAATAGTAAGCAAAAACTTTATAATCTGCATAATTTCAGAATAAACTTCTAGTGAATTCAAATGCATTAAACCATTCAAGTTTTAGGTTCTACCAATTCTCAAATAGACGCAAGGATGCATATAATCCCCTATAGCCCACTGCCCAAATGCCCCAACTTTTCATTTGGCTAATTATAGGGGCCCCAACTTTTGTATCGAATCTTACAATTCCCGATTCTCAAATCTAAAATTTCGATTTCCGACACAAATCTCAATTTGATAACTATGATCCTTATCACCATCCTAGCTCAACATCAACTACTCATTCCAACTTCCAGGCATGCCTAATTTCTTAAGTTTGCTTAATTACATAATTTCCTTCTTATTCCCAAACAGTATGAACACCATTCAACTCACAATTCCATAAGTTTCCCTGATTACATCATTTAAGCTAGGACTTGAGTCAAGTAAATCTAATTCAAAGGGAAACATTTGAAATATGTTCCCTGATTCATTAGGAAACCTCCTTAAGCACTTCATTTTCTTTCAATAAGTATCCCCCTTTTTCTTTGTTTTTGAGTTACAAAAAACAAGCTATCTTCTTCTTCATTCTGATTTTATTCCCCTTAGAAATTTCCCAACTCCCAAACTTTCTCAGACTTCACGTATAGGCCCTTAGTCCTTACCTGTATTCACATATTTACGAAACAACACACACACATTTTTGTTTTAGTTCAATGATCAGACGTATCCGGATTAACTTAGACACACCTGGTCTGGTCAAATGCAGGACCAAGGATTGAACTTAGGAAGTCTTGATTTACGGTCTGCTACCACTTGAGCTACCCTGGGGTTCACACACACATCTGTAATTGAGAAGGGAAAGCATAAATGAATACCTCAATTTGCTTCTTGGCCACAGCAATATGCAAGACATTGTTGCCATCGCAATCTTTCCAATTCACCAACTCACTATTTCTCTTCATCGGTTCCTCCAACAACTTCAATACCTCCAACCTATTATGCTTCACACATAGGTGCAAAACCGTCTCGCCTCGGTCAGTCAACACCCGAGTTAACTCAGGCTTCACTCGGACCAACTCGGTGACCACCCCAACTCTTCCCTTGATGGCCGCCACATGCAGAGCTGTTCTTCCATCGAAATTCCTCACCGTACCCATCTCAGGAGCTGCGAGGAGTAACTCATGGACGATTTCAAGGTGGCACTTTGCTGCTGCCAAGTGGAGTGGTGAACAACCCTGTGAGTCCAACTCGGAGGCGAACCCGGGCTTTCGACCCAGTACTTCCCTGACGAAGGCCGTGTGGCCCAGCATGGCCGATGTGTGTAGAGGCGTTTCTGATATGCATGAGACAATGGTTCTGTCTAAGATCAGAGGATCTTCTTGTAGGAGTTGGAGTAGTGAATCTACACTTCCTTTTTGAGCTGCCTCTGACAGCCTTTCATTCATTTTCTCTCTCTAAAAGTCGTTAACTCAGTCTGTATCTAAATCAAGGTCTGCGTCTGTATCTGTATCTGTATATATGTGATCAAAACTACAAAGTCGCCGCCGAGGAAGTGGTGTGGGTGTGGGTGTGGGTTTGGGTCAAATGTGTTGGGAAGAAACGGGGGACCCATTAGAAGTTTCCAACGCGTAAAGTTGACTTGGGACGACTTCATGTATTTATTTTGTAATTTTCTGGTATTTGAATTTTGTACGTGGCAGATTAGTTTAATAAGATAGTCATGCCTGTTCACATTTTATACTAACATAACATATGGATATGACTTTGCTTTCTGTTTTTTGAGGTTATGTGGGTTGGTTGCTTTTCCACAAGGCCTCCAACGAAAAAAGAAAGAAAGTATGAACACGATTAATAAAGAAATTCACAGTATATAAATTTAACAGATTTAGAGACTGGGTATAAATGCGATTAGTCAAAAATTTGATTCATTAGAAGAATTAGGAAACTATCTATACATATTTATACTTGTATTTACTATTCCCTTGGGTCAATATTTAATTTAGTGTTTTTTTCATTGAAAATCCTTTACGGCGGTATCTTGAAGATGATAAGAGAGTGTTCTACATAGAAGATAGATCATGGCTCGACATTGGAGAAGTATACCTCCCCCTACATAGAGGTTGCTAGAAAATTTCCTTATAGGTGAAATTATACCTTCTGATTACTAAAAAAAAAGATTATAGGAAACTGTATGAAGACATCCACATTCGATCCTTTGAAGCAAAGGTTTTAACCAAGATTTTATAAAAGTCACAAAATCAGAAGCAACACCAAGAGATATTTTCTCAAATACTATGCACCAGGATGAACCAAATCAAAAACATTGAATCTCCGTAAAATTGAGATTGAAAATTAGAATCAAATAATACAAAGTTCGAATAGTAGTGTTTTTAATCTCACTTGTGTAAAATTTTCTCGCACCAGTGTCACATAATTTTATTCTTTTTTTTATTATATTTTTCAATCAATTTAACATTATTATTTGCAAAATTTATATAAGAAAAAATCAAACAACTTATTAAGTCAAATATTGATAAGAAGCTGCTTCTGCTACTTTGACAATTGCCCCATATTCATGTGTGAACTGGGGGCTGACGGGAATAAAAATGCAATAAACAAAAGGGAAAAAACAAATTGGGTGAGAATGTGTATGGACCAAGCAATGGGATTCTTGACAATGACCATTTGTTTATCTTGTTCAAATATCAAACAAGAAAATACTTTCCTTCTGTCTTCGATTGGCCCATAGTTAGGCCACCATGATCGGCGATAAATAGGACTGATTATTGAACTGAACTACTCGAGTTTAATTCGAACTCGGCTCGGATAGAACTAAATTTAAACGAGTCAAGCTTGAACAATTTTTTAAAGGTTCAACTCAAATTCACAAAACTCGGCTCGATTATCAACCCTAGTAATAAATAGACTTGAAGGGACTTGAGACAAACACCAAAGTCTTTCAGCTGTCATATGAGACATAACAGAGCATCCAGTTTTACAATTTTATGAAAAGGAGATAATAGAAACACCAGACTTATGTTTTCAGAAATTGATTATAACTCATTCAAGCCCCAATTAACAAGATCGGATAAAGTTCTAGTCAGCATCAAAGAGGCCAGATCTTCTGAATTTGGACAGAATCTCAAAATGAATTTTAATTCAACATGCACAAACCATACAAATTATTATCCATAAACACTTTTTTCAGAAGTCGATAAAAGATTATCAGGCCTGCGTTCAACTTGGAATAAGTTTTTACCAAATGAAAAAACTAAATAAATGATGCATTCCAGCAAGAGTAAAAACCTACATGTATCCAAGTTCGAACCAACTAATATGCATTTAAGAGTTCGGAAACTAGCATTATATCACAGCATAAACAATGTATTTAGTACTTCATACACATTCCTTGCTCACACACAAGACCGAAAACCTGATGATAACTGGACAGTTAGCTGAGACTCACATGGGACAAATACAAAAGTTGAGAGCCCACCAACCTCAATGGGATATCAGGGTCGTGCTCTCTTGTTGCTGCATGAAGGGCACTTGTACTGCTTGATGTGCTCTGCCCTGGCAGGAGTGATCTTCACACACTTTCCGTGGAACCACTTCTCACATACATCACAGAAAATCCAGAATTCATCAGAAGCATAGTTCTCCCCACATGCCCCGCACAAGGTATCTCCATGCTCCTCTTCATCTTCCTCCTCAAATACCTCTTCCTCATCCTTTCCTTGCATCTTTGAATACTTGCCCTGGGATTCAGAACCTCGCTGCACATATTTCCAAAATAAGAACTGTTAAAATGGAGGCATGCAGTGGGACAATATGTAAAAGATATGAGAATTGAAATCACGTTGGATTAATCTTCAATGCCTTTCAGAAAAGGATAAAGAGGGTAAATTCAGTAAGTAATACAATGGAAATATCCAACATTTTACCAATTCCACTCTAGGAATTAAACCATAGTAAGGATTGTAACCTTAGATTCTAAAATTGGGATTATATGTTAATAGGAAACAACCAAGGATGCTCACAGCGAAGTATTAGTCAGATATAACCTCGTTATACCCAAACACAATGAATTAAGCAAAATAGTAATGCACAAAAATATATGACCGCATACATCAGAATGATTGCACAGGAAACATGAAAAGATCCTACTCTAAACTCAAGAAAAAGGCACAAATTGTAAACAGAAATATCTTCTATATCTTGACCAGCAACAGCAGTCATTCCTTTGACCATCTACAATCAATAAATCTCAGAAACAATACTTGAGACAATTCTCTTCAGGACTAGGATTGTCTACGTGGACCTCATTTGATTTAAAAAAAGAAACTAAGTTATTCAAGCAAGCTGGACAGAAGAAAACCAAAACTTTGATGCTCTACGAGCTCCTCCACCCATGGATAATGCTTGATAACAAGCCATCCAGTTGCACTGACTTCGTATCAAACTGCTCTATCATATTCATCCTCTCTCCACCCACCAAAAATCCAAAAAAAAAAAAAAAAAAAAAGAAGAAATTCTTTCTCCCCCAACCCAGAGAGTATGAAAAGGAAGTTGAAGCCTGACTTGCTTACAGCTCTAGATCGGCCACCGCACATTCCTCATTTCTTCAGTTCATTAATATCGAGGCAATCCATTTTCCAAGAAAAGAGAGGCAAGATTGCCCCTAAAAAAGGGATGTTTGCCACCATCTGCGCATAGGCTAAGCTTAGGATCAATTAAGTAATACAACAAAGTCCCAAACCTATATATCAGATGAGGACAGGTTAACCAATTGAAAAAGGCTACTGACTGGGTGTATGCATCCATAACATATCCTGTTATTGAAAACCCAATGAAGCCATTGGGTGTATCAGACAGCCAAAAAGAAAAGATAGTCTCCCTAGCTCCACAGGACAAAGCAAAAGCATCAAGAACATAATGAATCATTTGCCATGACACTCAGGGCTGATTACTGACCACCAACCACTCAAATGAACACCAATCCTTAAATTTGGGCAGGAAGTAATTTGTTCCAAAAGCCCCAACAATAGTATTATCTACGGCTATAAACCAAAACATACAAGACAATCTACCACATGATATTTAATTATTCAACCGAACTACGAAGAAAGATGTCACTTTTACCCCTTTGGTATTTGATTTGGATTTGTTGCTGCTGTGGTTCGACAGTGATGACTTATCCTTTACTTGTTTCTTTACAGTTCCCGTTACAACCTCAAAAATTGTTGGAAGCTCATTAATCATATTGAAGAGACGTTTCCTGCATTAAGAAAACCAGCAAGATTTCATCTAATTGATAATGATTCAGCAAATCTAATACTAATTTTCAATTGCTTGCAATTATACATGATCAAGGAATTCAACCTTACAGGACACAGCTCAAAGTTAAAATCCCAGAAAGCAATTCTTTCAAAATTAGCCAAGTAAATTGCGTAATCACTTATCTCTATACATCATAACAAAGAAGAACACATATAATACACCAACAACGAGAAAACAAGGGCATGTTTCAACTTTCAATAAACCCTTATTTTCCTAGTAACTTATAAACTTAAATTCTAAAATGCCCAGAAGTGTAGGGAGAAAGCAAAAAAAACCTGTCAGCCCTGTCAAAACCAAATCTAGCACCAAAATAGAATGCCACAGAAAGTAACCATGCATCACTGTGGACAGCAACAAGAGCCAACCAGTCCTTTTCTTGCATTCCATCTCTTGCAAAGTTAATACCTAATGCAGGTTCTGGAAGCTCCGGAGGCACCTCTTCAGCAGGTAAATTAACTTCCCATTGCTCACTAGGGAACCCATACAGACAAAGATTTTCCTTTTCTGCAAGTTATATAACATAAAACAATACTAATGAACATCCATATTTGAAAAAGAAAGTCACCTAAGATTTCTGCACTGATATCAATTTGCTGAGTAATTGGAAAATGACCATTTTGGAAAAAAAAATTAGTCCAAGCAAACATAAGTAATCATAGCTCCAGATTCATTTAAAATGAGGTCATTTGAATTCCAATAGAGCACAAAGACCATCAAAATAATTCTGTTACATGTTTCACAAGTCCTTTATAAATAATCATACACCTAACAAACACAAGTTTTATGCCAGATTAGATCTCAAATGAAGAAGAAAAAATTGCCTCTTAATGAATGTAAACCTGAAAAAGATGGATGTCTGTTACAAGAAATAAAACAAATCATATGAGTGTATTAAGGGGAAATTGTGAAGGGATACACCTTTTGGGTCCGTTTGTTTAGCGGGATTATGATAGAAAATGCAAGAAAGAGAAATTTTTTAAAATTTTTATGTGTTTGATTAGCATGAAATGGAAAATGATAAAAAAAAAAAAAAAATTTCATTGCTTAGATTTTCTCAAAACTAGCCAACTTTTTTTTCTTGCAAAAAACACAAAGAAATACAAGAAAGTTGTGATGTATAACTAACTTCCTATTTTACCCTTATTTTTCTTAAAATATTTTATTAGTTATTAATTTTAAAAAATCTTGGCATGGATTTAGTTAATAATATAATTTGACTCAGAGACCTTTGTACTGATGGTTGTCCGAATTAGGTTAGGAGTAACTTTTTTAAAAAAATTTAACTTTGAAATATAATACATATTTTTTTTCTTCTTTAAATTGATTTAATATAATGAAGGGTAATTTTGACAATTAGAAAAATTTTCTTGTAACTTTCTTTTCTTTCAAATAATAAAATGAAATTTTTTTGAAATTTGCTCACAAGTTTTTCATGCTAACCAAATACATGCATGAAAATATATTTTTTCTCATTTTCTTTTCTTTCACTTCACTTTCTATTATTTTCACTTTCCATCATTATTTTCTTCCTAACTAAACGGACCCTTTAGGACTTATTCCTCTTAAAGTCCATAGTTCAGACTATTAAGCATTTAAGTCCACTTTTAGTATTTGTTTGGTAACCAGGTACACAATTTTGAAATTGCATATTTTTGTAGTATGTAATTGTCATTTGGTTAATATATGCAAGATTTGGCAGTTTCTATATTTTTTGATTCTGCTTTATAAGATAAATGATTTCCTAAACTAATGGATAATTGATAGTTTGAATTTTGAAATGATTACATTAATAGTGTTGCGAGCCAACTTTCCTTATTTTTGGGATATTTTCAGTTTATTGGTAGTTTCATAAATTATTAGAACAGTGTGTTTGAATTTTAAATAAGATAACCAACATTTTTTTTTATCTACATTAATGAATTTCATCTTCACCGAAATTAATTTTCTCCGAATTTTTCAAAACCACAAGCTGAAATTTACATTCTCCAAAAATCAATCCCTGAAATCCGGCTGTATTAAACGAATTTTATGTTCAAATTTCTCAAACAGCAGAACATAATATCAGGTATGAAGTTTTGATTTTATGTTTTTTTATTTTTTTAGGAACATACTTAGCTATTTTTTAATTACTTACTTAGATTTTCTTCTATAACAACATTATAATATTATATTAATTGGGCATTAGTTTTCATCCATCAATTTTTTTAGTATGTTCATCTATGATTGTAGTGTCCAAGCTTTATCTCAAAGGGTGTCACATTGGGTCATTACACTATGATGCCAATTTATTAAAACCAAAGGGAACATGTGTATTTAATTGTAGTGTCCAAGTCTTATGTCAAAGATGTCACACTGGGTCATCATAGTATGATGTCACTTTTATTAAAACCAAGTGAATGTATGTGTTTAATTGTATTGTCTAAGCCTTATGTCAAAGATGTCATACTAAATAGGTCACATTATGATGTCACTTTATTGTTCCACACTGGGTTGTCACACTATGATATCAAATCCAAATTTTTTTTGTGTTTGAACACTGAAATTAGTGGGCAAATGAGATTTTGTAGAGGATTTTTCAGAGTGAGTTTTGTCTTCCTTCAATATTGAGATTCCATTCCGTATTTAAAGGAGATATGGTGGTAGTTGAGTTATTTTAACTCATCCACAAAGAAACCAAGAAAATAATATACATCAACTTTTGCTACACATTACTTCAATCTTGCCTAAAGATGCTCCAAAGCACTTAAGAGAGCAATCCTAATTGATAAATATTTCAAATAATAACTTTTGAATGTGTTTTCATCAATTCCAACATAACTTCTCATTGCCCTCTTGAAGAAATATAAAAAGATTATAGGGAGTACTATACATTCTCTTTTTACAACCACTTCCTGACATTTAAGCAACAAATAAAATTCAGAGAGAAGCCAACCTTTTAGGGCAGAGTCATATAAACAACATTTGTCCATCTATAGAACTATTCATGGAATGAATCATTTGTTGAAGATTGAGTCATGGACATGAACAACTATCTTGGGTTTATCCTACTCATGTAATACAGTTACAGTTGGGGAGAAGGCAGTGAACCCAGACAAACAAAGAGAAAGCAGAAAAACAAAGGCTACACAAAATAGTTCTTTTTGCTTACAAAAATTCAAAAAAGAGAAAAGTAAGTTTGAAAAAGGTGATAGCAAAAGATAACATTCTTCTGCTAATCAAATGGAGCCACTAATCATGAGGTGACACAAAATTCACACATTCCTCATAAGAAAAATGCTACTTGAACCTAATCTGGGACCTAATACAATGCAGTTTTTGAAAGTGAACTATATTTAACATTGAAACTCGCAACTACTCTAGTGACTACATTGAATTAGAGTCCCAAATTAAGTCCTTATAGCATTGCTCCACATCATAAATACCTAGATAAAGGTGAAAGAGTAAACCAACACGCAGACCCAATATCCATTTACAACCAGGAAAAAAAATTAGGATAAATTGTTTTCCGAAGATGAGAGATAATTTAATAAAACTACACTTTTTCCCCCCTTTTTGCTTTAATCAGAACATGTAAACCAAATCAGTCCCAACGATCACCTTGAAAATTCAAAATAAATGCGCAATTAGTACATATCAATGTATAACAAGAAGCCCTAACTAACCAGGATCGCACTGCTGATAAAATTCTTCAACATCTGCAATAATGAAAAATTAAATAAGCATAAGAATGTGCGACAATAAAACTATCAAATCAAAAACCCTAAAATTCAAACTCGAAAAATTTTAAAAAAAAAAAATGAGTGTGAGTATTATAATGCGCACCAGTGGTGAGGGCTTTGATCATGCCGGCTCGTCGACCCTTGAAATCTCGGAAAACCTCCTCGACTGTGCGAGGATTGTACAGTGCTCCTCCGTCCATGGCCGTTCAATACACACACATACGCAGCTTCGCCTCCCGTTTTCAAAAGGCTTAGCTTAATATAAAGCACAATAAATGCAGAAAATGAAGGCAACAGAGAAAATATATAATCGGAAACTACCAGTTTTCAAGGAAAAGTACATGAATATGCGGACTCAGAGAGCGAGAGGACAAAACGAACACATTGCAACGAGAGAGTGAGAGAGAGAGAGAGAGTTTTAGAGGGAGAAAGGGGGCAAAATATTCTTACGTTTGTTCGGAGATACATCGCCTTTGCTTCTGGTGTCGTACCGGATGAAAAGACGGATTTGCCAAGTAATGGGCCAAGTAGCCAAAAATCATAATCAGGTTTGCCTTTTGGGCTTAGAAGGCCTAAAACCACGGCCATGTGCTGGCCTTCATATGAAGTGTCAATGGCTCAATGGGCCGCCAGGACTTTCGGGTCAATCCCTACAGTATATTTATATAATAAAATAGTTTATAATTCAAATTTTAAAAATAAATAAAATAATTTTTTTTATTCGCGGTTGAAATCGCATTAAATTTTACTTTAAAATTAATCTAACGACTAATATTAACAT
The DNA here is from genome assembly GCA_963454935.2 of Ilex paraguariensis. Lineage (NCBI taxonomy): Eukaryota > Viridiplantae > Streptophyta > Magnoliopsida > Aquifoliales > Aquifoliaceae > Ilex > Ilex paraguariensis. Next base: position 793,859 of record CAUOFW020001369.1, read on the forward strand.
TCTAAATTTAATAAAAAAAATAGGCCTTTAAAGGTGTGTTTGGAGTAATTTTTAAAAAATAGTTCTAAAAATTATTGTTCATGACTATTTTAAAAAAAATAATAGTGTTTGAACCTCCCCACCATTACCTCTACCACCACCATCCCCACCACCACCACCGTTGTGCCGCCACCACTGCCGTCGCCGCCATCCTTTGCCGCCACCACGGTCATTGTCATCCACTACAAATATTACCTTCTCTTACCACCACCAATGTCACCCACCACCTCTCACCCCCACTATAAATCGATTCTTAAATTTATTTATCTTTTCTCTATATTTGTGATTTAATTTTGGATATAAATAAAAATATGTTTATTATTTACCATTTTTTATTACATTGTGCTTTCAGGCGCATGTAATAACTAGTCTATATAATAAAGTAGCTTTACAATTTAAATTTCAAAAGATAAAAAAAATGACTTTTGTTATTTGCGGTTGAAATCGCTTTAAATTTTACTTTAAAGTTAATCTAACGACTAATTTTAACACTCTAAATTTAATATAAAAAATAAGCCCCTAAGGGTGTGTTTAGATTGACTTTTTTAAATTACTTTTAAAAATTATTTTTCATAAATACTTTAAAAAAAAAAAAGTAATGTTTGAAACTGCCTCACCACCACCACCGCCACCACCACTACCATTATCACCACAGCCGCTGTCGTCGCTACCACCGCCTCCACCACCACCACCACCGTCATTGTCACCACCACTGCCCGCTCCCACCACCATTGTCGCTGTCAACACCACCCCCCACCACTGTCGTTGCCACTACCACCACCACCACCACCATGGCTATCACTGCCACCACCATCGGCGCGCACCACACTACAATCATCACCGTCTCATACCACCACCATTGTCGTTCACCACCTCTCACCCCCATTACAAATCGATGCTTAAATACATTTATCTCATTTCTATGTTTGTGATTTAATTTTATATATGAATACAAATATGTTTATTGTTTAGCATTTTTTTATTATTCTGTGCTTTCAAGCACAAGCAATAACTAGTAAGTAAATATTATGTGTAACAGATACACCATATCAGTATTACTATGTGGCATAATCATTCAATGATAATTCATCAAATAGAAAAAGTTTACCTCACTTATTCAAATAACTACCCCTCCGTAAAAGATAACTAGGGTAAGTGATGGATTTTTTGGGAAAGAAAAAAATTAAATGTAAATAGTTTTGAAAAAAATATTAGTGACATTTAGATAATTCGATTTGAAATTTGAGACTATCAAATAGATTTATTAAATCCTACATTGTTTTATATTATAGATTATTTAAACACGCTATAGGCTCAAAACTCAAGCTATTATTTATCGTTCTCTTTCTATACAATTTGCATGAATCCAAAAATTAAAGTTACATAACACAAAAAAAAAAAAAAAAAAAATCATTCACTCACTTGATAAAATCATAAATGAAAAAAATATATATACTTTCATGAAATGTTAAAATCAAATGTGTCACTCTAGTTCATCATTAATGAATTTAAAAGTTGTCATTGTATAATCCAAAAGACAAATATCCAAATATTAAAGAAAATTAATTAGTTACCATATAAAAAATGAATGAATTAAGGTAGACATAATTTTGGGGAAGATATGTGTATGATTTGATGGGAGATTTACCATTGAATTAATGGATGAATTTGAAAGTCAAAGAATTGTGAATAAAATGTGGAAACGAAAGAGTATTAATTTGGAATAATTAAAAATGGAAGGTGTCTTAAGTGGAAAAAACAAAATTCGTTTGTCAATTTCAAATCAATATTTTTGAGTTGATCGGACCAACAAAAAATTAGAGATAAGATAAACTTTTGGATATAACTTATTATTTTCTTAGAATTGATCTGAACTACCCAAAATTTAAGATAAATTTTGAGATTCAAACTCAACTTTATTTTATTATATAGATAATATCCGCATGTAAAAATAACATTTATAAAGGCAAATGGGTTGACCTTTTTGACCATTTAAGCACTCAATTGAAGCTCATCAAAAATAATTAAAGCTAATCATGGTGTAATTTCATATGTGAAACGACGCAATCGACAGATTATATAGGTTCCAACTCTTCTTGACCTTTGCTAACAAAACAAATTAGTGCAATACTAATGGGAGATGTGGTTGCCACTAGCAGTGTTTAATAATAAATCATTAACCTTGAACCTACGAGGCTTATGCTCTATTTGGTAGGGAGGATGAAAAATAGAAATAAGAGAAAGTAAGAGGGATACACTTTTTATCTTTTAAGGATGAAAAGTAGGAAGAACACACTTTCCTTTTTTTGTGTTTGGTTGGATGGATAGAAAATAAAAAAGACTATTTTTTTTTTTTTGCTGGCTAAAATTAAGGGTGACAATAGAGTCGAGTCGTGTCGTATCAGATTCGTATTGAGTCATTACGAGTTTGTGTCGAATATTAGTCAAACTTAACTTAACTCATTTAACTAATTGTGTCGTATCGAGTTACGAGTTGACTTATTTATTTTCGTATCGAGTTCCAGTCGTGTCATCGTGTTGAGTCGAAAATTTTCACCTTTAATTAAGATGGAAAATTTTTTTTTTAACTTAAAATTTTAATTTTTTTATTTTTAATATATTTTTTAATATTTAATATTTTTTATTTTTTATTTTTTTAAAAAATAATTTTTAAAATTTTTTAAAATATATATACATATTTTACTATTGTATTTTTATATGAAATTAATGTATACATAAGATATATAGACAAATAAGATAGATCTCAACACAAATAATTACTTTTCCATCCACCTTCTTTCCGATTTTGGAGGGATTGATTTTGGTGAGTTGGAAGGAAAGTTAATCCATCCACTTTTTCATCTTTCCTACTTTCTTTTTTTACCAAACATGATGTTTTATTTATCCTTCCAACTTTTTATTCTTTCACTTTTTTATCCTCTCACTTTTTTATCGTACCAAACGGAACATTAAAATATAACAGCTGCCACCAAACATTCCAACCCACAACTTGTGACATCTATCTCGTGTTTATCTTTTCAGCAATGTTAATTGGACCTACTTTATTAAAATTATTAACGAACTTATGGAGAACCCTAATATTTATTGGATCTATTATAAATTCAGTGAAATTGATTGACTAAGTTAATAAATTAGGTGTAAATAATAGAGTAAATGATATATGTGGCCTTCAAATTAGGATTCTTGTATCTATTAAGTCCTTGAACTTTTTTTTTGGTGTTAATTGAATTTCTGAATTCTCTAATTGTATCAATTGAACCCTTCTGTCTACATCCGTTAAATTTTTCTAACTAAAAATAGTGAAGTGTGCCACTCACGTGACACAATTGAGCACACATATGGTCCTCAAACTATAGCATTTATTTCAATTAAGCCACTGAATTTTTTTTTTTGTCAATTGAATCCTTCTGTCTTTTTATGTCATATAGTCACATTAGTGACACACTCTAACAAAGGTAGACATAAATGCTCAATTGACACAATTAGAAAGTTCAAGAGTTCAATTGAAAAACAAAAGTTTAAGAGCTTAATTGACATAGAGATCATAGTTTGAGGGTCATATGTATAATTTATTTTGAATAATATTATTCTATTCTTTTTCCTCCCAAAATAACAGATTGGGAGTTGGGAAGAAGGGTTTGTTCAAGCGTTGTGGCTGGAGTGCAAGCACAAAACATGAATCCAATTCCCCATTATATCAATTTGAAGGATTAGGTCTCTTTTCTTGATGTTTATGCAATGAAAGTCATATTAACGAAGTGAAACAAATGCCCTGTTTTGCCTTGGTAGAACCAAAAATAGAAAACTCTGGAAAAGAGACGCAGCCATGATATCTTATGATGTTGTCTGTAATTCCTTTCTTATATAAATGCCATCTATGTTCTAACAGTACTCTAGTATGGCTATTGTTAAATTGGCATATTGGCTATTTGGATAATATTTTACCCTACTTTGACAAAGAGAGAGGAAACTGGGCAGCATTTGCATAGCCAACCTGGCATGTCCTCCCAAACTCATCAATTTCCACGACAGAATCCCAAAACTCATCAATTTCCATGACAGAATCACACGCACACGCGATCTTAACATTATTAAAATTTTTGATAATATAGTTGCAATAAAGCAAACTTATTACTACTAACCAAGGAGAAACAAACTTAGTATTTAGTTCATGTAAAATATTGATTATACATCTATTTTTTCTTCTCCTATTTGCTTGTAACTCGGTCGCTTATAGGTTTATCTCATATTAACACCCTCCCGCGCCCCCCCCCCTCCCCCTCTCTTCACATTTCAATCTTATACAATCATGTATATAGGTGACCTTGGACAGAATCCTCAAGTATAGATAATACATAACTTTCTGGTTAGTAGGAAGCATCAACCACAGTCTCTCTCTATTGTTTATTTATTTTCTCCCAAAATCCCTGCCGTGGCATTTGGCTTTCTCTCTCTTTCTCTCTCCACAGCTACTAACCATCAACCACAGACACACACTGTCTTCTCACTGCTCTTGTTTCTCTTTCCTCTCTTTCAATGTCAACAAACTCTGCTCTCTTTCTCTCCCAAAAAAAAATTACAGACATTCTCCTCACTGTCTATTCACATGATTTTCGTTTCCTTCATAAATGTCCCTATTCAGCTTTCCCAGTTCTCAAATCGACAGTACAGTTACAAGTAGACATAGAAGAGGCAATACCCATAATAAAGTTGGAGCTTAACCCATCCTTTTTCTTCGCTTCCATTTCTTCTCTTATCTCTCTCCTCTCTACATTTTCATATTACAAACCATGGCTTCTACATGGGAGAGAAATTTCCAACAAGACACACCACAACACCGTCCAAAAACACCCTCATTCTCTTCCTCTCTCCTCGACGCCATTTACCGTTCAATCGACGAATCCAACATCCAACAAGAAGACTTTGTTCTCTGCAAAAGAAACAACGTGGCAAAAGTCGAAGAAGAGATCGCAAATCTCCGACGAACAATCATGATCGAGAAATGGATGGAGAATCGAAGCCTTAGCACCAGTCGAAGTTCAAGACCCTTCAATTCATATTCAAGTTCTTCAGAATCAAGCATTTTTTCATCTTCCGAAACAGAGTCAAAACCATCAAATTTCAGAGCAAAACAAGCTCGACCCACTGTTCTTGAGAGATCTGACAAGGCCATTGAGTTTGAAACAACCCCGAAACGTGAAGGACGGTTCATGAGAACAAAGTCCAGAGCGTTGAAGATCTATGGAGATTTGAAGAAGGTGAAACAGCCCATTTCACCGGGTGGTAAAATCACAACCTTTTTGAATTCACTTTTCAATTCAAGAAACGTGAGGAATTCCAAGAACAATGAAGCTCTGGAGAGAAAATCAAGATCGGTGAAGGAGGAGGACTCCTCAAAAACTACCTGTTTGTCAAATTCCAATTTCTCGAGATCGTGTTTGAGCAAAAAGCCATCAAACAGAGGTAATAATAAATCAAAGAGGTCTGTTAAATTTTGTCCTGTTAGTGTTATTGTTGATGAAGATTGTCGACCTTGTGGGCATAAAAATATATACAAAGACGAAACGAGTCTAATCCCACCACCCATTGTTAGAAAATTAGCTGAGACCGCCATGGTTAAGGAGCTCAACAACCAGTTCATGGAGAAAAGCAATGCAGAAAGAAAGAATTTCAGAGCTTATAGTAAGAAGGGTATCAATTTCTTTGATTTAGGAGATTTTCGTGACGACGACGTTGATAATGATGGTGATGGTGAGAGTTGTTCGAGCTCAGATTTGTTTGAGCTTGAGAATATTGGTGGGGTTGGGGTTGGGATTGGAGGGTACATGGAGGAGTTGCCAGTTTATGGAACCACTAGTCTGAAAGCAAATCAGGCCATCGCTGATGGATTGATTCTCTAGCAGCCTGAATTGACCTGAAAAATAATCACTGTAGAGTTGTATTACTCAATTTGTCTTCTTTGTATTAGGTTGTTTTTGAACTGTTAAAAACGTTTGTTAAAACGTGTCATCAACACCAAGTTTAAGGCATTCATTTAAGGGATAAATTTTTCATAGTCTGATTTCGAAGGTTACCAAGATTCGAATTCAAAATATATGAATTTATAACTCATTCTTGTTAACACTTATAATACCCTTAAATGTTCTTTGTATTAGGTTTTTTTATGGATTTTGTATCATAATAAAATGAAAAATCTTGCCCATATTTTGTTATGAGAGGACGTTGATTTAATGTTTTGAATCACGTTTTTTGGATGATTTTTTTACATCGTTATCAAAAACACCAAAAAACAAAACAAACAGACACATTTTCGATGATTTTATTGCATTGTTATGATTTTCCAAGCTTTCGTATTCAGAAAATTACAAACGCAAACACATTGAAAGTGTGTTTTTTATATATAATCGTAAAATGGTGGTTAGCACGTCAGGTAGTTGCTAACTTGAAATCGAATCTAATAGAGGCGACAACCTCATTATTTTTATAACTATGGAATGATAACTTTACTGTAGTAATTTGTACTCCTCTTAAAAAAGTGTTCCATTTATAATGATATATGGTTAATAATACTATAGAGGACCCTCAAATTATGTCCGCTTTTTTATTTTTTAAAAAAATGCTCTTTAAACTTTCAATTGTTTTAATATAATTCTTAAACTACGTAAAAACATAGCAATCAATCTCTTTTATCCATTTTTTTTTGTTTTAAGAGTAATGTTACATTGATCAAAATTTGGAATCAAATTTAGAGCTCAAATAACTTGACAACATATTATTTAGACTCTTTATTGGGGCTCAAATGATATGACACCAAATAAAGAAGCTCAAGTCAGCTGTCATGTCATTTGAGCTCTAAATTTAATCCCAAAATTTGGTCAACATAGCATTACTGTTATTTTAAAGTATCCGGATAAATTTATGTGTACTTTAACTAATCCATTTTCCTGTTTGATCAAAGACAGACCATCTTTGTCGGAACTATGATATTCATGGTCTAATTTCAATGGATTGCTAAAATTATAACTCAGGACATTTAAATTTATAATTTGTCCCTGTTATCACTTGAAGTACTCCTTAGGATCTCATCCAATTTTTTACTAAAACAAAATATATATATATATATATATATATATATATATAACCAGACAACCTTCCTTCAATTTGACCCACAATTCATTTTTCTCATAGTTGCTTGTGTTTTAACAGTTGGATTTGGGCAGAAAGAGTTGGATTATTAGGTGAAGGATTAAAAGTTGAGGGGCATTTTTAAAATAGGACACATAATTCAAGGTCCATTAGTGATATTTTTTTTTACCCCCCTAAGTTTCTTTGAGTTTAAGATAAAATGATTACAATCTGACTTTTGAGAGATTGCACTGTGGGAACACTCGGGGGCCCCACAAAAAGAATCTCAGAAGTCAAAATAAAGCAGGATCAGACCATGATAGCGCACATGCAAACTCACTTTTCCATATTTGAAAAAGTTGATTTCCAACCTACCTCTTAACTTTTGATTCTTAAAAAAAAAAACACAATATCTACCTTTGGCCTATCATGGAATATATCTACTTTTTAAACTTGGCAATCTTCTTTAGATCAAGCTTCGATTAATTTATTCTTTATAAATTTTATAGTCTTGATTTAAAAGATTTATTTTTTATTAAATTAAATAAAATTAATTAAAATATACATAAACTAGCATGAGCATCATAGATTGTAATACTAAAAAAAATTTAAAAAGAAATATGGGTCCATTTAGTGTTTTAGTATTTTGTTAGTTTTTATTCTTTCATTATCTTTTAATCAATAGTTATAGGGCATCTAAATCAAAATTAAAATTTTGAATTAAATTATGTCACGGTTCTATAAAAAAATAATATGGTTAATAGCACTTTCATTTCTTAAAATATTTATTTTTTGTCAGTTTAGTCCGTATTGTATCAATTTTTTTAATTTGTTCTCTAATTAGATAATTTGTCAATTTTTTTGACAGAAGTTACCACGTCTCATTTTTTAGACAGTTTTACATGCCTAACACGTGATTATTCTGTCAAAAAATTTAATGATCTGTCTATGTATGGAATAAAATGACACAAATTAAATATTTTGAATGATCAAATTGATAACAAAAAATATATTTTAGAGACTAAAAATGCTATTAACCCAAAATAATAAGAATAGTTGATTTGCAAACATACACATTATTTCACCCTCTCGGTGCGTTGATGGATCACCGTTAGTCAATTACACATCACAAGTAAGCTAAATAAAAATGTAATAGTTTGAATCTAAAATTAAGACTTAATTTACAAACTTAATCAATTACGACTATTGAATTGAACGTAGACTTTATTTAATATTAGAGTCTATTTAATGATGGTATTAAATTACAACCCAAAATCATGTTCATATAGCATTGCTTGTTAATTAAACTAGTATATAAGGGATTTAGGTTCACTCAAATAATTTTTTTATTAGATTTTTTTAATAATAGATAACTCCCTATGAATTTAAGTGTAATCCATTATATATAAATGTACCTTCACCAAAACATAGTGTGTGATCACCATTAAAAAAAATAAAAATAAAGAGAAAGAGGTCACCCTCACATGAATATTCACACTAACAAAGTTTGTAAGAATCTTTTTACAAAGGCAAATTTATTGAGTAAGATACTAAGTTTAACCCATTCTTGACTTTCACATGTCATGCCAATTTACAACTTTTTATGGTAGAAAATTTCAAAGAGTATCTGGCAATAAAAAGCATGAAAGGCTCTGATAATTAAAATTATTAGTTTCTAGACTAATGATATGATCAATAATTTAAAAAAAAAAAAAAACAAGTCAGAAACATTTTTTTGCAACCAACTGATTCCATGTGTTAGCATCCACACCAACCAAACATGGTCTGTCATACACAAACATATTTGAATTGAGGAAGATCGTGTGTCTTTGTAATTGCTACATGATGGATGTGGAACCAGCTATATTTGCACCCATGATCAAGGACCACGTATCACTTTCTGTTGGTTCGATTCCTTCAACATTTTTGTTGCGGTAGAAGGGTGCATGGCTAGTCATACCGGGGAAGCATGTGAGGCCTAAATCGATAAGTGTTGGAGAGACTTTTTTATTTTTTTAATAATATATTAATTTTAAATTTTTATTTTTTGAGATTCAAAATTACTAATTAATTTTTTTTATCCAAATTATGCTAACATATATTTTTTTATGTTATCCTTATTTATTTTGTAAATTCTTTACCAAAATTGTGGTAGTATATGGTTGACTATATTTCAGAATCTTTTAGTTGCTTATGTTTGTAACTTTCATTAATTTTTTATTATATTTTATTTGTTACGGATAACAACTTTATCAAAAAAAAAATTGAAATTAAATTAGTTTTTATTTTAAATCTTTTATGAGAATGAACAATGTGGTTGATGTTTTGTCCTTAAATGACAATAAAATCAAATTTGAGAGAAGTACATAATATATTAAGTTTGTTTTCGTTTTTATTTTTGTATGAAAAAGGGGGGGGGGGGGGAGAGATTGAAACTTATTATATTTAATTTTTTATAGGAGAATGTCAAAATAATAAAATAAAAATTGATGAAGTCATACTTTCTTGTTTTTTTTTCCCGAAAGAAATGATTATACAATACACACATGACCACATTAACACCATTGCCACTTAAAAGTGGTAGTGGTCAAGGGCTTTACACATACACACAACCCTAAGACTATCCGAGGTGCCACGAAGAGCAAAGAGGTTTTGCAATGTCATTGTGTTCCATTTGTCACTGTTATGTGTCACTATATTCCTCGTGTCACTGTTTTTTTATCATTATAAATTTGTCACTGTCATTTTGTTTTATGATGCAACTGTCACCTTTTTAATTATTATTTTTCTTTGTGTCGCTAGTTTTTGTCAATTTTACTTTGTGTTATGAAGTAATTATTTTTTTAATATCGGATAAATTTTAAATTTGTCACACATCACTGCTATTTTGTGTTATAATGTATTTACTTTCTTAATATTGTGCTCGCAAAATTCAGCCAATTATTAACCGCATTTATAAGTTTGGTGCCAAAATTTAGAACTTTGTAAGTTAAAGTTATAATTTTTTAAATATAAATTATAATTGCAAAAAACAAAATTAGTCCTAAAATGTTAAAATTGACAAAAAAGTTATAAATTTTAAAGGTTAAGTTCTACTTTTTAAGAGTGAAATCACAACTAATTAAGGTATATATATAATCAATCACAATATTTCATGATTAATCATAAATTATCTTAATAAATTATACTTTTACATTTAAAAGATATAATTTTACTTTAAAAATAATAATTTTTTATACGATAGAATTGTCCTAATTTAACCTTAAAAATAATAAATTTTTATATGATTCTAAAATTTTTCTGAGTACGATAAAAGTACTCTAAAAAGTAATCCAGTAAAATGGAAAGAAACGTACAAAGGTTGCGCACAAAAAGCGTTTATAGACCAACTAGTGGTTGGTTCGGGGTAAGAACTAGTATTTTTTTGTCCAATGCTGCCTTCGTAGCTACAACAATTCAGTGGCGCTTAAAATTACTTTTTAGCGCATAGAATATGTGGTTAGGTTTGATTCCAATGTAAGTGCATTGAAATGTCTCGAAAATAATTTTATGGTGCCGAAGAACAAATACTCTCTAACGTATATATAAAATAATTAGTTATTGTCTGTGTCTGAAAATACAGAGTAATAAAAAATAAAAAATAAAAAATATATTTGTATTCATATTTAAAATCAAATCACAAACATAAAAAAAGAATAAATAAATTTAAGTATCGATTGTAGTGAGGATAAGAGGTGGTGTGTGACAATGGTGGCGGTAAGAGATGATGATGGTTATGGTGGGTGATAATGACTGTGGTGGTTGCGACGACGACAATGACGGCGGTGACGATAGCGATGGTGATAGTGGTAGCTGCGACGACGATGATGGTGACTGTAACGGCGATGACGATGATGACAACGGTGACAACGGTGGTGGCGACGGTGGTGGTGGTAGAGATAGTGGTGAAACGATTTCAAATACTATTTTTTTAAAAATACTTATGAGAAATAATTCCTATAATTATTTTTAAAAAATTATTTTAAACACACCCTTAGAGCCCTATTTTTTCTATTAAATTTAGGGTGTTTAGATTAACTTTAAAATAAAATTTAAAACGATGTGAATTACAAAAAATAAAAATTATTTTATTTATTTTTAAAATTTAAATTATAAATTACTTTATTATATAGATTTATCTCGATATTTAACTTATTTACCAAAAAAGGGAAAGCGTCTGTAGGCACAATGAATGTGAGACAGAAAAGCACGTGACCTCCTGGCTTCTTGTCTTTGTACTGTACTACAGCGCCTGTGCCCACGTGCGCTCTGCGACTAACAAAAATATCGTAGCAGCTTTTTCAATCCAAAAGTTTGGGGTGGAAAAGAAAAACAAAATCTCAAACACTCGCTCTTGCCGCGAGTTATTACAATCACTGGTCACTCACTTTTCTGGGCCAATTTCACTTTATTTGAGCCCCTTAACTTGGGTTAATCCCATAAGCCCGGGTGGGCTATTCCGCTTATTTGAGGCCCGTTCCTTGGGTTAAGCCCATGAACTAAGATTGGCTACACCCTTGGGTTAATCCCATGAGCCCGGCTAACAGAGCAACAGAACATCAACAAATTGTACCCACGGGTCCAGACCCACATAGTTTCTTAGATAATGTGGTTTCTGGCTTGCGGCACAATTTCAAATTTTGCAAGAGTGCCAATTAATGTTATGTCGTATGATATGTATGTCGTTACTTTTTGTCGTGTTATTATAATTCATACTTGATACGGACGAAACTCAAGGCCAGGGCTTGGATGGCCCAGAAGCCTAACCAGCCCAAGAAGCCCAGAGCAAAGAAGGATAGCCCAGCATTGGCAGAAGGCCTATAACCCAACAATCCAAGCCCAGTCCAAATCGTAAAGCCGTCCAAAGTTTGAAAGCCCAATCCAAGCCACTTCTGGATCTCCAGTGGGGACCACACACCCTAAGGATCCAGAGGACCACTCTTGACACCTACGACAGTCTCAGAGAAGGTGGAGTGCCAAGCCACAGAGATCGTGGCAATGGCAGCGCCAGAAGAGCAGAGGCGTCGGATGAACAGTGATCATTGTGACAGAAAAAACAGGAAGGGGGAGAGAAAAGGACTAGAGGGATCAATACTAAGCAAATGACAGCTGAAAACCCTAGAAGAGACTCTAATATAAATTGAGAACGATAACCTGTCAAGAGGGCATCATCTCCCTAAACCAGTAAGCATTCAAAAGCCTAAAAGCATAGAAAGCCAAGAGAGAATACTTAGACATTCATCCTTTGAAAGAGGACTTTGAGTCCTCAGTTTTAGAGGGCGTACCTCTGATTGATTAATATACAAACCCAACGAGCAAAAGACTTCGTTGATAGTGGATGTAGCCTCAGTCCATCGGCTAAGGTAAACCACTTATATTCTCCGTCTAACTGATTATAAAAGATTAATCCATAATCTGTGAAACTTACTCAGAATATCATCCCATCATAGTTGGGCTTGGGCCATTAATTTCGAGCACCATCAGTTGGCGCTGTCTGTGGGAAACGTTTCATCGTTCTTTTAAACTTTTTATCTATTTGATAGTTTCAACTCGGAACATGAGTAAAGCTCCAGCCAATCCCCAAGTCCAACAAAACTAGCCAGAAAACTTCCTTGTCCCAGAAGGGGACGTCGAAGATCATCCTCCAACAACAAATCGCCCATCGCTCAACGAACTAGAAACCTACCATTAAACTACGATACAACTGATGAAGCAAAACCAAGAGTTGATGGAATGGATACAAACACATCAGCTCCCTTGATTTCCACAAGCTCGACAAGAACCTCCTTCACCCCAATCCGAGCACGACGCCCCTCTTTAGGAGTGCCAAGCTCCCCCAAATGGAATAACAGAACTCCATGAGCACAACCATTCTGGGGACAACCACCGGAGAGGTCGCTCGAACGAGGGTGGCGAAGACGAGGCCCACAACAGAGCAAGGGCCGTTTATCGGGAAGATAGAGCCCATCCCCTTCAGGACGGCATGGATCCTTTGCTGGAACAAAAACTCTACGAGCTCCAACGATAAGTGGGCCACATGAAAGAGGCGGTTAAGGGAAGGGCCCCCGACACAATGGACGCCTTGGTCCAGCAAACTGAGTCACCGTTTGCCCCCAAGGTCCTCCATTTTTCCCTTCCCCAAAAGTTTCAAATACCGTTGATAGAAGCGTTCGATGGAACCAAGGACCCTGTCGATCACCTGAACTCCTACAAAAATCAGATAAAGCTTCAGGGTTATCTAGATCTGATCCGCTGTCGGGCTTTTGCCATCACTCTCAAGGGATCGATGATAGCCTGGTTCAATAAGCTGCAGCCCGCATCAATTTTCTCCTTCAAGGAATTATCCAGACAATTCATATCCCACTTTATAAGGGCAAGAACGTACAGAAAGCCGTCCTACCATTTATTAAGTGTCAAATAGGGACCCACTAAGTTCCTCCGAAACTACATTTAACGCTTCAACTAGGAGTGTCTGAAAGTGGAAAGGTGAACGAAAAATTTGTGTTGACCACCTTCATGTCTGGGCTCGGGATTCAATCCAAGGAGCTCTTTTTTTCGATAGCAAAGAACCCCCAGGCAACCATGGCCAAAGTATTGGCGAAAGCCGAGAAATATATCAATGGCGAAGAGGCCCTCTACTTGAAAGGGGGCTTGACGCCAATAGAAAGTGACAAAAAAAGGAGGGACTGTAGTCCCACAAAAGAAAGGAAGTATGAGCAATCCCCAGGAAGGGACCAGTCCCCAAGGAGGGGGAGAGAATCACCCCTAAAGAGGAGAGGCAACGTCCGAGATCGCCTGGGACCCCTTCCACCAGAGCTGTAGTCCTGATTTACCCCAGTGTGGCTGTCTCCATTGGTCATGACCATTGCACAGGTCCTCCACGAGGTTCAAAACAAAAAGTTCATACGGTGGCCATCTAGAATGAAATCGGACCGAGAAAGAGAGACGCCTCCAAATACTGTGAATATCACAAGGACACAGGCCATGAAACAAATGATTATTTTCAGCTTAAGAAGGAGATCGAGTTCTTGATCCAGAGGGGACACCTACGCCAATACATGGCAGATGAAGGAAGAGCACAGAACGACTAGGGATGGGGGGCCAGAGTGGTTGTCGAGCCCCCCCAACAACACCAACAAGCGCTTAGTGAAATTCGAGTAATCTCAGGTGGGTTTGCTGGAGGAGGCGAATCTAGCTCAGCATGAAGAGCACATGCTCGGAAGGCACGTTCAGAAGATCACCTTGAAGTCCACGCCGTACAAAAGGTACCAGGTCGAGAAATAGAGATCACCTTCTCGGATGCGGACCTCAGAGAATGCCAACACCCACATAACGACCCCCTGGTTATAAAGGCGATCGTCACCAACAAAACCGTACACCGGGTGCTTGTCGAGAACGGAAGCTCTGTAGATGTCATTTTTTTTATCAACTTTTGACCAACTAGGCATAGAAAGGTCGAAGCTCAAACCCGTGAAATCCCACCTTCTAGGTTTCTCAGGCGAGGAGGTCCTGCCAGTTAAATCCATCCAACTCATCCTCACCATCAGGGAACAGCCCTGCCAGGCTACAACCACTGTTCGATTCCTGGTAGTAGACGTTCCATCCGCCAACAACATTTTCTTAGAAATGCCATCTCTCAACTCCATCAAAGTAGTATCTTTGGCATATCATTTGGTGATGAAGTTTCCCATGAAGAATGGGGTCGGCATGGTCAGGGGGAACCAACGGCTGGCCAGAGAATGCTATGTTGCGTCAATAAAACAAAGGGAGGTAGAATCGGTCCAGCTAGAGGACCTGGACATGAGAGATGAATTAGACACCAGACTTACCCCTACGGAGCAGTTGGAGCCCATGCAGTTGGACGAAGATCTGGGGCACGTGGTCTTCATAGGTTCAATGTTACTCCTGCCCGTCAAAGATAAGTTCATCTAGTTCCTAAGGAAAACACTGATGTTTTTGCCTGAAAACAAAAGGATATGGAGGGGATAGACCCCGCTGTGATCGTACATCGGTTGAGTGTTGATTTGAGGTGCAAACCCATCAGACAGAAAAGAAGGAGCTTTGCGCCAGAAAGACAAAAGACCATTAACGAGGAGGTGGCCAAACTGATGCAGGCCAAAGTCATCAGGGAAGTCGATTACCTGACTTGGCTGGTCAACGTCGTCCTTGTAAGAAAGGTGAACGACAAGTGGCAACTCTGTATCGACTTTATCGACCTGAACCGGGTGTGCCCTGCTTCAACTTTAATATTGTAAACCCAAGCGCAGGTTGAGTGAAGTAATATAATTCTCGGAAGACCAATGTCGAACTCTCAAGGAATTGTGACAAGAAAACAATCACACAAATACTTAAACAAACTTAAAAATAAATGATTTGTTTAGGTATTTGTGTGATTACTTTCTTGTTACAATTCCTTGAGGTTTCGACCTCGGTCTTCCAAGAATTATATTACTTCGCTCAACCTGCACTTGGGTTTACAATATTAAAGTTGAAGCAAGTTTTTGGCGTCGTTGCCGGAGAATTGGAGGACAAGGAACAGTCATATCTTTTGAGGTTTTCGATATTTGCGATTCGTCGGAAATCCGGTAACTTCGTTCTAATTTTTATTTATTTTATTCATTTTATTGCAATTTATTTTCTTTTTGTTATTTAATTTAGTTTTCTCTTTTATTTATTTATTTATTTTATTTTTTTTATGAGTTCTTGGCATCGTGATTTGAGTGATCGATTGATAAGAGAAGATTTAGATATTCTGTTTGAAAATTTATTTGATTCATCTGATTCAAATCATACTTCTCATACAATGGTTGATGATCCTAATGATAATAGACGAAATAATTTACCCGAACATGATGACCATATTGTTAGAGTAAGTAATCATAATGAGAATGATGTGGATAATTTAAATACTGATTAGGGTAGGACTTTGCGTGAATATCTACAGCCTGCACGTCACACTGTACCCTCATGCATTATCTTTCCATTAAATGCCACAAATTTTGTTTTCAAACCTGGCATGATTACATTACTCTCAAAATTTCTTGGCTTAGATTCAGAAAATCCGTATTTACACATTAGAGAATTTGAGGATGTATGCGCTACGTTCCATGATCAGAATGTCTCAGTGAATACAATTAGATTAAAGCTGTTTCCTTTTTCATTAAAGGAAAAAAGCTAAGACTTGGTTATATTCACTTAGATCTAGGACCATAGGTACATGGCCTGAGATGCAAAAATAATTTCTAAAATTTTTTTTTCTCACACATCGCACAAACTCTTTAAAAAGGCAAATAATGAATTTTTCTCAAAAAGAGTTTGAAAATTTTTATCAAAGTTGGGAAAGATTTAAAGACCTTCTTGCATCTTGTCCACATCACGGTTATGAGAGTTGGCGCGTGATAAGTTTCTTTTATGAGGGTTTGAGCCCACATTTGCGTCAGTTTGTAGAAATGATGTGTAATGGTGATTTTATGAATAAAAAACCTGACGAGGCCTTAAATTTTTTAGACCAATTAGCCGAGAATGCACAATCTTGGGATATTACATCTCAAGAACCTACAAAAGGTAAGACTACACAATCATCATCATCCAGTGGGGGTAAATACCAACTGAGGGAAAAAGATGACCTACGGGCTAGAATTGCCACTTTAGCTAGGAGGGTAGAAGCCATGGAGTACAAAAGGTTTAATGAAGTGGGCCTAGTACCTGTTGAGGAGGTGTGTAGTATTTGTGAGATCCCTGGACATCCTATGAAGGAATGTCCAATATTACCTGTTTTAAAAGAAGTTTTGTATGATCAAGCAAATGCTGCAAATACTTTTTCAAAACCTTACAATAATCCTTATTCAAACACATACAACTCGGGGTGGAAGAATCATCCCAATTTTAGTTGGAGGAATGAAAATCATGCATCACAACCACCTCAACAAAATTCCTCCAATTGTACCCTATGTTCCACCCCCTAAAAGAAATTTGGATGAGGCATTGTCACAAATGATGCAGAGTCACGAAAATTTTATCAATCAAATCACACAGGCCATAAATGATATCAAGAGTACACACAATAAACAGAAAAATTTTAATAGACAAACTACTCAGGCTATTGAAGATATTAGGAGTGCAATCACTAAGTTGATTATTGACCCTTGCCATCAGGAAAAATGTAAGTTTTCAACACAACTACAACCAAATCCACAGGGTCAACTTTTTGTGAATGAAATTGGCACTTCTGATACTGTGAATAAGTAGGTAAAGTCTATCACCACACTCCGTAGCGGGAAAGAAATTGACAAAACTATTCCTTCTAAAATTCAAGAGTCTGAGAAGATTTCAAAGCTTACAAAGAATGGTGATAAACTTAATCACTCTGAAATCAATAAGCCTGAAAAGTATGTCATACTTGCACCATTCCCACAGAGATTGCTTACTCCTACCAAGCCTTATATACATAATGATATGTTAGAGATTTTTTAAGCAAGTAAAAATCAACATTCCCTTATTGGATGTCATTAAACAAATACCTTCTTATGCAAAATTTTTGAAAGAATTATGCACTATTAAAAGAAAATTAAATGTGCAAAAGAATGCATTTTTGACTGAGCAGGTATCTTCCATCATACAACATAGGACTCCACTAAAATATAAAGACGCAGGTTGCCCCACCATTCCTTGTACTATAGGTAACTACAAAATTGAACATGCTTTATTGGATTTGGGAGCTAGTGTGAACTTGCTCCCTTATTCAGTATATGAACAATTAGGGTTAGGGGAGTTAAAGCCCACTTCGGTTACACTTCAGTTGGCTGATCGATCAGTAAAAATTCCGAGGAGTATGGTTGAAGATGTCTTAGTACAGGTTGATAAGTTTTACTTTCCTGTAGATTTTATAATTTTAGACACTCAACCTGTATTAAATACTAATGCTCAAATTTCTATTATTTTAGGCAGACCATTCCTAGCAACTTCAAATATTTTAATTAATTGCAGGAATGATGTGATGAAGTTAACTTTTGGGAATATGACATTAGAGCTCAATATTTTTAATATGTGCAAACAACCAGGAAATGTTGATGAGGATGTACATGAGTTTAATATGATTGAGTCTCTTGTTCCAAGCAGAATATATGATTCTTCTTTATTTGATCCACTTGAGACATGCTTGATGGAACAATCTTCTTTGTTAGAGATAGATGCGAATAATTCTAAAATTTCTGTTTTGACTGCATTATTGAATTCTACGCCGGTACTTGAAATGAGAGAGTTGAGACAAAAATTTGAGGAGCTTCCACCAAGAACTAATCCACCAATCCCATCTAGTGATAAAGCTCCCAAACTTGATTTGAAGTAATTACCGGTAGAGTTAAAGGATGCATTCTTAGGAGATGATAAAAATTATCTAGTAATAATTTCTTCTCAATTAAATTCAGCACAAGAAGGTATGTTACTACAACTTCTTAGAGAGTATAAAAATGCAATTGGGTGGACTTTAGCTGATATAAAAGGAATTAGTCCATTGGTTTGCACTCATAAGATTTACTTGGAGGATAATGATAAAACATCTAGGGAAATGCAACGAAGACTCAATCCACATATGAAGGAAGTTGTAAGGAATGAGGTGTTGAAACTGTTAGATGTAGGAATAATTTATCCTATTGCAGAGAGCAAGTGGGTGTGCCCTACACAAGTAGTCCCTAAGAAATCTGGGGTAACTGTAGTTACTAAGGAAAATAATGAACTTGTATCAACTAGGACAGTAAATAGTTAGAGAATGTGCATTGACTACAGAAAGCTAAATTCTGTTACTAGAAAAGATCACTTCCCTTTGCCTTTCATGGATCAAATTTTAGAAAGGGTAGCATCGTATCTGTATTATTGTTTTTTATATGGTTATTCGGGATATAATCAAATTAAAATTGTCCTAGAAGACCAAGAGAAAATCACTTTTACCTGTCCATTTGGCTTTTTTGCTTATCGCAGAATGCTCTTTGGACTCTGCAATGCACCTGCGACCTTTCAAAGGTGTATGCTTAGCATTTTTAGTGATATGATAGAGAATTTTCTTGAAGTCTTTATGGATGATTTTACTGTTTTTGGTGATTTCTATGATGATTGTTTGTCAAATCTTAAAAAGTGTTTATACGATGTGAAGAAAAGAATCTTGTGCTTAATTGAGAAAAATGTCACTTCATGGTTAGAAAGGAAATTGTTCTCGGTCACATTGTCTCTTCTGAGGGAATTCAGGTAGATAGACCTAAAATTGAATTAATTGCTAATTAACCTACCCCTAAAACCCTTAAGGATGTTAGATCTTTCTTGGGTCATGCTGGTTTCTATAGGAGATTTATAAAAGATTTTAGTTCTATATCTAGACCACTTTGTAATCTCCTAGGGAAAGACACACCTTTTGAGTGGGATGATTCATGCCAAGAGGCTTTTGAAAAGTTGAAGGGCATGCTCATTATTGCTCCGATTATGCAACCTCCAAATTAGAGCCTTCCCTTTGAAATTATGTGTGATGCTAGTAATTATGCTGTAGGGGCAGTTTTAGGGCAGAAAAATGAAAAAAAAAGGCACATGTTATTTACTATGCTAATAGAACTTTAAACAATTCACAGATAAACTATTCTACTACAGAAAAAGAATTACTAGCAAAAGTATTTACCTTAGACAAGTTTAGGTCATATTTAGTAGGATCTCCTATTATTATTTTTATAGATCATGCAGCTTTTAAATATTTATTAACTAAGAAAGATGCTAAACCAAGACTGCTTAGGTGGATCCTCTTACTCCAAGAATTTGACACAACAATCAAAGATAAAAAAAGAGTAGAAAATGTAGTTGTAGATCACTTGTCTAGACTTGTGAGTGATGTTCCCATTGAGACAGTGCCGATCAAGAATACTTTCCCTAATGAGTACTTGGTGGCAATTTCTTCAGTACCTTGGTTTGCTGATATCGTTAATTTTCTTGTTACAGGTAATATGCTACCAGTTTGGACTGCTTTGGATAAGAAGAATTTTTTGGTTGATGTGAAGAGTTTTTTTTGGGATGACCCATATCTCTTCAAATACTATTTAGATTAGATTATCCGGAGATGTGTGCCCGATGATGAGGTAAGTAACATTCTCTCTTTTTGTCATTCGGGAGCATGTGGAGGCCATTTTTCTATAATAAAAAAAATCGTTGCAAAGGTGTTGCAGTGCGGATTTTATTGGCCAATAATTTTTAAAGATGCCTATAATTTTTGTAAGATGTGTGAGCGATGTCAAAGATTAGGGGGACTAACTCGTAGAAATATGATGCCTCTAAATCCAATTTTTATAATAAAAATTTTTGACTGTTGGGACATAAATTTTATGGGACCTTTCCCCCCTCTTTTGGATATATGTATATTTTAGTGGGCGTAGATTGTGTCTCTAAGTGGGTCGAAGCTATACCATGTTGGACAAATGATCATAAAGTTGTTTTGAAATTTCTAAAAGAGAATATTTTTTTCAGATTTGGTATATCTCGAGCCATTATCTGTGATGGGGGATTGCACTTTTGTAATAAACCTTTTGAAACTTTAATGAAAAAATATGGAATGACACATAAAGTTGCAACCTCCTATCATCCACATACAAGTGGTCAACCAGAGCTAGCTAATCGGGAAATTTATTATATTTTGAAAAAAAATGGTTAACCCTGATCGTAAAGATTGGTCATTAAGACTAATCAATGCATTATGGACATATCGTACTGCTTACAAAACCCCGATTGACATGTCTCCGTATAGATTAGTGTATGAAAAAACTTGTCACTTACCTGTGGAATTAGAACATAAGGCATATTGGGCCATTAAGATGTTTAATTTTAGTTTTGACAAAGCTGACACCTTACGAAAATTACAGTTAAATGAGCTTGAGGAGATTCGGAATGAAGCTTATGAGAATTCTAGGATTAACAAAGAACGAATGAACGTGTTCCATGATAAAAATATTTTGCGTAAAACTTTTACACCTTTACAAAAAGTTCTTTTATATAATTCTAAACTACATATATTCAAAGGAAAGTTTCGAACTAGATGGAGTGGCCCGCATATTGTTAAAGAGGTTTTTCCATATGGAACAGTGGAGATTAAAATCCCAATACTGAGAATACCTTTAAAGTTAATGGACAACAATTGAAGCCATTTTTGGAGGACGGTATAGTTAAAGTGGAATCCATTGGGTTGGTGGATCCTCACTATGAATGATTCATCGCTAATAATCAACATAATTGTTGTATAACATTTTCTTTTATTTAACATTTTGCTTATTTTTGTTGAGTTTTTATTTTTAGGTTTTAGAGTTGTTGCGGCACCAAGTATTCCTATCCCTTTGATCTTTATTCATTATTTTTATTGAGTATTAAGTTATTTATTTTTACATTGAGGACAATATTGAATTTTAGGTTGAGGGTATGTGTATGTTTTGTGTTATGAAAATTTTTAATTTATGTTTTTTTCTAGTTTATTTACTTTGCTAAAAATATAAAAAAATTTAAAAAAATTGTTGGTTATTAAATATCTGAATAACATTTTTATGCATAATTTGACACCACAATATAAAAATAATTTGTTTAGCTTTAAATTTACAATTGTTTAAGCATCGCATAGAACTTTATTCTATATTTTTGTATCTCATATTATGTTGTTATAAAAAATCACAAATTGTGCACTTTAAATTCTACCAAGTTGAAAATTTGTTGGGTATTTTATCTTGAGAACTTGACATATATAGTGGAGATGCATAAAAGTTCTGGTGAGTTTTGATCCAATCTTTCTTGGAGGGTTATTTATATTTACTCAATAAAGAATATTTTTATTCAGCTAATCTCCTTCAATAATCTCATTATTTTTGTTTTGATCAATACCAATATTATGAATGATTGCTTGACTTTAAATTATTTGCATGGGAAGTGTGTTATTAAAAGTTCTTGAAATATGATTTTAGGTCATTTTTGATATTATTTGAGCTTGAACCTTATTCTTTGAATATTATTATCCCTAAAAGCCATGATTGAGCCTTTAAAGCAAAATTTTATTTTTTATACCAAACATATAAAAACCAAGCCAATGGAAAAAAAAAAAATATCGTTTACCCTTAGTTATCAAGAGATTGAGCTTGTTATTGTTTATATAATTTGAGAGATGTTAGTTGAGAAAAGATGATACAGAAAAAGTGTTCTACATACTTGTGAATACTTGTATTAGATGTATTTTTTTTTTTTAAAAAATAAAGACTATATGTCTAGCAGAAAAAAAAGAAAAAAAAATAGCAATCATGAGTTGAAAAAAATATTAGCAAGTGTTGTAAATTATGTTTCTAAAGGGTAAAGAGCGAAAGGTTATGGAAAGAAGATTGATTGTGTAATGTACATGTTCTCTCGGGATAGTCTTTTGAACTCCTGAATATCTTTCGTTTCAAAACCCTAATCTCAATGTTCCATTACAACCTTAAATAAAGTCCTATCTGATCTCAAGAGTGTATTGGTGGATGCATAACTCGTGTGAATAAGAAAGAGAATGGTGATTGTTTATATATTGTGTGTTAATTTCTTTTCATGAGATTATGTCAAATCATTTTGTTTTGGATTACATTTTTTTTAATGGAACATGTAAGCATTATTTTGTTTTGACTTAAATATCTTCTTCTCACATGTAATATTTGAGAGAATAGTCACTATAATCTGAGAGAATCTTTTATGAGTGAATTATCTAGTGAGATTTGACATTGAGATGAATAGTTGATGGTTGTAGAGATGATTACCAGACAAAATGCTAACTGGGTATAGTTAATTCGCACTACGCACGAATTTATATTGGAACATGATAAGTGCATACATTTATATATCGTAGAATTCTATATTTGGCTTTGCATGTGCTTATTATAACAGCTTGTAGCTTATAATTTTTATATTGTGATAGCAATTTGTGTTATAAAATTATTATTCAGATATTTAGTCACAGGGTGATGTTTGTGGGTATCATCTCTGAAAACCCTCACGAGATTATACTCGTCTACTAGGGGGAATTTAGGGGTTTAAAAGCTTGTTACATATGCTAAATGCAATCGTGAGGCCTACGAAAGTGAATTTGTGTTTTATTTTATTAGTTTATTTTATTTTATTTTATTTTTAGATTTTATGATTCATGTATTACTATGGACTAGTAATATTCTGGTTTGGAGGTGTGATTAACCATCAAAATTACTATTTTATTATATTTAATGATTGGTTAATTGCATATTATTTGTGATTAAATGTGTTAAATTTCTTGATTTTCTAGTTTAATACTTTTTTTAGTTGTATAGTTTATTTTG
Source organism: Ilex paraguariensis (assembly GCA_963454935.2). Classification (NCBI taxonomy): domain Eukaryota; kingdom Viridiplantae; phylum Streptophyta; class Magnoliopsida; order Aquifoliales; family Aquifoliaceae; genus Ilex; species Ilex paraguariensis. The sequence goes on from CAUOFW020001369.1 coordinate 817,423, forward strand.
CAAGTAAATTAGTTGATTTAAAGTAATAATGGATAATGCAAGTGAATCAATCACAAGAGAAAGAATCATAATTGATAAGGATTGAAGAGTCAAGATTGAAATAGGAAAACTTGAAGATACGATAGCAATTTAATCCTTATAAGAGTCCAAGTTAAAAGAAAACTCATTTAGAGTTAGATTGAGAAAGTACCCTATAAGATAAGGATTTGACACGTTTTTAATATTTTGGTCATAAATTTTGACTTTGATATCCGATTTACTTGATTTTTGGGGGTTGAAAAGAAGACTTTAATTTTTACAAAAGTATATTTCACGACATTTTCGTGATTTAACCTATAAATATGCAAATTCAAGCTCGAAGTCTGGACATATTTTATACCTGCGCCCCAAAGATTTTATTCACGGAATTTAACCTTACAAGAATTTTTTGTGGGAAATGAATTCCTTCCAAGACAAATCTTATATCTTCTACCTATACTTAAGATTTATTTTTTAGTATAAATAGGGGTTCTCATTTAGAGATTATTCTATTCTTTTTTTTATTTTTTTATTTTGATTTTAGTTCGTTATGTCTGGATAGAATGATAAGCTAGGGCTCAGGGAGAACCTCTCAATGAAATACGGTAATGTTATTGATTCTGAGTTTAATGATTTATGATATTTTGTTAATTTAACTTCTGATCTTATAGCAAAATTTTTACTCTATAAAAATCCTTGAGTCGTTGTGCCATGTATATAGATTGCTTGAATTTTTTGCGAATAAATAATTAGTTATTCCACGCTTGAGGTAATTATCATTATTTCATAAAATAATATAATTGAATGATTATTCAAGTTCCTGAATAATCTTTTGATTATAACTTTTAGTTTTCTTACTTGATTTGTTACTCGAATCAACCGACATTTGATTCTTGTCTCAAGTTAAAATTTGAGTTTTTAATCATTATTGTATGAAATTGAGAGGGAGTACCCAATGCTCTAGTAATGTTATTACTGTTTTAATTATTTAAATCAACTTTCTTTGCTCAACAATTTCCTAAACAAATCAGTTACTTTTAAGTTTGTTTCAGTATTTGTGTGATTGCTTTCTTGTTACAATTCCTTGAGGGTTCGACCTCGATCTTCCGAAAATTATATTACTTCGCTCAACCTGCGCTTGGGTTTACAATATTAAATTTGAAGCAAGTTTTTGCCAAGGACAGTTTCCCTTACCTCGAATAGATCTAATCGTCGATGCCAACGTTGGCCATGAGCTCCTCAGCTTCATAGACGTCTTTTCAAGCTACAATCAAATCAGAATGGATCCCCGCGATCAAGAGAAGACATCGTTCATTACAGAGCAGGGGGTATATTGCTACCAAGTGATGTCTTTCGGCTTAAAGAACGTTGGAGCTACTTATCAAAGGTTAGTCAACAGGATGTTCCGCGAGAAGCTCGGCCTGACCATGGAAGTCTACATAGACGACATGTTGGTAAAATCACTTAAGGCCGAATCACATATCCACCACCTTAGGGAGTCTTTTGAGATTATGCGTCGATACAGAATGAAGTTGAACCCGGCGAAATGCGCCTTTGGGGTATCAACAAGAAAGTTCCTAGGTTTTATAGTAAACAACAGAGATATCGAAGAAAACCCCGAAAAGGTTAAGGCCATCCTTGAAATGAAACCCCCTATCAACACCAGAGAAACGCAACGCCTAACTGGGAGAATAGTGGCGCTCAATCATTTCATCTCATGATCAAGTGATAAATGCCAACATTTTCTTTAAGGTCCTGAGGGCAGCCTTCCAGTGGGATGAGAAATGCGATGAGGCCTTCTGAGCTCTTAAGGCTTACTTGGCCACCCTGCTCGTGCTAGTGAATCCTAATGAAGGAGAAGTCCTGACCCTCTTCTTGGCCATATCAGAATTCTCGGTTAGTGCTGCCTTGGTAAAGGACAAAGAAAGGATCCAACAGCCAGTCTATTTTTGCAGTAAGGCCCTCTGAGGAGCCAAAGAGAGGTACCCAAAGATGGAAAACTTGTGCTAGCTCTCATGACGGCGGCCCAAAGACTAAGGTCGTACTTCCAGGCGCACATCATTGAGGTCCCGACGGCCAGCCGATGAGGCAGGTCCTGCATAAACTGTAGGCCTCTGGAAGACTCATCAAATGGGCGATGGAGCTTAACGAATTTGACATCAAGTTCAAGCCCAGAACCGCGATCAAAGGGCAAGTCCTGGCTGACTTTCTAGCCGAGTTTACCGCACTGCCTGAAGAGAGCATTGAAGACCGTAATAGCTTCCCCGACATACCGACTTGGAAGTTGTATGTAGCTAGGGCCTCAAATGCCCAAGGATGTGGAGTAGGTCTCATCCTTACTTTCCCAAAAGGTTACGACCAAGAGTACGCCCTGAGATTCAATTTTTAGGTATCCAACAGCGAGACAGAATATGAAGCACTCAAAGTCGGCTTAAACCTGGCCTTATTAATGGAAGCACAGTAGATCATGATCTATAGTGACTCGCAACTAGTGGTAAGACAAGTCGAGGAAGAGTACGCTGCCAGAGATGAGAAAATGGCGCTCTACATAACTGAAGTGCGAAGGCTCCTAAAAAAATTTGTATCAACCGAGCTGGTTCAAGTTCCCTAGGAGGCCAATTGTCGGGCTGACGCCCTACCCAAACTAGCCACAATCGGTGAGCATGGCCTGCCCGGACAGACGACCCGTCAAGACACTGACCCAGCCCAGCGTACGGATCGACGTTGAGCTAAATGGTGAAATTCAGGCCCTCCTAGTTGAAGGGGACGCTACTTGGATGGACCCTATCAGATCATACCTGCTAGATGGAGTACTACCTGAAGACCCAAAGGAAGCTGCAAAGCTGAGATCCAGGGCGGCAAGGTTCACGCTAGTCAGAGGTAACTTGTACAAAAGAGGTTTTTTGTTTCCACTAATGAAATGAGTTTCTGAACCTGAAACAGATCACATCTTGAGAGAAATACACGAAGGGATATGCGAAAACCATGTTGGAGCAAGGATATTGGCAAATAAGGCACTACGACAAGACTACTTTTGGTCAACCATGTCCAAGGATGCCAACGTGATAATAAAGAAATGTCAAACTTGTCAGATTCACAACAATTTACCGCACTGCCTACCAGAGCAACTCACCCCCGTGGTCAGCCCCTGGCCCTTTCAGCAATGGGGGTTAGATTTCCTGGGCCCTCTGCCAACCGGGCTGAATAGTGTAAGTTTTTTGTGGTCGCAGTAGATTATTTTACAAAATGGGCTAAAGTAGAGCCTCTGGCCAAGATTACTACACAAAAAATCAAAAACTTTGTTTGAAAATCCATCATATGTCATTTTGGTGTCCTTAGAGTAGTCGTCTCGGATAATGGGAAGCAGTTCGACAATTCCACATTGACAGACTTTTGCGAGGGACTGGGGATCAAGAATTATTTTTCAGCTCCCGCACACTTGCAGTCCAATGGATAAGCCGAAATAACCATCAGAACGATCAAGCTAGCGTTGAAAACTAGGTTGAAAGCTTCCAAGTCACAATGGGGTGGATCATCTCCCGGCGGTACTATGGGCGTACCGAACAATAATGAGGATAGCGACTGGCGAGACACCTTTCAGCCTAGCATACGGGATAGAAGCAATGGTGCCAATTGAAGTCGACGTGCCTTCGACGTGGGCCGAACTCATTGACTTTGAGCAAAACGAGAGATCCTTACTGATAAACCTCAACCTCCTTGACGAAAAGAGGGTCGAAGCACTACAACGGATATTCTCCTACCAAAGGAATATGACTAGATTTTACAACAAACGAGTAAGAAGAAAAAGCTTCAAACCGGGCGACTCGGTGCTGAAAAAGCTTCTCCCGGCCAGGAAAGACCCCTCCCATGGCAAGCTCGGTCCCAACTGGGAAGGACCCTACCTCATAAAGAGGATAATTCGACCTGAAAACTATGAGCTGCAAACAGAAGAGGGGCGTGACCTGCAGCACTCGTGGAACGCAGATCATCTAAAGCACTACTACGAGTAATTTCACGAGAACCTTTTGTAATAGAAAAGGAGAATTATTATAAAAGTTTTCCTTAAGAAATCAACGAAGTTTTTAAAGTCTTCATAAGAGGAAAAAAACTGTGATAAGATGTGGCCAACACGCGCCCTGATCAGGCTTTTCAACCTAAGTAAGCTCGTAAGCTTGGAAAGGGCAGACTTTTAAGTCTAAGAGATCTTGCAAGCTCAAAGCGACTAGGCTTTTTAGCCTAAGTGTTTAAGAGCTTGTAAGTTCAGAGCGACTAGGCTTTTCAGCCTAAGTGTTTAAGAGCTTGTAAGCTTGAAAAAGGCATGCCTTTCAGCCAAGAGAGCTTGCAAGCTCGGAGTGACTAGGCTTTTTAGCCTAAGTGTTTAAGAGCTCGTAAGCTCAGAAAAGGCAGACTTTTCAGCCTAAGAAAGCTCACAGGCTTAGATCAACCAGATTGACCAATATGAAGGCCCGAAAGCACAAAGGCTTATAAATCCAAGTCCAAAACAGGGAACGGACACAAGGCACAAAGACACGAGATCAACAACAAAAGACTAGATTTCATTAATAGCAGAGAGTTCGTGATCTAAACAAGTCAGCATTCCAGCCAATACACCAACAAAAAAAAAAATTGGCAGGATCATGGAAGCAGCAACAACCGGAACATAGAAGCAACACTGTTAAAAACCTCCTCCCCTCTTTGGGTCCTCCCTAGCACCCCCTTCAACTTGCGATCTCCCCTCTCTATCAGGGCATTCACCTCCTTCAGACGGGCGAGGTCCTCCTTCAAGACATCTCTCTCGTTCTCCACCTCCACCAACCTCTTCTTCAGCACCTCCATCTCAGCCTCCGTTTCACGGGGCAAGGAAGACGCGACCTGAATCCTAGTCAAGCTTCCCCCTATCCCATAACAGGTGAGGTTCTGAGGGATAACAAGGGCAGAATAGGAAAAGGGAGAAGCTTTCTTGACCTTGAAACATTGGATGCCTCCTACAAAGTAAGACAAGGAATACTAGCACGGCACAGTGCCGACAGAAACAAGGTCAGTACAACATTTAACTGCAAAAGTCGGCTTTAAATATATGAAGAACGATTACCTCTCTCCCTGAAACTCCCCCGAGAGCGAGATATCCAAAGGCGACACCCTTCACCCACCACAGGTTCCCATGAGTCCCCGGATGCGAAGAAGAAGCATTGGGCCCATCCCTTAGGGGAAGGGAGAATGTCAGCAACAAGAGGCGGATGGAAGTACCATTTGAAAGCAAGAGAATAGAAAAAGGAGGAAATTCAAAGGAAAGATCAAGAAAGTAGAAAAACTCAAAAATAGTAGGGAAAGCTTCGAAACCCTGCATTCGCTAGAAGATAAAAAAATCAACCAAAGCAGCCCACCTCGAAGGGGAAAGCCGAGTGGGACATAAACCATGGTGAGAAAGATTTCGAACAATATCTTGATGAAGGGGGAGTCGAAGGCCACACACGAAGGCCCCCTCGAAAAAACAAACCTCTCCCGAAGTAGGCATGCTGCAAGGCTCATCAGGGGATGTAGCCCTAACGCCCAAATCTGCGGGCAAGTCATACAAACTTTTTAGGTTGGCAACATCTGTCGCAGTTAGTGTGGATGGAAGCAGGAAGATAGAATACCACTCGCCCTTTAGAGACTCTCGAGTGCGATATTTGAAAAGCGAAGAAGAAGTCATTAGTCCAAGCATTTGAGAGGACAAGCACCGAAGGGAGTCAAAAAATCGGAGAAAGAAGATCTCTGTGAGGAAGTGGGAGTGCTATGACTTGAAGTATTTGGGAATATATAGCCCTGAAGAATGGCTGTTAGAATCCCACAAACAAAATAACAGTAAATATGGGTGTAGGATTCGAAGATGTGGTTGAGCCACCTAACAGCTAACTTAAATGAATAGTCGTTTTGCACGCAACCAGAAGGAAAAAGAACATGAACAGTCACTAAAACCATTTCCCAAAAATCACGCGGATGCGCGTAGCCAAACGAACAACCCACCCAGAGAGTAACATTACTCCAAACAGACCAAGGCCTCTTTGGAGCAAGGGTGCAAGGGAGCATAACACCAGTATTAGCAGATACATCACACCAGCAAACACAGAAGGAGAATAAAAGAAAAAAAGTTGCAGATTCCATTACCAAAGAAAGTGTTTACAGACATAAAAAAAAAAAGTGAGAGCAACAAAAAGACAAGAACAGAAACAGATCTTTATGACTGCTCGGAGGAAAGAGTCGGAGGAGCAGCATTAGAGGCACCACCACTCGGGGGCGCATCAAACCGCAGCTGAAATCGCTCAAGATTCAAGTCAGGAAACTCCTCAATTGCCTAATCAGCAAAATTGAAAAACCAATCTACAAAGGCCCTGGCCGCCTCCAATCGGGACTTCTTGATCTCTTTTCACTGACTCTCAATCAGCTGATGTTCAACTGCCAAAGAGTTGCTCAACTCAGTATTTGCAGCCTGCAATTCCTTCAGTTGGTCTTCAAGTAAAGACCGAGTGATAGCGGAACCAAGTAGGTCCTAGGTCCGGGCATCATAATTTTCCCTAGAACAAGCCAACTCTTCTCGAAGAGACACCTCGACAGAATTACTGGAAATCAACTGCTTAAAGATCTAAACTCGTTGATCAAGAGCCCGCTCCAACTCCTTCTTGGTGGCCAAGCCCCAATTCAGGAGCTTAGAATTCCATTGACATGCCTCCCGAAGCTCATTTCTCAAGGTGTAAATCTCTCTCCCAAGTGCGCAGACGTGCGTTGCCAATTGAGAATAAAGGAAAAAGTCATAAAATTACAAAAATAAAGGCAAGGAGTAGCACAACAGAGAGCAGAATTACCTCAAGAAGGGCGTGAAGAGCTTCCCGACTACGGGTCTGAAAAGGAAGATCCAGAGAACACCTCAGATCGGCTGGAGGGATCAATCTTATTAGCGTACGGCTGCTCAGACTCATATTCCTTAGCAGACTGCCCTCAGGATCGGTCGTCGGAACAAGGGAAATATACACCGAGCAGGAACTAGCAATTCTGGCAAAGTGGGAACCTCGCCGAATAGGTCCCGTTATTGCATTGACCACAACTCGGCCAGCCATCGTGACAGATCCCGGCTCAGATACCATCGCCTCTGCGGCAATAAGTAAGGGCTTGGAAGTCGGCAACGAAGTCGTGATTTCACCACCAACGCCCCGAGCCGGGTCCATATCATTTCCCCCTACCTAGCTCTCTTTGCAGAAGACTTAGAACTCTTGGCTCACCTCCTTTGACCCACCTGTTCCAAGATCACCCCCATTGAGTAACCAGGTACGAAGGAACTACATAAACAGACCAAAGAAAGAAATGAGAGTCCCAGCGAACTATGAACAGTAACAAAAGGTCAGATACTCACGGCTACTCGACGACAAGGATGGGACATGACACATCAGCTCCGTGAAAGAAAATTGAGGACAAGCTAGGGCATATCCAACCCTGGTTAGCTCCTCACCAAATAGAGGTGGCAGCTTGCCTACAGTGACACAGGCAAACAGAGTTGTCACCACCCAAAGAAGATATAGTAACTTGGGCTTACCTGGATTCTTTCATGTTAATAAATACAATAGAAGAAAACCTACAGATAGGTACCTACCCAGATTCCTGCGCTGACCCCACTCAGTAGGGACCCTGGCTATTATTGGAAAATGGACCCCGTATTCCCAACTAACTCCAGAAATGAAGAAAAACCTCCTTCTCCACCCTTCAGGCTCCGGGGGAAGGTCTGAGATGAGAACTTATCCTCCTCTCTTGGAGATAAAATGGTAAAACTCAGACACCTCCTCAGGGCAGAAAAAATGAAGAAACTCTAGAACCGTAGCCCTAGATTAAGGAAACAACCCTCCCCACATCGCCGCAAAACCTAGCAAGACTGCCCAGGCAACAGGAAAGAGCATGGCAGGACAGAAATCAAAGAAATGCAAGACATCTCTGATAAACGAGGGAAAGGGGAACCGTATCCCCAACAAGAAAGGGGCCTCAAAGAAACAAGCCTCATCCCAAACCAAGCAATGAAAACGACGCGTATCGGCATGACGCATAATCACACTAGGTGGGATGTCAAAACGCCTAGCAAGAGAATGAGCCTCTTCCTCCCCGATCTCACTAGCCTTAACATAGAGAAAAAGACGTTCCAAAACGTCACGAGGAGAGAGAGGGACCCTGGACATGACAACAGAAGAAAAATGTTTTCCCTTGAAAGCACTGAAGAAGAAGAAGTGTCGCGACAACAAAAAAAGTAAAAAATTTTGACGCCCAGGGCAAGGCAATCATTCCCCGAAAACACCCATTTATAACTCCAACTGACGTGCATCCATCATCTCAGCCAGGTGTAATTAATGTGTATCCCTCGCATTTAAGAAAAGAACACGTGGCATCATGGGAGACATCGAAGCGTCACAATCAACAAGCCACTATCCCCACTGGTGGTGCATGTTCTTGAGCAGACGAACCCGTCATATCTAGAGTACGGAGAAAGATTTGTGAAAAGACCAAGATAGCCCCAGGATTAATAGAAAAACGCTCGAACGGGCAAACACGAGAATATAGGTTGAATCTGCTATCTTGCCTTGGTTTACGATTAACCCACCTTAGAAAAGGAGCTAAGTCAGCTTAGCTATGCGAAGCCAAAGCCTCGGCCTTATCATGGCCACACAACATCATCATTTTCATCCAATAGAGCCAAAGAGGAGAATATCATTCACAAGGAAGGAGAGACCAACAACAACATCCCTATTGGAAAAACCGTGCCAATCCGAAAGTTACATCAACATTCACAAGAAAATAAAGTGCTACAAAGGTCTTTAGCGAATCACAAAAATAAAAAGAGAGAAGAGACCACAGGTCCAGCTTATGAAGCTGCCTCACCACTGTCGTCGACTCCTTCGTTAGCTTTTTCAGTTGGGACATTGGGCTCCTCGAACTCATTCACCTGGGAAACAGAAGCCCTCTTAGCACCCAGCGCCCTGCCACGGCCCCCTTCTTGTATTCAAGCCGCGGTACAAAGGAATACAGTTCAAGGTCCGGATGAGCATCCTCGATCTGGTCTCTATAGTTCAGGAACCCTTTCACAAAGACAGAGGCGCCCTCTCTCAATAGCTCAGACACCCGGTCCCGTAAAGAAGACAACTTGGAATCCTTAACCTTCAGGTTTGCATCCTTGGCTTTGATTTCATCATCCTTGGCCACAAGGTTTGCATCTTTAGCCTTGAGCTCGGCCTCCAAGCCTCTTATCTACGACTCTTTGAGCATAATATGATCATGATGGCGGGAGTCCAGCTCATCATTGATCCTCTTCAGCTCCGCAACCTCAAAAACTAGAACCTTCAGCTTCTCCTCACCAGCGTCCTTGCTAACTGTCATGATATCAAGAGCATCTTTAGCCTTCTGGAGATCCCGCTCATGATGAAAATTCAGCATCTTCATGCAGGTGAGCAACTATGAAAGAAAAAAGAGATTGGTCAACGCGGGAAATAGGAAAAGGATTCAAGAATGACTAAGAGGATAGACGAAATGAGAAAGTACCTTGGCCTAGCCTTGGATGGTGTGTTGGACCTTCCTTTTAAAAGGAACCTCCAGGGCCGACTGAGGATCTGACATGGAGATCAGCTTAGATAGGGCAGCCACTGCGGCCTTAGGATCGTGAAGAAAGCCACCCCCATGCACCTTAGACATAGAAAGGGCGAACTTCCCCTTTCCACTCTTCAGAGAAACAGCTTTAGGTGAGGCAGGATGGGGGGCCAAAAAGTCGAGCTTGTCTGCTGAAGTCCCCTCCGAACAGGTGTCACCCTTGGAAAGTGCAGAAGAAGGCAGGGGCACCACAGCATCCCCTCGAGAGGGAAGGACTTCACTTTTCTGTTCCAAGAAAATGGGTGTGGGCCCAATGGCCGACACCTCCTTGGATGGGAGTTGGGATTCCTTCACCAATTTTCTCCTCTTTCTCGATTGCTCAGTATCCGAGAACAACGCCATGATCAAGTCCTAGTCGATGCTATCTGACTAGGAAGCAGAAGGTGGTACAAACTCAGAAACTCAGATAACAGGCGGTCCTAGCCCGTATTTAGCAAGGTTTTCGTCGCTCACCAAGTCGAAGAAAGACCTCAACCCAAAGGCTTCTATTTTAGCAACTCGGGCTACCTCCTCCGTGCCAAGTACCGGGCAGAATTCTGTAAACCAGATCAAAGGTTAGAAACAAAACAAAACAAGAAAGAAATAAGACAATAAATGGAAACGCGGCCGGTATATTAGCCTTACGAGTATTCCTTGGAGCCCCCCAAGATCTGGGAACACGAGGAATGTCGCCAAGCCCCCCTGACAACTCCTAGGAATCTCCCCTAGCAAAAAAGAACCTCAGTTTTTATCTGTTATTGGAAGAAGGAAGCCTGGAGATAAGAGTCTTCGCCTTTACCCTTTTGACAAAATACAAGAAACCTAAGGAGGGATAAGCCTTCAGCTGAAAAAGGGAAGCAAATTCTCGAATAGAGGGAAGAGAAAGGCTCCCACTCTCAAACCAATGAAAAAGGAAACCAACCAGGAGGCCCCAACCGTTGGGAGACAGTTGGGCTGGACAGACATTATAGAATCCAAGAACATTCCAGATAAAAAGATGGATAGAAAATCAAAGACCAGCACAAAATGCAGACTCGAAGAAGCAAGTGAGTTCGGGGGAGTAGAATTACACCTTTCATGCTTCTTGGAAAGGGGCGCAGCTTCGACTGGAGGCACCGAGGATGAAACTTTGGGAATAGATTTAGGAGCCTCACCACTAGCAGAAAGGGAACGCCCACTAGAGGAAGCTGTGGTGGTCTCCTCAGCCTCCCCTTCAACAAACTCCGATTCGGAAGAAGAAACGACAAACTTCCCCATCAAAAGGTCGGATCTCCCACTAGAGTGAAGGGAAGGTAAATGCAAGGCACAATCCGCCAAAAACAAAGGTTTCAAGCACCAGGCCCTAAATAAGGATACCTTCGCCACTGAAGAATGACCTACAAATCGCGAAAGAGAAAAAAAGTCGTCGAAGTGTTCTCTAAAATAACTAAACCTCCAGATCTGGAAACGGAATCCAAAACCCCACCAAGGAGGGTTAAATGGATCCAGGTCGAAATAGAAAGGAGAAGGGAAGAAAGACGTACCTAGTAAAATGTTAGAGGAAGAGGAGAACTGGAGAGGAGGATGTCATAAGTCACCAAAAAATCTGGAGCAAGACGCTTCGAAAACATAGAGAGGGAAAGGGGCACGAAGGAAGATGGAACTTAAAATTGCAGAACGAAAAAGCCAAGGGACCTTCCCCCTAGATGGACATATATGTATGTGTGAAGCATTAAATTCATGACAGAAAAATGACAAGACACGCCACAAAAGTCGTACCCACGAGCTCACCCAATGGTGACACGCGTGCATTACCATCCCATCATCACTGGCAAACAGAGGTGTGACCCAATCCTGATCAAGACCGATAACTGAGCATAGTCATCATTTCAAAAGCCCATAACGAGCCCAAAAAAATCATTTTTAACCCCAGACTAGATATGGTAACATCTTCGTGACCTGGGGCTGGGGGACAACTAATACGGACGAAATTCAAGGCCAGAGCTTGGATGGCCCAGAAACCTAACCATCCCAAGAAGCCCGGAGCAAAGAAGGATAGTCCAGCATTGGCGGAAGGCCTATAACCCAACATCCCATGCCCAGTACAAACCGTAAAACAGTCCAAAGGTTGAAAACCCAGTCCAAGCCACTTCTAGATCTCTAGTGGGGACCACACACTCTAAGGATCCAGGGGACCATTCCTGACACCTACGACAGTCTTAGAGAATGTGGAGTGACAAGCCACTAGAGATCGTGGCAACGACAGCGCTGAAAGAGCAGAGGCGCCGGATGAACAGTGATCATGGTGACAGAAGAAGCAAGAAGAGGGAGATAAAAGGACTAGATGGATCAATACTAAGAAAAGGACAGCTGAAAATCCTAGAAGAGACTCTAATATAAATAGAGAACGATAACCTGGCAAGAGGGCATCATCTCCCTAAACCAGTAAGCATTCAAGAGCCTAAAAGCATAGAAAGTCAAAAGAGAATACCTAGACATTCATCCTTTGTAAGAGGACTTTGAGTCCCTAGTTTCAGGGGCGCACCTCCGATCGATTTATATACAAACCCAACGAGAAAGAGACTCCGTTGATAGTGGATGTAGCCTTAGTCCATCGGCTAAGGTGAACCACTTATATTCCCCGTCTAACTGATCACAAAAGATTAATCCATAATCTGCGAAACCTACTCAGAACATCATCCCATCATAGTTCGGCTTGGGTCATTAATTCCGAGCACCATCAATACTCATATCAATATTTATGAAAAAAATTTATTTAATGTGTTAGAAGCATCATACATTAATCCAACTCATTTATTATGTGTATTTATCTATTGTGTTAATTTTAGAATCGTATTGTGTCGGGTTTATATCGTGTTCGTGTTGATGAATCAAATTCACAACCCTAATATTTTTCATCTACTTTGTCCTAGCTTAAAGGATAATACTCTTAATTGGAGATTCTTAGGGAATGTTTGTTAATATTGGCAGGGGCAGAGCCAAGACTTGGCTTAAGGGTGGACACAACCTATATTTTAAATATATTAATAAAACAGTATAAATCACAAATCTAATTTCGATAAAAATATAAACTACCTACAAGAAAATCAAAGCCTAAGGTCAAAATAATTTTCAAGATGAAAAGGAAAAAGTCATTATCAAACAATACTATTTTTTACCAAAAAAGATATATTAAAGTTAACGGGTAATTACACTTGATTTACGAAAAAATTCAAAATAGATCAAACTCTATTGAAGGTATTTAGATATAATTTTTTTTTTGGGGGAGGGAAAGGGGGAAAGAGACTTGAACTCTTGACCTTAAAAAGACAAAGCTTTCACAAGGTAAAGAGTATTATTAGACCAAAGACTCGTTGGTTGTCTAGATATAATCTCACATAATTGTCTTTCTTTAATTGATAGTTAAATTATCTTTAAATTTAGAATAGGTTTATCTCGAATAACCCTGACTTTTAACTTTTTTTCCTCTCAATTTATAAAGGTAAAGTGATACATTTATATTAATTACGTCATATTTCATAATAAAAACTCATTAAATTGAAAAGAGTTAAAAGTTGATACATATATTGTATATGATCAAAATAAAAGAAAAAATAAAATCAATTACAACTCTTATCGAAATGTGAGACTTATTACATCTATTTATAATTGACGCTGATGAGTTTTTATATTTTATATTAAAATCGCAAAGTTATTACAAAAAATTAAGAAGTAAGCGTAATAATATTACTACAATCCAATGGAAAAAAAATAAATTTTTAATTGTAAAAAAATAGAAATCAATTGTAGGTCAATTAAAAGTAATTTCATCTTAAAATTTTAAATTTAAAACCAAAATTCTTAAAATCAAGACAAATTTTAAGGTGGGCACAACAAATAATATTTTAAAAAATAACTATAATATATATATAAAATTAAGGAAAAAAATTGAGGGCGGCTACTACAGCCCTTCGCCCTTATAATATTGGTATGTATAACCGACATACAACTCTCCCATGTCTTGTTTGTTTTAAATGTTGTATTCCACAAAAAAGAAGAAGTGTAGATTCCAATGTATATTTATTAGTATCAATTGACTGTATTGTACCTTTTGCGTATGCCAATTTAAAAGAATTGTTGGTGGATGGCAGTCGTAGTGGGGTGATAGTGGTGGTGGTAGTGGTGATAATCGTGGGGTGGAGGTAGGGCGGTAGGGGTAATGGTGGTGATCGTCGTGGTAAGGGTGGTGGTAGTGGGGATGGTGCAAGTGGTAGTGGGGGTGGCGTCGACGACAGTGGGTGGCAGAAATGATTATGAATGGCGGTAGTGATAGGTGTGGTGAGAGTGGGTGACAGTAGTGGTGGGCAATGATGGGTGATGATGGTAAGTGTAGTGGTGGTGGTTGACAGTAGCTAGCAGCAATGCTGGGCGACGACAGGTGGTGATGGGTGGCAGTGGGTGGTGGTGTGCAACAATGGTGGTGGTGGATACTGACGGTGGGCGACTGTTGTAGTGTGATGATAGTGGTAGTAGTAATAAATAAGAGAATGAGATGACAATTGTTGTGGGTGGTAGGCGACGGTGGTAGCATTCAGTGATGGGTGGCGATGGTGGTGGGGGTTGGTGGCGGCGGTGGTGGTGGTGGGGCAATCCCAAATAGTATTTTTTTAAAAGTATTTATGAGAAGTTATAAATATTAGAAGTACTTTTAAAAAGTTACCCAAAACACACCTTTAGAGGCCTTATTTTTTTATTATATTTGTGGTGCTAATATTAGTTATCGAATTAACTTTAAATTAAAATTAAAGATATCTCAAACGCGACAAGTAAAAATCATTTTATTTGTTTTTTGAGATTTAAATTGTATTGTACTTTATTATATAGATGATTTTTTTTATGAAATGATTTGAGACAATCTTATTCATTAAAAGTTTAGTGGCAATCTTGAGACTCGTCAATCTAAGATTTGATTTGATGTAAAAAAAATTTGATAAAAATTAAGGTTTGTGTAACATTTCTCTTTTGCTCTGTTACTCTTACTACGAGTCTGAATTTCAAACAATACGCAACGACATTTACCAAAACTTAACTGCTGAACGATATAAGCTTAGCATATTGTCTTCCCCAGACAATAGTCACATTGCAATTATTTCCAAAGTACGGATCACTCTATTCGGATGTAAGAGTATAGTAGCAACTGTAGACAGGATCGTCATGAGACGTCAATTCTTGATTAACAGTCTTCCTTTTTCCGCTATCTTTTTTTTTACCCCCAAAAAATGAGGCATGCTACTTGCAAAACTTGAAGTATCTATAGTGATGATGGAACCACCTCTTTTAATCACAAAACACCAAGGTATCATTTTTTAATTTTTCGATATTATATCAAAAGTTAAAAAAAATAATCTAAAAGGTGGTAAATTTTACTCAAAATGTGATGAGCTTCACTCAAAAAAATGGTAAGTGAAAACAAAAACAAGTGCACTTTAAAAATTAGTAAAATCTACTTAAAAAGTAGTATAAATACCCAAAAAAAATTATAAATGATTCTAGTCAAAATTATTGAACCCCTTTACAGTTTGTCTCTTGAAAGATACCAATTTTTTCACTTTGCCCCTTGAAAGACATTAAAAGGTTGCAATGTAGTCAATCGTCATTTTTCCGTTTGTCGTCCGTTTGATTTTGTTATCACGTGATTTGCACGTGATAACAAGAGGGGCTATATTGTAAAATCCTTTTTTGTGCAAACTCATGTCTTCTTTTACTTAAGTGATTGGGGGAATGTACAGAGAGAGAGAAGCATCCAAACCCATTACCCCATAGGCTTCCATGGAGTCCAATACGGAGAAGCCTCTTCTTGAGAAATCCCCAAGCTTTAACAACAACCAGCCTGACCATCACGATCTTGACATAGACCAAGATAAAGACCATAACACCACCGATCCCCCACTGTCTAAAACATCCATGGAGGTTGAAGAAGCCCAACCAGACAATGTCGAGACAGAGAACAAAGAGGAAGAAGACCAAATCAATACAGAGATTGAAGACTCTTCTTCTCTTGAGACTCCCAATTTCTCTCAAGTCTCTGTAGAGATCGATCAATTCACCTCTATTTTGTCGAGCTTAAAAAGTGATGAATCCGAACTCCCAGAGATTCCAGAATTCGCAGAACAATTTGTTCTTCTTGTCGAAAAAAAGATCGCAAACTATGATTCAACTAATACCCCATTGAAATGGAGTCAAATCACAGAGGAGGACTTGACAACATTTCTTGAAGCTGTGAATCGAATCTTCAAGTTATCAACATCACTTTGTGTATTCTCGTTAGAATCAAAGTACGGTTCATCGATCAACTACATTGGTGGAATTCTAAAGCGCAATGTCATACTTGGAGGAGGAGTTTAAATCTTTTCTTGAAGATTATAGACTTCCAGATTTAGATCATAATAATGACTCCAAAACGAAGTAATCTTCATCGTCTCTCTCTAATCAAGATTCAAATCATTGTGTTTTGCCGGAGAAACAAGAATGGGTTTGGATGCTTTTTTCTCTCTCTCTCTCTCTCTCTCTCTTTCTTTGTACATTCCCCCAATCACTTAGGTAGAAGAAGACATGGGTTTGCACAGAAAAAAATTTTACAATATAGCCCCTCCCTGTTATCACGTGCAAAGCACGTGATAACAAAGTCAAACGGACGACAAACGAAAAAATGACGATTGACTACATTGCAATTTTTTACTGTCTTTCAGAGGGAAATATGGAACAATTAATCATTCATGAGATAAAGCGAAAAAATCAATATCTTTCGAGGGCAAACTGGGAGTTTTCCCTACAGTAAAACCCACACTTGCAACTAATGACAATTTTTTTTTTTTTAAGTGAAGCATCTCTTGTTCCGGTGAGTGGGTCCGACTAGTAAGATAAAGACAATCACATGGTTTGATCTAAATTGAAAATGGACAAATATACATGAGAAAAGGACCAAGGATAACTATGAAGCCGCCCACTATTTTACCGCCTCTTTCATTACCTAGGCCGACTTGGTTGACTTATAAAATTAATCTTCTCCCAATGCAAACCTAAACTTCCCCGTAATTATTATTATTTATAATTAAACTTGATTCTAGGCATTGTTTTAAATCGCCATCCTTTGTCTAGTCGTCCCTTTGTTAGGTTTACATTGTATAATTTTGAATTTATATTGTATTTAAGTTTTATTATTTGTGTGTGGATAATGATTGTTTCGTATTCATATTAATTTCGTATACAAAATCATGAGTTAAAAATGGGTTAATTATAAATTACACTCTGAAAGATTGTTCTCGAAACTCAATCTATACCTTCAAAGATCAAAATTTTTAATTTATACCTTTAAAGATAAGAATTTGTATCAATGTGCACCTCTAAAAATTCAAAAATTTCAATTTGCACTCTCAAAGATATAAATTTATATTAATCTGTACCTAAAACTAAATTAATAAATTATACCTAGATCCCTTCATATTTATCATTTAATCATTTGGAACCCTCACATTTAGAATATTATTCTTACATCTCATAACGTTTGTGCACATATAATACATAACTCCTTTTCGTTATAATTTGAATGTCTAATAGAATAAAGGGTTGCACATTGAGTGATATATTGTATTGAATATAAAAAAATATTATATAAATATCTATATTCTATTAGACATTTAAATGGTAAGTTTGATTTTAAACTTTAGAGTATATTAGACTCACAAAATAAAGGGTAATATGAAATTATAATTTTTTATTAGGATAAAATCATATTTTTTAATGATTATATTAACATATATCAACGAAACGTGCACAAACGTCATTAGATGTATGAGTAATATTCTAAATGTGAAGGAGTCAAAATAATTAAGTGACAAGCATGAGGGGATCTAGGTATAATTTATCAATTTAATTTTAGGCAACAAACTGACGGCGATTAATCTTAAGTGCACATTGATACAAATTTTTATATTTGAAGGTACAAATTAAGATTTTTTATCATTGAGGGTGCACATTGATACAAATTTTTATTTTTAAGTGTGTAAATTGAGATTTGAACGATCTTTCATAATACAATTACAATTAACCCATTAAAAATTACAGAATTAGAAAACACTTTTCTTCAACTAAATTCGTGACACATTTGGGTACAGAAGTTGAATTTTACTTGATCAACATCTTAGAAAAGCTAAATGAAAAACAAATTGGTTTTTTTTTCGCAGTTTGTCCACTACTAAATTAAAATTTTAAAAACTAAAAAATATTCATACGATGTTAGGTTGCCGAATTTGTTGTTCCGAAAATAAAGATATTCATGTTTGACACCAACGAGGTAAAATCATTACTTGATGCCTAGACGGCAAAAACCGCAAATGCATAATAAATGGATAAATTTATTAGTTGTCTACAATAACTGTATAATTCTTGAATTTATAATTTTTTTCTTACATAAAACAAGAGTTAGGTAAAAAAGAGTGTTTATAAACTATCCTGATAGATGATCACTTATGAAATCATGAGGTGGCTGGCCTGGCCCGATTTATTATTTCTCTTAAAAATAAATTTAACTAAGTTAGCATAACTCGAACCCCAACGTACATTCGTGAAAAGTTCGTCCGGTACTAGACTACCCACTCGGTTGTATTCTTGAATTGACAATTGATTTGAGCCTGTATTATGTTTAACTGCCAACCATTTTTTGACAAAAACACCCACCGATCAAGTACATCATCTACAAGAACATCGTTTTGCATATATATTCACAGTAAGTATTTAAAAACAAAGCGGAATAAAAAGGAAAATGAAAATTAAAAGACGATGCCTGAAACTAGCAATCCATCTCTAGCATCCTCCTGGTGAATTGTAACTACATGCCGTTGAAGCACCGGAGAACGACAAAGAGGGCAGTCCCGGTGAGAGTAGAGCCACATATCTATACATTGAGCATGAAAATAGTGTTTGCAACTTGGAAGTTGCCTTACTTCTTCATCTTCTTCAAACACCGATAAGCAAACAGGGCATTCATAATCGTTTCCTTCACCCTGAGTCACCCCCTCTTTCCTGTACCTGAAGCTAGACACCAAGTTTCTATTAGGGTTGTCAAAACTCCGACTTATCTGGAGGTCCTGAGTTCGAGTCTCTCGCCGCCGTGATCGACGATGGTGGTCCGTGCACCATTTTATGATGATTAGGTTGTAGATTGCGAGAATGATGAAAGCCGTTACGACGACCACGAGGCCGTAGTATAACATGGGTAAGTTGGATCTTGAAGGAGGTGATGGTGGTGTGTAAGAAGGGTTTGGGGGTTTGTCTCCCATATTCAAGTTTGTGAAGAAAATGGCCAAGGGTTTAATGGGAAGTTCATGGTTACTTGTAGGGATGAAAAGAATTCTATCCATTTATTATTTTATTATAAATGGTTATTCTAAAAGCCGTGGTCCTAAAGGAGTGTGTACTTGAGGCAAAAACCATCGAGGCATAGATGAAGTCAAAGTAAAGCTCCATCACATGACAGTGAATAAGGTTGGGTTATAGGTGAGGAGGGTTAAGTTTATGATAAGCTCGCTCTCTCTCTCTCTCTCTCTCTCTCTCTCTCTCTCCCCCTCCCCTAGTTATTTGAACTTAGAAGTAAGTGAAATGATAAGATAACTTTTTGTGAGATTGTCATAATTCTAGTCATAAAAATAAAGAATAATACTGCACCAAATAAACTGATATTGGGTCAGATTATTAAGCCGAATAACATATTCAAAGTGAAGTTTGATCCATCACAATTATGCAATAGAAATTGTATGATCAAGATTCAATTCCATTATCCCATGTTAATTTTGCTTTTAATAAGATGTCTCAGTATTCATGCTCGTTTGCTAGATGATATGATTCTAATCATGCCACTACAATGGGGTGAGCTTCACCTTCTAAAAGGTCTACCCTATTTCACCCTTGGACACATAGAGAATGAAGCTATTTATTAGTCAACTTATTTAGATATTAGAAATAATCTCGCGTTTAAAGACACTTTATAATACCAAATAATCAAATATTTCTCGTACGATATTTATATTTTTAATAATAGTTTATATTTTTAATTATAAAATTTAAAATTGAAGTAAACATATCAAAAATAAGAGAGAGATGCGAGAGAGAGCAAAGAAGTAAGTGTGAATTAATGGAGTTGAGCGTGTAAGTTATGTTGTCTGAGATTAGGAACTGTGTATAGAAAATAATATTTTTGAGCAAAAAATAATTTTATGGGATGAATTTTGTACCATTGGATCAAAATAGATAAAAATTTGATCATTATTGACTGTTATTATTATACTTTATAACTTGTGTGATTCAAATTACTAGCAGTCACATTATATAGATTAGTTGGATCTTCTTAATCTTTTAATTTTATATCTTTCTTGAACTGATTTTTCATTATTATTTTTGGCCAAACCATTTTATTTATAAAAAAAATCCATGGAATTAAGGCTGGCATAAAAATATGTTACATAGTTGCACTGTAGGTGATGAGGGTGTCCACCCTATTATTATGTTAATATGATTGGATGACTTGCTAAATTGACTTGAGTTAATTAAGCCTAACAATAAAATTAAAAAAAAAAAAAAAAACAGAATATAATGACATGAAATATGTAAGATGGGGACCACGGAATGACGTTAATGATAGATTCTCAAGTGTTAATTTATTAGTCATGTGAGTCTTTTTTTTTTTAATCTGTTTTATATTAGGGTCTAATAAATGATAACCATCAAAAGTTAACGAGCAATGTTATTGAGACTTAATTTATTGATCAAATTTATTAACCTAATTCACTATGATATTTGGATTGACTATGGAGACCATCAAACATTGAAACTTGGTATTGATCCAATGTTCTCTTGAAGCCACATCATTATATCAACAAATTATGTCAAACTTTTAGGTTCAAATAATATTATTCAAAGGTATCTGTCGGAACCTAATAGTCAAGTTGGCCAACAGATTTGATAAAAGAGTAAGGGTAAATACCATTTTACAAATAGTATTATTGTAAAACTTTTTAGAATTTCTTACTAAAAAATTTAGGGTCCTAAAGTTCAACATGATATTTCTTTTCTCTTATGCTATATGGAAAACACTTGATATGATATTTTTCTATCTTATTATCAAAATCAACTAATTAACTTATTGTTTATCAATTAATAGTTTTTAGATTAAATTTGAGTTCACTTCTAATTTAGGATAAATTTTTGCTCATTTATTTTTTAAAGAGCACAAAAAAGACCACAGAACAGAGTGAGTAGAAGTATCTCACTATCTGCAAGTGATTGCAATTGTAGTTGTCTTGTTAAATGTTTCTTATTAAAACATCGCTTTGCTTTTCCGTAATATTAAAGTATGTTTCATATATTAAAGTATGACCAATAAACTCATACAAATTTGAACTTTTATATTTAATCTAATTTTTTTGGTTAGCTCACCTAAATTTTCAATTTCTTTCTCTTAATCTTCAATAGATACTATCTTAATTACAATTGGTCAAGGATTCGACTTTTGATAATAAAATTTTAATGTATAAAACTTGAATTTAAAAATTAAATTAATATTTTTAAATCTCAAAAAGTAGAAACAAAAAAATTATATAAAATATTTAATTTATTTTAAAATTATTTATTAATATATATTATTATAATAATTATTTATAGAAACCTAATTTAACATTTTTTGCTTAGGCCCCACATATGTTGTGCATCACTTCACGTACACCATTTGACGTGACACAATCACAACTATTGAACACTAAATATTAGTTGCATGGGGTATACTGTAAAAATTAATTGTGAACCAATGCATTAATTGTTCATTATAAAGTCATTTTTGTAACATGATATTGCAACAACTTTTTTTTTTTTCCCTAGTCACCAAGCTCGATCTAACAAATGTCTTTGGACGTAAAAGGAGCACTCAACTATGGAATTAGAATTCACCATTTCATTATTAAAGGTCATTTAATTTTTTGAATACATTAAATAAATTATCCTACACATAATATTTTTTTTTAAGTAAGGAGAGATATGAAGTGTTTAAAAACATAAAGGGATACAATATAGTTTTTAAAATTGAGGGCTTAGATCTAATCGGCCTTCATAATTCATTTTTATCGTTGAAGTAATAATGGTCCACTATTCCATGTGGTCAGACACTATCAATTCAATGAGAATAATGAATTATAATATAATTAAAAAAAATTGAAATCACTAGATTATGGATGGAAGCATCCGTTGAAGCATTCTCGCTAAGGGATGCTTCCATGCAATTGCAAACAAGTGTGCCTGAATTTTTCATAGTGTTATTTGTAGGTTTTCTCATAATTAGGAGCGATACAATTTCTATTTTATAAGAAATTTTTTTTGGAAGAATTAAATTTTTTAGGTTTGGTATAAATAAAAAAGTATGAGGAAATAAAAAGTACATATACATATGTTTCAAGAGCTATAGACATGGAATATGAGAGGGTTTATTGTTTGGATTCAGATCTCCTATATGTTTCAAATTTGTCAATTTTGATCAAGTGATCTTGAAATGTATTGGGTCTCATTGGATTAGTGAGACCTACAACAATCCACAAATGAATGTGGGGCCCGAAGAGGAAGTGTTTGATCCTTTCGAACATTGAGAGAAGGTGACAAAATGAAAATGAAAAAAAAATAATCTCATTAGTTTTATCAATCTATTTAGTGTTTTGTCGTATCATAATTTTTTTTATTATCACATCATGTCATTACTTTATAAGTATTTTATCATATCACAATTTTTGAAGTGTCAAATCAATTTATTGTTTCATTAATATTAATTCATATCTTAACTTTATAATGTGATGTCATATCATTGTTATTTTAAAATATAAAATCATGCCTATATGTACCATCATTCATCATTGTGTAAATGATAAGAAACAAAATCTCTAGGCGCGCATCAAAATAGACAATCCAGCCAAATTACTAAAAATTCTTCTTTACGCAAGGAACAAAATAGTTCATTTTTAGCCAATAAAATGTTTACGCTCCATTGACTGATCAACTACATTGAACATAGTTTATTCTATTGGACTCTATACAAGTTTTAGTGGTGTAACGTAATATGGACGAAAAAGTGAGTTCCGCAATGAACCCATCAACCCTTATCACTCATTCGATTAAGTTTGACACATAATTGTTGGGCCTACGACTGACTATCTGCCTCCCGATACTCATATTGAATTCACACTAAGATGACAATAGTTATATGATAAACGTTGTAACCTTGGTTGACATGGATTAGTGGTATCGAAGACACGTTCGACTGATATTTACGATTTACAAAATTGAAACAATCATGACGAGATTATAGTAAAGCTTGAATGTGAAAATGAACAAATGCAGCGTTAATTTGATTGTTTGCATGCAATCGAGTATGCAAAAATTGAACATTTTAATCATTAATATGTAGACATTGAAATTTTAGAGTATTCATTACTTGTTTCTGATCTAGAATTTTCTGATTTTTTTTGATTTAGAGGATGATGCATCAAACACTTTTATTCCATCAAATTTACATGTACTTGGTAATCCTTTATGTTGTTTTGAGCATCAACCATATTATTGACATATTGTATTTTATGCCATGTTATTCAATAAATATTTTTTTTTGTTATGAATAAATTAAATTTTTTCATACAATTATTATGACTAGTATTGAAGACATTTTAATAGAAATATTTATACGCATTGTTGCAATAAAAATATTTTTAATAGATATTGTTGTCAACATCAATGACATTATTGACCAATATTTATATGCTTTATTTTAATATAAATATTTTTAATAGATATTATTGTCGATATCAACCACATTATTGACCTAATGGACATTTACACGCTTTGTAGGAAACAATAATGTTTTGTTTGAATATTAAATTAAATATTGGCACTTGAAAAATTAAATATAAACGCTTCAGAAAACGTCAATTGTATAGACATTTTCAGAGTTAAATGAAAACCACAGTACAAACAATATTTTACAAGAAACATCAGTTCGAATAACATTTTCCTTGTCGACGTTAGTTGGACTAACATATTCAACTTATGGACATTAGTGAAGCCGATGTTTTCCAGTCCAATTGACCACCATAAAATGCTTTAATACGTCAGTTGGAGTAACGTCTTTAAATTAAAAACGTCATTCCAATTGATCTTTTTTCACTAAAGACGTCATTTCAGATAATGTTTTTAAAAGTCCGCAGGTTCATAAAAATACTTCCAAAATCAGGTGGTTTGGGTATAAGTTTCCAAAACAGACTGATTTTGGGTAAAAGCTCCAGATTTGGTATCCAAGGTTCAGTCCAGATATTTATAGTGTGACCATTGCCAACTATATGACAAGCTCCTCTGGCTATCAGACGTCTGCATTACAGTATCTGCTTTCAAATGGGAGAGTCGTGGATTTGTTGTTGGACACGCATGAAGGCTTGCCTAGAGTTTTATTTTTGCTTGTCCACGACTTGGATTGATTTGAGAGTATCTGCCATCCCAGTTTGGCCATGAGAGAAATATGTATGTCGTGTGTTTTCCTGAAGCCTAAACCCCCTATTGATTTTGATCTGCTATGGGGTCCTAGGATTTTAAGGCCATTGAATGGTGATCTTCAGAGTAGTCCCACCAGCAGGGGCGGAGCTACATGTGCCCCCACTGAATTTTGAGCAAAAATCCATATATAGTTATAAGTTCAAAACTTTAAAGAATGTTGCCCCTCATAAATTCAAAAGTTTATATGTTGCCCCATAAATTCTTAAAAATTTATATTGTGCCCTAGTTGTTTTTATTTTTGGTAGGTCAGTGGTCCACTCACTCCCTTAATTAATCTACGAAGACATATATTTCAATTAAGTAAAATTAATATAAAATACCCTTACACATACATATTTACCAAAGACAATATCGTCTAGATTGATATTGATTTCTTAATTTTCACGTAATAATTAAATTTAGATCTTAATATTTTTTGTATATATTAACTTAAGAATTTTTCAGTTGAAAATAACCCTCAATTCAATCATCTTTAACAGATGTTCGAAAGATTTTTTTTTTTATTACCATTTGGTTAAATTTTTTGCTCATATATTTGCCCCCACTAATATGGATATCTGGCTCCGCCCTGCCCACCAGAATCTTCTGATTTGTAGACCTATCTTATTGCAAATTAAATGACCTTTGATAGGAGGAAAGATTGCAAGTAATACGTTGGCATGGCCAAAGCAATGGATTTGATGAGAGTGCATCTTCCTGCATAAGATAACAACTTGGCTTTCCAACCTTGGAACTTGCTTTCGAGTTTATCAATGACTGGTTGAAAATTGAAAGACCCATGCATATTTTGGATCTTCCCATAGTTAGAGGCAGTCCAAGGTATGTTGAATCCGGAGAAATTTTCTTTAAACCCAAAATTCCTTTCAACTCCTTGATACCAGGATATATAGTTCTTGGGTATCCCTTTCTTTAATTTTATTATTTTCAGTAATGCTACAACTAAATTTTGGGACCAAATTAAAAACTCAAATGATATGACAGCTGACTTAGACTTCTTTATTTGGGCTCTTAATTTGGTCAACGTAGCATTACTGTATTATTTTTGTTTCTTCACAGTACTACTGATGGATCATATATTTATACCAAAACATCAGTTGGGTCTGTTTTGTCACCGCCTAATTACAATTACCCATTTAATGACATTTTTCTTCCCATAAGTTTTAGATAATAAATTTCTATGCCCGAATTAGAATTACATAATTATTTATGTTGTCACTGGGTATTACACACAAAATAGGAAGGTGGAGAGACAAAAAGTTCATATAAGATATAAATGCAACTTACTTGTAAAGTTAGGTTTCCTTTTCCTTTTCGTATTCCCATCGTCTAGAAGACTATAACTTGTTCTTCATGGAAAAGTCACTCACTTTCCTATTCCCTATAAAAACTTTAATCCTGAGACTTCTAAATCCCTACACACACTCAACTCTCCTTCTCTATCTGATAAAAAAAAAACGAGTTTAAGCTTTTGTTTCCTTCGATGGAGTCATCTGATCATCTGTGTTCTGATGTTATTTTCGAGATTCTGAGTTGAACTTCACTTGAAACTTTGTCTCGCTGCAAACTTGTCTGTAAATCATGGAACCGAGTCACCTACGAGTCAAGTTTTATGAATCTTTACTGTCAAAGAACAAGCACCATGTCTGGGTTTTTCATTCAAAGCATGGAGTCCAACAAATACTCTTCAAAGTTCGTCTCCTCTATTGACGAATCTAGCTCTAGCCTTCCAGGTTCGAATGTGTCTCTTGATTTTTTACCTCATAATGTGAAGATCGAGGCTTGTTCAAAGCAGGGTATTTTGTGCTGTTTAAGTCGGAGGGATCTACATTGTCGGTATTATGTCTGCAAGCCGTGTACGACACAGCTTCAATCTTTGCCAAATCCGAAGATGAGGTACAGCACTGAGAAAGTGGCCATGGTGATTTTGCATTCTAACCCTTTGCGGTACAAGATTTTCCGGATATCTTCCCCAAGGCACTTGTGAGTTATTATCTTTTAGTTACCTACTGATTGTGGTGTTGTTTTAGAGACTAATGATTAATGGGTTGATACAAATCCTAAAGATTCAAATTTGTTAAAACTCAATTTACGTTAAACAATTCAAACACAACTCGATCATACCTGATTATAAAATTAGATTTTTATAACAAAATTCTAGCATAATACGAAATAATTCTGATTTTGGTTAAATAAATTTTGACACGGCACCTGAACCATTGGTTAGACATTGCATGACTGGTATCATGATCTGAAGTTAAAAAATACAACCTAAATAAAATTCCATGTTCTTAGAAGAAACAGTTATTGAACCACTCAGTAGGCTATGAAAATCCTTGTTGAGGGAAAACCTAAAATAATTCTAGTGAAATTCCATTCGTCAGTATCAAAATTTTATATTTTTCCCCTAGATACACTCATATACATTATTTCTTCTAATATATATATATATTTTTTTGTTGTGTATTAGGTCGACGAAGAAGTATTATAATTATGGATGTGAGATTTTTGATTCAAATACTTGGTCATGGAAACAATTACAAGACGTATTGCTCCCCTATGGTGTGATCTTCACTACCAATCCTACTATTTTTGTCGGTGGCACAATTCATTGTGTGCGTGCAAGATCCTGCACAATATAAAAAACGAGAACAGATCTCTCTCCTGGTGAACTTCGGGTGAGCCGGTAGAGTGACCAAACACGCTACTTGGGACAGCCTGCACGGTACGGTGGTAACCCGGAACGGCAACGGGAGACCCTGGGAAAGGAGTGACGGTCCTGTAAGGCTGGAAGAGGTTCCTGGAACAAAGAAGAACAAGTTAGAAGGGCGCCGGAGTGTTTTCCGGCGTATCCCCTCCGACGGTCTAGTCAGTCTTTGAGAGAGAGAGAGGATAGAGAAAACACTGAGTGTGTTGTAATAGAGAGTTTGTTGTTGCATACCCGCTTTGCCTTTTGGGAGGAGTATTTATACCTTAAAAGCTCATGATTGCTGTCAGTGTGGTCAGTAGGTGATCATTAGGCACAGGTAGCGTGTACATTTGATTCTGATGAGGAATGTCTTCTCTAATTAACTGCTCGGGGTCCCGAGCAATCAATGTTGGGTCGTCGGGATGCCGACGGTACAATGTGCTTCTCTCGGGGAGGATGCAATAAATGCTCTGTAATAGGAGCATTTATTGCCTTTCATTTCCGAGCCTTACCGCATTGAATGCGGTCTCATCAAGGGAATGGTGCAATTAATTGTTTGCTTTCCCAAGTCGCGTGTCAGCAACGACATGCGGTTTGTCTGTCTCTGATGTGATACCATATGCCACGCGTCCATCCCCTATTGCTTGTGACCTCTGTATTCCAGTACGTTCTGACATTACTTGTGTAAGACGAGGTCATGATGAATAGCCTAGACTAGCCTAGGCTAATGACCTGCACGTCAATAGCTTATCCTGGAGTAGAGGAAGCGTCCAGGAGGGGGTACCTCTCGGCACCGAGGAAAGGCTCCTCTCGGAGACCAAGGGAGGTATGCCGATCGAGGTACATATCAGGCCGAGGCCACGTGTCGGTTGAAAAATATGCTGAATGTTTGATCCTATACGTCGGTACCTTGGGGGTGAGGACCATATGCGCCGATGGTGCTTGATCTTAGCAACAGTGCTTTAGTAAAACCGAGGACACGTGTCTTCATCATAGAGATTTTTCAGAAAAGTCCCATCAACTGCCCCCCAGCCTTCGATCTTCTGACACCGAGGACACGCGTTGTAAGGAGATGAAGGGTTTCCCAACTACCACCCGTCCTTCATGATGGCCTCGAGCCGCTTTCCCCGGCTTGGGATGTCGTGCGCATTAAATGCGCCGTTTCGGTTTTCGCTCCCAATGATGACAATTGCCCCTATATAAAGGGGTCTCCTCTTCCGTTTTCCTCGTTTTTCCATTTCGATCTTTCTTCAGAGCACCTCTTCTTGAATCTTCACCGGAGTTTTGTTTCTTCTGCCATCGTCGACTGCCCATTCACCCTCAAAATCTTAAAGCCAGCAGACCCATTGTTGATTTCTGAACTTTCTGGAGGGAGTCGCTTTAAGGTTTTCCAGAAAAAACTCCATTTTGACGTTCGGGTGAGTTTCAGAATCCTCTTTCTTTTCTTCCTCCTAGCCTTTTGTTTTCCGATTGACTGGAGGTGTCATCCGGTCGATACATAGCGATCTAACCCTCGGGAAACTTCCTCAGGGATTTTCAAGAACAAATACCCTTTTCTTTCTTACTTTTTTAGAGATGCCTCGTCGTCGCCCTGCTCCGGAGAATCCTCAGGTTGGTCCTTCGGGGTCAGGGAAATATAAGGTAAAAGGCGATGAGCAGATCAATAGGTTTAGGGCCAAGTACGGCATTCCCCCGTGCGTAGACGTAGAGGATTTTGACCCGGTGGTGCACTCTTCTACCCTCGGGGCCGAGGATGCCATGCCTTTCTATACCAAGGCCATCATAGAGGGTGGAATTAGGTTTCCTTTACCCCCCTGCTTCTTCAGTTCCTCTCTCATTTCCGCCTCTTCCCCGGGCAATGCTGCCTTAATGTCTTCTGAATAATCATGGGGGTCTTAGAGCTCAATAGGCGCCTTGGGGTAAATATTGGGATCAACGATCTCCTTTTTTGTTACTCCCTCCTTAGAGTCATGCCCCACCAACACTTCTACCTCAAAGCCAGGGACCCCTCCATGTACCTTGTAACCCATCTTCCTGACTCGGACAAGGGGTACAAGGATGATATCCTTATCTTCAAGGGATCTTGGCAGAGAGGTGTCGGTCCCGAGTATAATCACTTGTTATGCCCTCTGGAATGGAGAACGACAAGTACGTCGGTTCTTTTGGGTTTATCATTTCTTTTCCCAGACTTCCTATGCTCATGACAACATTTTTGTTTGTGCAGATATTCCTGCTCGGGAAACAGCTCCTCCCCCTCGGTCGCTAGTGAACTTTGCCGACCTAATCACGGTTTGGAGATTCACGGGTGACAACGGGTTTGGCCGTGCTGCTCACATCCTGCTGAATTATACCCCCGGGTATAAGAAATTTTCACAGCTTCCGCAGCCTTTTGAGCCGTCGCAGTGGTCCGAACTCTTCGATCAGGCGGCGAGGCTAGAGGTTGAGGAAAATTTGGAGGAAGACCCGGATCGGGCTTCAGAGGCAGAGGTCGAGGGAGTTGCTGAAGAGCTCGGGGTCAGAGAGGATGTTGTTCCTTCAGACGCCGAGGTGGGGACTTCGGGAGGAGACTTGTGGCCAGACTTCCAAGTTCTTCAATCCTTAGACGCCGAGGACGCCTTCAAGGCAGCAATGTCCAGCACCCCTCGCATTGATTTGGGGTTCCTCAGGCAGAGGCAAGCTCTCGCAGCCGGGAGGGGTCGAGGAACGACCGGCGGCACCCCCTCTGCAGGGACCAGTTCCACCCCATCATCAAGGGTCCTTGGTCGGGGTCAGGTACGAGACCGGGACCCTCAGGTGGAGGAGGAGAGAAGGGTCAAGCATCGGCATGATGGCCTTGGCCGAGGATCCAGGGCACCTCCCGCTCAGCAGCAAAGCGGGAGGGGCCGTGGATTGCCCCCTGCGCCTCCACAACAGCAGCAGCAGCAACAGCCCCGACAACAGCAACAACAACAGCAGCAGACTCCTCCTCCCCTTCCGCCTACAGTGGAGGCCGCGGAGTGGAATCCCCGAGCCACTGATCACATGAACCGAGTGATTAGGGTCGACGATTCCATTCTGCGGCCTCCACTGTAGGTGGAAGGGGAGGAGGAGTCTGCTACTGTTGTCGGGGCTGTTGCTGCTGCTGCTGTTGTGGAGGCGCAGGGGGCAATCCACGACCCCTCCCGCTTTGCTGCTGAGCGGGAGGTGCCCTGGATCCTCAGCCAAGGCCATCATGTCGATGCTTGACCCTTCTCTCCTCCTCCACCTGAGGGTCCCGGTCTCGTACCTGACCCCGACCAAGGACACTTGATGATGGGGTGGAACTGGTCCCTGCAGAGGGGGTGCCGCCGGTCGTTCCTCGACCCCTCCCGGCTGCGAGAGCTTGCCTCTGCCTGAGGAACCCCAAATCAATGCGAGGGGTGCTGGACATTGCTGCCTTGAAGGCGTCCTCGGCGTCTAAGGATTGAAGAACTTGGAAGTCTGGCCACAAGTCTCCTCCCGAAGTCCCCACCTCGGCGTCTGAAGGAACAGCGTCCTCTCTGACCCCGAGCTCTTCAGCAACTCCCTCGACCTCTGCCTCTGAAGCCCGATCCGGGTCTTCCTCCAAATTTTCCTCAACCTCTAGCCTCGCCGCCTGATCGAAGAGTTCGGACCACTGCGACGGCTCAAAAGGCTACGGAAGTTGTGAAAATTTTTTATACCCGGGGGTATAATTCAGCAGGATGTGAGCAGCACGGCCAAACCCGTTGTCACCCGTGAATCTCCAAACCGTGATTAGGTCGACAAAGTTCACTAGCGACCGAGGGGGAGGAGCTGTTTCTCGAGCAGGAATATCTGCACAAACAAAAATGTTGTCATGAGCATAGGAAGTCTGGGAAAAGAAATGATAAACCCAAAAGAACCGACGTACTTGTCGTTCTCCATTCCAGAGGGCATAACAAGTGATTATACTCGGGACCGACACCTCTCTGCCAAGATCCCTTGAAGATAAGGATATCATCCTTGTACCCCTTGTCCGAGTCAGGAAGATGGGTTACAAGGTACATGGAGGGGTCCCTGGCTTTGAGGTAGAAGTGTTGGTGGGGCATGACTCTAAGGAGGGAGTAACAAAAAAGGAGATCGTTGAGCCCAATATTTACCCCAAGGCGCCTATTGAGCTCTAAGACCCCCATGATTATTCAGAAGACATTAAGGCAGCATTGCCCGGGGAAGAGGCGGAAATGAGAGAGGAACTGAAGAAGCAGGGGGGTAAAGGAAACCTAATTCCACCCTCTATGATAGCCTTGGTATAGAAAGGCATGGCATCCTCGGCCCCGAGGGTAGAAGAGTGCACCACCGGGTCAAAATCCTCTACGTCTACGCACGGGGGAATGCCGTACTTGGCCCTAAACCTATTGATCTGCTCATCGCCTTTTACCTTATATTTCCCTGACCCCGAAGGACCAACCTGAGGATTCTCCGGAGCAGGGCGATGACGAGGCATCTCTAAAAAAGTAAGAAAGAAAAGGGTATTTGTTCTTGAAAATCCCTGAGGAAGTTTCCCGAGGGTTAGATCGCTATGTATCGACCGGATGACACCTCCAGTCAATCGGAAAACAAAAGGCTAGGAGGAAGAAAAGAAAGAGGATTCTGAAACTCACCCGAACGTCAAAATGGAGTTTTTTTCTGGAAAACCTTAAAGCGACTCCCTCCAGAAAGTTCAGAAATCAACAATGGGTCTGCTGGCTTTAAGATTTTGAGGGTGAATGGGCAGTCGACGATGGCAGAAGAAACAAAACTCCAGCGAAGATTCAAGAAGAGGTGCTCTGAAGAAAGATCGAAATGGAAAAACGAGGAAAACGGAAGAGGAGACCCCTTTATATAGGGGCAATTGTCATCATTGGGCGCGAAAATCGAAACGGCGCATTTAATGCGCACGACATCCCAAGCCGGGGAAAGCGGCTCGAGGCCATCATGAAGGACGGGTGGTAGTTGGGAAACCCTTCATCTCCTTACAACGCGTGTCCTCGATGTCAGAAGATCGAAGGCTGGGGGACAGTTGATGGGACTTTTCTGAAAAATCTCTATGATGAAGACACGTGTCCTCGGTTTTACTAAAGCACTTTTGCTAAGATCAAGCACCATCGGCGCATATGGTCCTCGCCCCCGAGGTACCGACGTATAGGATCAAACATTCAGTATATTTTTCAACCGACACGTGGCCTCGGCCTGATATGTACCTCGGTCGGCATACCTCCCTCGGTCTCCGAGAGGAGCCTTTCCTCGGTGCTGAGAGGTACCCCCTCCTGGACGCTTCCTCTACTCCAGGATAAGCTATTGACGTGCAGGTCATTAGCCTAGGCTAGTCTAGGCTATTCATCATGACCTCGTCTTACACAAGTAATGTCAGAACGTACTGGAATACAGAGGTCACAAGCAATAGGGGATGGACGCGTGGCATATGGTATCACATCAGAGACAGACAAACCGCTTGTCGTTGCTGACACGTGACTTGGGAAAACAAACAATTAATTGCACCATTCCCTTGATGAGACCGCATTCAATGCGGTAAGGCTCGGAAATGAAAGGCAATAAATGCTCCTATTACAGAGCATTTATTGCATCTTCCCCGAGAGGAGCACATTGTACCGTCGGCATCCCGACGACCCAGCATTGATTGCTCGGGACCCCGAGCAGTTAATTAGAGAAGACATTCCTCATCAGAATCAAATGTACACGCTACCTGTGCCTAATGATCACCTACTGACCACACTGACAGCAATCATGAGCTTTTAAGGTATAAATACTCCTCCCAAAAGGCAAAGCGGGTATGCAACAACAAACTCTCTATTACAACACACTCAGTGTTTTCTCTATCCTCTCTCTCTCTCTCAAAGACTGACTAGACCGTCGGAGGGGATACGCCGGAAAACACTCCGGCGCCCTTCTAACTTGTTCTTCTTTGTTCCAGGAACCTCTTCCAGCCTTACAGGACCGTCACTCCTTTCCCAGGGTCTCTCGTTGCCGTTCCGGGTTACCACCGTACCGTGCAGGCTGTCCCAAGCAGCGTGTTTGGTCACTCCACCGGCTCACCCGAAGTTCCCCAGGAGAGAAATCTGTTCTCGTTTTTTATATTGTGCAGGATCTTGCACGCACACATTGGCTCACCAGCAATAACCACGTACTAGCTTTCCACGACGTACACAACGTTTCCATTACCAAAACCCTTGTGTGATGATAAACTCTACATATACAAGCAGCTCATGGAGTACCAAGGGCGGCTAGCGCTATGCTGTAATACACCAGAAGGGTCTCTGGAACTATGGGTAATGGAGGACTATACAGACCATGTATGAAAAAAGAGACAAGTATTAAGCGTTGAATGTCTTAAAAGGGAAGAACCCTATTCCTCTCCTACTCTTGCTGCTTTCTGCAATGCTGATACTTCACTCATGATGAGCTTTAAGAAGGTGATATTCTACAAAATGCAAGAGGGAAATTTTAAGGTGAACAGAATGACTAATCTCAACGATCCTTGTGAAGTTTTTGCGTTCCAGTCCGATTTGAAGCCAATTGATTTGAGATGTGGGGGCTGATTTTATGCTATAGTTTTTCTGGAAGGATTATTTTTGGAGAACAAGTGTTTTCCTGGTGTGCTTGGTTGTAACTATTCTTGGTAGTTTTTCATGCAGTTTTTCAAGGTGTTTCAGGGAAAATTCATGGCATGTAATTATATATTAGATAATATCTTTCTCCGTTTTTGTAGTTATACCGAGTAGGGTGCACTAATGGTGGTATCGACTTTACTCCTCACCTAGAGGTAGAGAGTTCGAGTCCTGTCCCATTAGGGTTCAGTGGTTGGCTGCTATACTAGTTTAGTTAAGTCTGATCTCGAGAGGTGTTCCAGGCGTGGTCAGGAGACTTATAATTCTACCGGTGAGGGTTTAACGGGGTGGTCGTTATATTCTCTTCCTTACCCCCACCCCTTAAAAAAAAAAAAAAACAATAAATAAATCCCTGGTTAACTTGATTAACTAGATATATATCTATAAATATGCATGTGCTGCAGAATATTGTTAATTTGATTAACTTTCCTGTTTTCCCAAGGAATCAAATTTAAAAATAATCAGTCAAATCCCTGGTTAGTTCAGAAATGTTTTCATGCAATTCATAGAGATTAATTGTAAGAGCAACAAGATTTGGAGCAGATTAGGGTTTACTGATTTTCCGCCCGATGGCCTGGTAATCTCAAGACAATTAGCATAGTTTTCTTTCACACTAGTCCCCAGTAACACTGAGCTCAAAGCCATAATCTTCAAGAGGAGCTATAATGAAGTTTACATCAAGACTATAGTTCTTGTGCCCTTTCTTTTGTTTCTTCACAATACTATAGATGGATCATATATTTATACCAAAACATATGTTGGGTCCGTTGTCTTTTTTTTTTTTTGCTTGGTAAGAAAAGTTGTACAGGGAAAGGAATGCATAAAATAAAAACTAATTAATGACTGAAACTATCTAACTAATGCTACTTCTGTCTCCATGAACATAATCTCTGGTATGCAGTGGGAGAGTTCTTGCTTCCAAAGCTCCATTAAAATGCATGGCTAGACCCCATTTTGCCAAAGAGTGTGCTGCCAAATTAGACTCCCTTGGAGTATGATTCATGCCCCAATCTGGATGAGACACCAAGAACTTCTTGATATCCTGAATTATATGGAAAATGGACCAGTGAACCTTAGTGTGCTTAAGCATTGCTGCATGGATGACGCTTTGTGAATCACCTTCCAGAGTTACATAAGGCCATTGCCTTTGATATGCCCATGTTGCTGCCATTCTAGCTGCCATTGCTTCTGCTATAAGGAGATTTTCTACTGGATGTGATTCTACTAAGGCTTCAATCTCCCTTCCACTTGCATCTCTGGCTATTGTAGCAATTGATATGTTTGCAGATCCAATTGCAGCATCAAAACTAATCTTAGTCCCTCCTTCTTGTGGAGCAATCTATTTGGATGGTTGGTAGGCTCTAATCACTGATTTCATAGTTGGAGTTTTTTTCCAAAGTTGGTCTAATTAAGATTAATTCCTGAAAAGCATGGCTAATTTCTTTCGGCACAATTTGAGCATTAATATCTGCATGCTGAAAAATAACTTTGTTTCTCCATCTCCATATGGTGATACCCACAACTGCAGCAAAAAGGATGATCTCATGAACCTTGGGTTTCATTAAGCCAAACAAAATATGGGGATTTAAGAGATTATGGATCCATGCTGCCATGTCAAAGTGGGCAGAGTGATCTGAATAGACGCCCCATTGTGTGAATCAGATACGACGGACAAGATGGCGCTGAAAGAACACATGAGTGTCTGTTTCAATGCACTGTGAGCATATGGGACAGGTGATATCCTCTACATGGAACCGTGAAGCTAATAAGCTTCTTGTAGGGATCCCTTCAGTAGCCATTCTCCAAATAAAAACTTTGTGTCTTTCATGTATAGGAGCTATCAAAATTTTACTTCAGTCTTCTTTTGAAAAGTATGCACTGTTAGAATCTTGATCAAGCCTGCAAGATTGATAAGCTGTCTTCGTGCTAAAGTGGCCATTTAGGGAGGGGATCCATGCCATCTCATCAGGTGTTGGAACAAAAGGCAACTTAATGTTAAGAATGACTAGAGTGGTCTGGGGATTGAAAATAGAGGATATAAGCTCCTGATTCCAAGAGTGCGAATCTTGGTCTATTAATTCAGCAACAGTAATAGGAGGAGAGTCCAACTCTTGAGTTAGTTGGTCCATATGAATTCTGAAATTATTGATATTGGGTACCCATGGTTCCGTCTAAATGTTGATGGAATGGCCGTTCCCAATGATATAGCAAGCTCATCCCTTAATGATATCTACACAATCAAGAACGTGTTTCCATACTCTAGAATTTGAGGTTTGTGGTTGAACATGAAGGAAGGAGTGCCTTTAGCAATATTTAGCATTGAAGAGTGAAATCCAGAGCTTGTTAGCATTGGAGAGAAACAGTCATCCCACTTTAGTAAAATTAGACATCTATTGATGTCCCACATTTTGCGAAACCCCAACCCTCCCACAGTTTTGGGTCTACAAATAAAATCCCACGATTTGATAGACGTGGCTTGATGTTCCTCAGAATGTCCCCAAAACTTACAGATTTTGCTATCTATTTTTGGAACAGAATGTTTTGGGAAGAAGAATGATTGCATGACATACACAGGCATGGCTAGAGCCATGGATTTTATCAATATGGCTCTTCTAGCGTAAGAGAGTACTTTGGATTTCCACCCTTTCAGCTTGCCGTCCATTTTCTCCAGGGTCGACTGGAAAGCTCGGTTTCTTGATCTGCCTACATGCAATGGAAGTCCCAGATAAACTGCATCAACAGTGCCTTTCTTTAGCCCTAGGACGTGCTTGACAGTCCTAATAATATCTCTAGGAGAATTGGGGTTATAATGAATTCTGGATTTATCTCTGTTAATCTTCTCTGTAGTCCATGATTCATAGGTAACAAGGCATTCAGCTATAGCCTCAGCTTCTTTTTGATTTGCCCTCCCAAAGATGAGGAGATCATCTGCGAACAAAAGATGGAACAGAGGATTGCAATTCCTTGCTATACTAATGCCTTTTAAAGTTCTTTGTTCTAGCTTCCTTGTTTAGTAGTCTGGATAAAACCTTAGAACATATAATAAAGAGAAATGGTGACCTTGACGCAATCCACGCTGACTTCCATTGATCAACACGATCAAACACCTTGGCCATATCAATTTTTAAATGCATCAGTGCTCCTTTTCCTTCTCTTTTTCTTCATATTATGGACAACTTCCTGTGCAAGAACAATGTTTTCCGCAATTGTACGACTCAGAATGAAGGCTGATTGATTTCTAGAAATAAGCTGGTCCATGAATGGCCTTAATCCGTTTGCAAGAATTTTTGCCACAAGCTTATTAGGAACATTACATAAACTAATGGGCCTATATTGACCAACAATTTGGACTTATCTGATTTGGGGATTAAACATATGTTTGTGGCATTTAATTCTGAGAGTATGCGGCCACCTGAGAAGAAGCTCCTCACCATGTCCACCAGGTCACCACCCACAGTGTCCCAGTAGGATTTGTAGAATATAGCTGAAATTCCATCTGGTCCACGACTTTTGAAAGAGGGCATTGCAAAGAGAGTGGACTTTATCTCTTTGCAAAGTTGGGAATAGTAGTGATCAGGGGGTATTACAGGGGAGATAAGGGAGTCGAGGTCAGACGAAAATTGAGGAACATAGGTTGTAAAGAGTGATTGAAAATGATTTATAAACTGAACTCCTATTTGTTCTCTTTCTGTAATCCAGCTTCCATCCATGAGTTTAAGATATTTGATAGAGTTTCTTCTCCCCTGATGAGTGCAGTTGCATGAAAAAAGTTTGGTATTCGCATCTCCCTCATTCATCCATTGCACTCTTAACCTTTGTTGCCACCGAATTTCTTCTCTCTTTAACTGCTCTGCTTAGTCATGCTTGAGGATCTTTTCCTACAATTACCCATGTAATGACATTTTTTTCCCATAAGTATTAGATAATTACCTCGAAATAGAATTACTTAATTATTTATGTTATCATATATATTACACACAAAATAGGAAGGGGAGAGAGAAAGTTCATATAAATGTAGTCCAACTTCTTCTAGAATTAGTTTTTCTTTTCCTTTTCCTTTTCCTTTTTCTATTCCCATGGTCTATTACTTGTCCTTCAAGGAAAAGTCACTCGGTTTCCTATTCCATACAAAAACTTCATACCCGAGGCCTTACTCACACTCAACTCTCCCCCTCTATCTAATTAAAAAAAAAAAAAAAACGAGTTCAAGCTTCTGTTTCCTTCAATGGAGTCATCTGATCATTTGTGTTCTGATGTTATTTTCGAGATTCTGACTCGAACTTCATTTGAAACTTTGTCTCGCTGCAAACTAGTATGTAAATCATGGAACCGAGTGACCTACGATTCAAGTTTTATGAATCTTTTTTGCCGAAGAACAAGCACCATATCTGGGTTTTTCATCCAAAGCATGGCGTCCAACAAATACTCTTCAAACTTCGTCTCTAGTCACGAGTCTAGCCTTCCGGGTTTGAATGTGTCTCTTGATTTTCTACCTCATAATGTGAAGATTGAGGCTTGTTCAAAGCAAGGTATTCTGTGCTGTTTAAGCCGGAGGGATCGGCATTGTCGGTATTATGTCTGCAAGCCGAGTACAAGACAGCTTCAATCTTTGCCCAATCCGAAGATGAGGTACAACACTGAGAAAGTCGCCATGGTGGTTTTGCGGTCTAACCCTTTGCGGTACAAGATTTTCCGGTTATCTTCGCCTAGGCACTTGTAAGGTTTTACTGTTTTTAACTTTGTGGGTTAATCTTTGAGTTACATACTAATTGTGGTGTTGCTTTAGAGACTAATGATTAATGGGTTGATACAAATCCTATAGATGTTCAAATTTGTTAAAACCAAATTTACATTATACAATTCCAACAACTCGGTTATACGTGATTATAAAATTAGATTTTTTATAACAAAATTGTAGCATAATTAGAAACAATTCTGATTTGGGTTAATTGGATTTTGAAATAACCTAAATAAAATTCCATGTTCTAAGAACAGTTATTGAACCACTAGGTTATGAAAATCCTTTTTGAGGAAAATGTGAAGAAAGACAAAATCCATAAATTGTTTTTTTAGAATAGTGAAAAATAAATTTTTACTAGCCCAGACTCACAATCAAAGTTGAAGAAGAACGAAAAAATTAGAATATAGCTCCAAAAAATAAAGAAAAAAAAACTTTTATTATTATGGAGTAATCTAAGTTTCCAACTAATAATCTAAAGCTTACAAAAGGAAAAAGACTTACAAGAGAGTAAGTAGGAATATGCTGATAATTGTTGTTGGTGATTTATGTTGATAATTGTTGTTGGTGATTTATGTTTTTGTTGGCTTAATGATTTGGGTTGGTGGGGCTCTATTTATAAGTGATTATAGATGGAGGTTTGAAATGTTTAAAAATTCTAACTTAGTGGTGAGCATTAGTAGACAAGTGAAGGTTCTAGATGTTGGTAAAAGGCTCAAAATGGATACCAAGTGCAAACATGTACTATAAGGTTTTAAATATTGAAATTTTCAAATACATTAATCCTCACTACATCCCTCAAAAAAATATTTAAATAAATAATTACCAAAAGTTTATTTTAAAAATTTTTAACAAGAAAACCTAAAATAATTCTAGTGAAATTCCGTGTTCTCATTCATCAGTATCAAAATATTTTTTTTTTCCCCCTAGATACACTCACATACATTATTACTTTTACCCCTAGAAATCAAAAACTGTTGAAATTGTTTTCCCCTGCTGTAATGCCTTTCTTCTAATATTTTATTTATTTATTTTGTGTATTAGATCGACGACGAAGTATTATAATTATGGGTGTGAGATTTTTGACTCAGATACTTGGTCATGGAAGCAATTACAAGACACACTGCTCCCCTATGGTGTGATCTTCACAACCAATCCTACTATTTTTGTCTGTGGCACAATTCATTGGCTTGCCAGCAATAACAACGTACTAGCTTTCAATGAAGAACAAGAGACGTACACAACGTTTCCATTACCAAAACCCTTGTGTGATGATAAACTCTACACATACAAGCAGCTCATGGAGTACCAAGGGCGGCTCGCACTATGCTGTAATACACCAGAATGGTCTCTTGAACTATGGGTTATGGAGGACTATACAGACCATGTATGGAAGAAGAGACAAGTATTAAGCGTCGAAAGTCTTAAAAGGGTAGAACCCTATTCCTCTCCTACTCTTGCTGCTTTCTGCAATGCTGATACTGCACTCATGATGAGCTTTAAGAAGGTGATATTCTACAAAATGCAAGAGGGCAATTTTAAGGTAATCAGAATGATTGATCTCAACGATCCTTGTGAGGTTTTCGCGTTCCAATCGGATTTGAAGCCAACTGATTTGAGATGTGGGGGCTGATTTTAAGCTAGTTTTTTTCAGGAAGAATCGTTTTCGGAGAACAAATGTTTTCATGGTGTGCTTGGTTGTAACCATTGGGAAATCAAACTTAAAAAATAATCCGCCAAATCCCTGGTTACTATCCCAAATTCTGACATAAAGATGAGAGGTCAGTTCAGAACAGTTGTCATGCAATTCATGGAGATTAATTGGAAGAGAAACAAGATTAATTCGGAGTAGATTAGGGTTCATTGATTTTTTGACCGATGGCCTCGTTATCTCTAGGCAAGCATAGTCTTCTTTCACACTAGTCCCCAATAACACTCAGCTCAAAGCCATACTTAATTGGAAGAGAAACAAGATTAATTCGGAGTAGATTAGGGTTCATTGATTTTTTAACCGATGGCCTCGTTATCTCTAGACAAGCATAGTCTTCTTTCACACTAGTCCCCAATAACACTCAGCTCAAAGCCATAATCTTCAAGGGGAACTATAATGAAGTTTACATCAGTACTGCATTTCACTAGTTACCTTGCATATCTCAGCGTTCCAAAACAACTCNTCTTCAAGGGGAACTATAATGAAGTTTACATCAGTACTGCATTTCACTAGTTACCTTGCATATCTCAGCGTTCCAAAACAACCCCTTCATATAACTATAATGAAGTTTACACCACGACTAGTACTGTTCCCGATTCAAGTTATCGATTAGTTGACTATTCAAACATTGATAATATTGGGATTTAAGAATGTTATTCCAAGTTTCAGACTGATCCACATCCCTTTCATCTGGTCTGGAAATGTAATGCAGTTGGAAGCTCAGTAAAATAGCCCAAGAAATTATTTGTAATTTTCATCCCACGGGAGAAAGGGGGACCAATGGATGAAAATGAAAGTGAAAGTGGATAAAAACCCTATAAAATTAAGGATGTTTTAGTCATTTGGATACTCATCCTACCCACTAACTCCACAATCCCACACTACCCATGGGTTAGAGTTATCTGGCTGAGAGAAGATTATGGACTTGAAAAATTACGGGACGCGTTTTTGAATTACAATGAAAATTTCATTCTCTTTGATATACTCAAAACAAAGATATGTAGCCCGCTCACAATTTAAAACCAATCCCTCATGTAATTCCCCAAATCTGGCGATCCAAACCCCCCCTAAATTTTAGAAGATTGGGATTGTGCCGTCTAATAAACATCAACTGAGCATAGCCAGCTTACCCTGCTATCATCCAAGAGTATCTCAAATTTCGCAATTCAACCTTTGTGTAAAATGTTTAGTAAAGAAGAATAGTCGATGCTTATTATTAGAGTTAAAAAAATGTTAGATGTGTCTAACCTTATTTTTGTATATAAATAGATTGATTGGTTAGGTCTATTTAAGATTTATAATTGAGCCGAACTTTGTGACTTCAAGTCACATCAATCCAGTTCATTTTTTAAATAAACTTAAAAAATTATTCAAACTCTGCTAATTTTAAGACGAGCCTAAAATAATCCAAACGTAAACCTAGCCCAAATAACTTGATTATTTACATATAAAAAAAATTGAGTGTTTTTAGACTCGTTTTTTTAAACAAGTTTAAAAAATTATTCAAAAACGAGTCAAGTTTGAGTCAAACCCAGACTAAGCCTAAGTAGCTTTACTCAATTATCAACCTCATTTATATTGAACCCAAAATGCTCACCGTAATCTTCCTGCTAGATCAAAACCTATCTCAAGTTCAAGTTAGAATGTCTGATCCGAAGTTAAAAAGTTTTAAAAAAATAAAAAGAAAAAGAAAAAGAAAAATAAAAAGAAGCATTAGATGTAGAATGCTGTAGGACCAATGGGAACTAGATAAGCTTATCCACCATAGCCAACTGGAGAGCCGCCACGTAGGACCAAGATGGGGTTGAGAATGCCATATCTCGATTTTCAACCGCTCATCACAACCCCTACCACCACAAAATCTCTAACACCCTTTTCTTCTCAACATTACCACCATATCAACACCATCCTCTCATTCGTCACCAAAAATTTCACAGAAGAAACTGAAAAATGGCCTCTACTTCCGCAGTTTTCATGGCTATGCCACTAACTTCTGCAAGCCAAAAGAGGCTACCAACCTCCGATGGCTTCTTCAAGCCATTGCCAGTAAGGCCATCAAAGGCAATTGCTGCACCAAAACCCATTGGGAAATTTGAAGCCAAGGCTTCATTGAAGGAGAAAGCGGTAACAGCGTTGACAGCGGCGGCACTGACGGCTTCAATGGTGATTCCGGAGGTGGCCGAGGCTGCTGGGTCTGGCGTTTCACCATCCCTCAAGAACTTCTTGCTCAGCATTGCAGCCGGTGGAATCGTTCTCGGAGTAATACTCGGAGCTGTGATTGGTGTTTCCAACTTCGACCCAGTCAAGCGGAGCTGAGAGACGGTGCTAGCATATGTTTCTGGATGTTTTCCCCTCTCCCTGTATCTATCTAATGTCTTGTTTTGGGTTCTCTGTAATCCATTAGCTATTATTCCATCAGAATCATGTGAACCTCAAGATTTGGAATTCCATTTTCCCACAAGAAACATAAAACATTTCTTTTCAGAATTTCGAATGCTTTTCATGATTATGCTGTGTTCCCAGTATTCTCGATTGACAATATCAAACTTCGTCAATTAAGGAGATCGAACTGTATAATGAACAAAACAATAGCGAGTCACTCTATAAGGAAATCAGCAAATCATACATTCAAATGTGATGTACTCCGTAATCAGAGTAGTCTAGGCAAACACAGAGTGTACGACATAAAATTCAATCAGAATGCAATGCTGGGTATGGACAATAGCCAAAATGCCTGGGAATCCAACCACCACATGGTATAGAATAAAAAGGCCAACCTACACATTCCTAGCAAACAATAAACACACCCAACACTGGAAGCGAATAACAAAGTGTTATATCTAAACTGGAATTGAAAATAAGAATATCCTGAATTACATGTAACCGCACCTCTTTGAAGGTGAGTACAAATAATGATCTGGCGGCTAAATTGAACTATAAGACGCCAACAAAGTATAGGAATGGGGAGAAACATACCGAATCGGGCCTGAAGAACCACAGTACTGTTTTGAGCCTATCTAGCCAAGGTTGAATAAAGAAATGCAGGAATATAGCCTCAACAAATTTGAGTTAAATTTTCTATTTTAACTCATTAAAAGTTACAATCTTTATCTCAGAATCAAAGCTATCAAACCGTGAGTCGTATACTTTTGCTCTCAGATTATTCAATGGAAACGAAGTTGTGATATCGAATCAAGCATATATCCGGTCTCAGCAGAGTAGTTCATCTTCTCTGCCTTGACAACTGTAATCTTCACCCTCTGTTCATCACCATACATTTCCTCTTTGATTTTAAGCCTAAACAGAAACTGTGAAAAAAGACAGCTTCTGATAATTTCAGAAAATCTTTCTTCATCCTGCTCTTCATATTTCAAGAAGTACAACTCCTTCGCTGAGCAGCCCAAGATCTCTTCCCCAGATTCCTGGAAAGCAGTCACCCATGTTAACCCAGTATGATCTTGAACCTGAGCTTGAAGAAGATATCTGTAATCACATTCCTCAAATTCTTGATTGCACCTGTCGCATTGCCATCTAGAGTTTCCCGACTTTATCACTTTCTTACTACACTGTTTATCTCCAATCATCAATGGGCAAGCTGTATAACAAAAATTGTCTGTTTTCATGAATGATATTGTTGCCTTAACCGTGATCCAGTCTGGTTTATCAGACCTTCCAAGGCCCTCGTCCTTGATCTGAGCCACAGTTTTACGTATCTCATTCTTTGATCCTCCAGGCATAATGTCTCTAGAGATGGACTGAGAAGCAGTATTTTTACCCCCTTGATCAAACCAGTCTCTCAAAGAACAAGCCTCCGTAAAATCTGGATTAATGAAGATCTGTGTGGCAGAGATAGTACCTACAGATTTCCCGCTGAAGTCATTAACTTTTCCAGCTTTGACAGCTAAAACAGGGAAGAGTCCAGAGTCAACCATTTCTTGCAGCATTTGACCTTCCCTGTTGCAAAAATCTCCCCACATTGTTAATTCAACACTCCTCCCAGATTGATCCTTTAAATTCAGAGTACGTCGCTGAGTTTCCATACCATTCTTTCTCAAGATAGGGACCGAAGGGTTTACAGATATTACAATACCAATAACATCTAGTATGAAATTGCTTTCAGCATTCTCAATTTCACTAATAGGTCTGAATGAAAACTGTTGTCTTGGAATGGAAGCATCTTCCTCTGGGCAAAGATCCACTGTTGAGGTTGTCTCCAAAAATATCTCCCATTCATTCTTCAGATGGTTGAAGTTTTTCTGTGCAGGTTTTAAGCTACCTTTGGATATCACATAGACCTTCCCAACCTCAATAACATCATAAAAGCGGTCAACAACGGCATTGAAGCAGGTGACTCGAATTTCACCTCCATCAGAATCAAGGAGGTCAAAGGAGAAAACCTTGCCATCACCCCTAGCATTGTTGTAGCG
Source organism: Ilex paraguariensis (assembly GCA_963454935.2). NCBI lineage: Eukaryota > Viridiplantae > Streptophyta > Magnoliopsida > Aquifoliales > Aquifoliaceae > Ilex > Ilex paraguariensis. The sequence goes on from CAUOFW020001369.1 coordinate 861,875, forward strand.
GCGGAGATCCCCTTTTGCAGTGACTCTGGCCTTGATAGCCCACCGACCCTGATATGGATTCAAAGCAGCAATTGGAATAATGCGTGCTGGTGCCTCATTCTTCATGATTGCCCCATGGTTTTTGTAATTTGGAGGTGGTTGGTATGGGGGTTGAACAGTTGGCTGGAAACTCTGCAAATTATTAGAAATACCTGAATTTTGAGCACTCCAATTACTGTTGGTAGTTGACATTCCACGCCCCGAATTTTGAGTGTTAAGATTTTTGTTGACAGCCGACACTGTGTGCTCAGGGTTGCTATCAGGCACCGAATTTTTAACTAGAGAATCAGATTCACTGAACATCTTTGGGTTCCCAATTATTTCACAGTCAGGGATAATAGTTTCCATGTTTAAAACAACAATGATCCTGCAAGTTAAAACTCAAGGACATAAATTTGCTCCAAAGTCGAAAAACCAAAAACAATCATTTTTAATCAGATAAGCATCACTTGTTTCCCTCAGAAGTCATGATTCATGAGGCAAAAAAATAATAATTTTCTCATAATTCAAGGAACGTAAGTGTTCTCTCACTTGGAATCTTACTCAAAAACGGACGTGTATAGAAATACAGTTGAAAATCAGTTGAAACAGATGAAGCTAGTTAACACCACTCTACCATAACATTAATGATCAAACAATATCCATCGCTGCTTATGATACAAACTAAAACTTGATGCATCTTTTTAATGAGAGCATATAGGTAGGCAGGAATTAGCGAATGACAGACAATCACTAGCCTATATTGATGTAGTATAATCGTGTAAAGAATTTTTTCATTCCCAGAGAAAAGAAATCTAAGTCACCAGCTCACTTTTATAGTTTCAAACTTTCAGTCAACTATTCAATTTTGAAGTAATCACTTCATTTTGTGCCAAACGGTACGCCTACATGGTCGTCTCCATATTAAAATTCAGTGAAGCAAATAACAAAAAAAAAAAAAAAAATTAATTCCCATATATATCAACAATTATATTATTTATATATTACATAAAGAAATAAATGTTTATGAAGCTAATTTGAATGCGTACATGTAAATTTATAATTAATTTCCAAACTCATTATCCAACTGTTAACTTATCTTGAGCCGTGAAATTCTACTTCCAAAAACTATAACGAAATCAAAGCAAAACTCATTAAAACAAATCATCACTACACTTCATCAATCACAAGTGATCATATATATATTCCAAAGCAAGCAAGCAAGCGCACACAGACACATGGATCTTGCAACATTTATTCCTTAATACGTACTTGCGATTTTGAACCGTACTACAGATGTAATCGACCAACTGAATAACCGATCCCTTGCGAACCCGACCGGTCTTGATTTGGTCATTGAGCTGAGTCGCGAGCATTGCGTGCTGAGTCAACACCGAATCAGAGAGCAAAAAGCGGTACCGCTCCTGAGTGTTACCGATGAGCTTGATGTCTAATACCTGAACCAGCGGCTTCGAATTCACATCTCCGGCGTTTATGGATGAAATTGCGTTCGGTGTTAGATTCACCGGCATCGTGAGGAAAAAGGAAATGGAAACCCTAGGAATTGGAGAGAGAAGAAATGGAGGGAATTGAAACGGTTGAGCAATCCGTGGAACTGTGGATTTATTGCAAATCTATTCGGAATTTGAATTTGGAGGATAGGATTTTAAGAGATTTCGACGAGAAGTTTAGCTTTAGGAGAGGTGATATATAAATAGCGGGGAGGAGAGTGTGAATTGGAAATTACTTGATCCCGAGTTGTTTCGATATGATAACATAAATAAAAAAATTGGTACGAGTAAAATTTATTTAAAAAAATTATATGATATAATTTTTTTATATAATAATTATACATAATTTATATAAGGCATAAACTTGATATGATATTATTTATTAGATACAAAATAATAAATAAACAAGATCAATAATAAAATATTTTTTAATACGAATTTGTTAAAATTCGTTACAAACCGACTCACCCTTGAGGTCACGAAAGGACAACGTTTAACTACCATTATACCCCTTTACAAAAAAAAAACTACAATTATAGCCCCAAAACAATTTTTATTTTCCTAGCTCGGTTTGAAAATTGGACAAAATGGGCTAATTTCGACGAGAGAAGTTCAACTAAACAATAGAAATTGAAGTTTTATTTATATATATACACTTTGAAACTCTTAAATTTGTAGTTTTCATATTACTCCGAGTGGGAAATTACATTCAAGTACCCTTCATTAAATGGTATTGTTGGGGTCAGATTGTTAACTCTTGATACAACTACACAAATTTGACATAAAATACAAATAATAAATGACTCAAGTTAACAACAAACACAAATAATTTAATTTTAACATAACAAATTCATTTAACTAGTACCGAATAAAGGAAATGCTTAGTTTTTAAAATTTCTCCATTTATTAATAAAGTATTGCTTGAATCCTTATTAGCTTAATGAATTATTATTAGTTTCTCTAGCAACAGAGATATCTTAACTCGTTCACGGTCAAAACAACTCTCATTTCATTACTGGAAATCAAACAGATACAGGAAAATTATAGATGAAAATTTCTCAGATGTCTTCCCCATTACCAACCACTAGTCAAAAAAAAAATATTACAAGCATCCAAATATCCAAAAGATATATAGCACTAGGAACTGGTTTAAAGAGAGCAGCTCTACATAACTGGAACTGGAACTGGGAAATTTTCTCCTAGGGCTGGGACCTCAATATCAGTTGCCACCATTGCTGGCCTGATGTATTCTTCTTCCTCCTTGGGAGTATGAATTGTAACAAGATCAGGCAGGGGAGTGGTGGGGCCCTGCTTTCCCTTGGGATCCCAACCGAGCATGATCTTAACCTTGATACCAATCACTCCCTGTCATGACATGTAATATGATTCAAATCATGGAATAGAGGTTCTACAAGATTAATAGGCTTCACAAATAGGGAACCAACAAAAATTCCTGGGGCTATGCTTGAAAACAGATAAGAAAAGCAGACTGAAGCAAACCTGTCTCAGAAGAACATGTCTGACAGCAGAGTCAATGTATTCATTCACCGGCTGACCGGAGGATATCATGTACCCATCCTTGAACTTCATTGATTTAGCACGCTGTGCCCTCAGTTTCCCACTAACAATGACCTGTCATGTCCACCAGTTAAACTGGTATTCAAGACCATAGCGGGACAGTGGCAATTGGAAAAATAAATTCAGAGTCTGTACCTCGCAACCCTTAGCCCCACTCTCCATGACAAATCTCAGGACACCATAGCAGGCCCTGAAAATGATAAGAACCATCAGATACACAAGATTTGATGCATCAATTGTATAAAAACTAAAAGAGTGAATTTCATCCCAGAACCAGAATTCATGCAGGAAGCTAAAAAAAAAATTGAGTCCTTAACTCCTTATACAGTGTTAGTAATTTTAGACCACCTTGTATTATTAGGATGGTGTATATGAATGGAACAGATATCTATCCAATCAAAATGAATATGTGATTGCTTTTATCAATTTCCATCAAAGTCTAAAGAGAAAGGACCAAGGGGAAACACAATAAGACAACAGGCAGCAGCATTGTAGATGTCAGTATGTCACCCACAAGCTGGGGGCAAAATCAAGAATAGGATTTTTTTGCGTTTTTGGGGGTAGGAACCAAACAATCAAAGGGTACAACAATTCAAATCAGGAAGCAGGAAGCCAAATCACTACTCATATATGGTAAACACCCCAATACATGTGAATTGGCGTGAATCTTCCTTAATATGCTAAATCCCAAAAAAAGAATTTCAGTCCAAAATGCAGTCTGATAGAGTGGTAGTGCAAAAGGCTAGGCACAAGCATTGTGGAATGGCTGGAAAACAACTTCAACTATCTCAAGCACAAACTATCACCATGAAGTAGGAGAATATTTGGCCCCACAAATGCTCACATTTTCAGATTTTAGGGCCATGTACACAATATAAAAAGCACTGGACGCCAAATATAATTGGTGGCTCACTCATTAGATTATATCCAAAATTCTTTAACTTGGTCAATTTTTTTGCAGAAATACAGGCAAGCTAGCACATACAAAACAGTACAGTACTAAACACCAAGATTACCACGATATTGACTTACACTCTATACCTCATAAAGGGAGAGAAGCAAAACTAACTCAAATAACAGAACAGTGACACACAAAACCACAGTGTGCATGTGTGTGTGCGACAGTAAATGTTTGACTCTACCAGCTGTTGAAAGACTAAAGAATAATGAGCATTTAGCAAGCTTTGGAAGGTTAAAAACCAAGTTGAATTAGATTTGTTTGGAAGAAAAAATTCAAGTATGTTTCAACTCCCGAGTATATGAATGTAAGTAGTTTACAACTCATCAGCAAATGACTTGGAGAAGAATGGTTGATATAGTCATCTTCCGACACAAACTTGGCAATAGAAATAACCTGTTTGCTTTATAGATGACAACAAATGGTGTTCCAGCGATGAAAAAATGACAACACCAAGCTTGAGTAGAATTAGAAGACCACAAAAAAAATTTGAAAGCATAACTACAGTCTAATACAAATAAAGACTACATAAATACCATTAAACAAGATCAATGAATTAGTTGTATGGATCATGTACCCTCTCCAACATTACAACATGAAGACCAGTTCATTTCATAAGGACATGATGGTATTCAGGAACATAATCAATATTGTCATCATCCGACACAAAATTGATATAGAAAAACCAACATGCTTTGTCAATGACATGAAATTATAGAACTCCTTCCCAAGTGAAAATAAAATGGTACTCTTATACAAATTAAAATCCCATCAAAGTCATTTTCAAGTTGTTTCTACAGATGGGAACTTATTGTTTTCTAAAAACTCCATACATCAAAGCAAATCAACATAACATACGTAAACATGTCATTCTGCATCAAAAAAAGTTATAAAACAAATATGTTTATCTATTCACAAACATTGTCACATAAACACACCACGCAATATCAAAAATAAAAATATCACACAATGGTATTGATCTGTCATTATAGCTCATTGAAGAGCAAAAGTGCTATTATACCAATTGCAAAAATCGCACACAGGAAATATTTAAACAATTAAATCAAATTACCTTCGAACAGCCAGACCACCGAGCAGCTTGTAGCGAAGTGACTCAGCCTGAGCAATAGCACAAAGCCCCCTATTGTTCACCTTCTCAGCGTACAACTCTACACTGTTCTCCGGAAACTTGAACCGTTTCTGTACCACCGATGTCAACTCTCGTATCCTTCTACCTTTCTCACCTAATCCCAACAAAAAATACAAATCATCAATCAGAAATTACACAAATATTGATTCAAAAAACATACAAATCTAAGAATCACGAATCAATGATAAACAAATATCTTTCATCCTAGAGGAAAACAGAAAACCGACGAAAAAAAAAACAAACAATAGAAGAATCGTAGAGAAATCACCAAGAACGTTTTGAGTTCGAGTGGCTCGGATGATGATCTCGGTCCTCATCGGAGTAACCCTGACCTCCACCCCAGAGTATCCATCCTCAGCTAGCTCGCGTGTCAACACTTCGTTCAGCTCCGCAAAGAACACTCCATCAGCCACAAACTGTTACCACCACCAAAAGAAGACCTATAATTACCCGCATATAACCATTTCTACCTATTATCCCAAAAAAACATTTCTTGATCATGTACGCAATATATATGTGTCTGTGTGAAGATTTACTGACCTTTCGTTTTTTGCTCATTTGAGAAGCCATTGTCGGAGATCGAAGGGAACAAGCGAGGTTAGATCTGAGTGCAGCTTTTAGATTGGTTACGTGGTTCTGGAAACCCTAATTTCGTTAAGTTTTTGAGTTTTGTGGAGAGAGACTATATATGTGAGAGCCGGCTCCGGACGATTAATGATCTAACGGCGGAGATGAGGGTTTGTCTGTACGGTTGAGATGGCTATCAGTGGGTTTTGAAGGCCCAAATACTATCGACTTCTGTGAATAGGCCCGTTTACAATCTACAGGCCCACAAAATGGGCCTATAAATCCAATTTGAAAGGATAGAATGATCATATGGGTAGAGAGAAAGAGAGTATGATTAGGGAACCAAAAGCTATAGTATGTCACATTATCTTATAGAGCATTCTACTAATCTTTTTAGGCATATAATGGTGTTTTGGCTTGTCTCACCCAGGCCGGCCTAACTGTATGGAAAAAATAGCATGGGCTTTAAAGCTCCAAATTTTTAGAACATCCCATAATTTTTAAGTATATCACTAGCCCACAAAAAAAATTAAATCCAATAAATTATTAGTCTTACAAAAAAACTTCAAAAAATTAAATTCAATCAAAATTTTTATTGCAATAATTTGAGCCTATAATTTAATTCATAACATTAAAAACTTAGAAATTAAAAAAATACTCAAAAATCAATTCATATTTACTCTCTCTCTCTCTCTCTGTCCGATAAAAAAAATAAAAAACAAAAAACAAAAATTGAAATTAAACACTCTTTCTCCCTCTCTGTGGTAAAAAACAAAAACAAAAGTTAAAATCTCTTTTTCGACAGCATTAACACATTTTTTTTGTCTCCCTCTCACATAAAAAATTAAAAATAAATTAATTTTTTTAAAAAATAATACTACAAAAAAAAAAAGACATTCATTTAATGTTTATGTTTTAAGCCTTAAATTGGCTTGAGCCGCCCCTAGTATCATCCGGTGAATACTAGGATAAANAAAAAATAATACTACAAAAAAAAAAAGACATTCATTTAATGTTTATGTTTTAAGCCTTAAATTGGCTTGAGCCGCCCCTAGTATCATCCGGTGAATACTAGGATAAAATGATCAAAAATAAGCTGGCCATATACAATTGAGCAATTTGGATAGGCCCATCCACAATGCACACCACAATATGAGCCTACTTTTCCAATTTGGTTGGATCATAGAATTCNCTCCAAATTTTTAGAACATCCCATAATTTTTAAGTATATCACTAGCCCACAAAAATAATTAAATCCAATAAATTATTAGTCTTACAAAAAAACTTCAAAAAATTAAATTCAATCAAATTTTTATTACAATAATTTGAGCCTATNAATTTTTAAGTATATCACTAGCCCACAAAAATAATTAAATCCAATAAATTATTAGTCTTACAAAAAAACTTCAAAAAATTAAATTCAATCAAATTTTTATTACAATAATTTGAGCCTATAATTTAATTCATAACATTAAAAACTTAGAAATTAAAAAAATACTCAAAAATCAACTCATATTTACTCTCTCTCTCTCTGTCCGATAAAAAAAATAAAAAACAAAAAACAAAAATTGAAATTAAACACTCTTTCTCCCTCTTTGTGGTAAAAAACAAAAACAAAAACAAAAGTTAAAATCTCTTTTTCGACAGCATTAACACATTTTTTTTATCTCCCTCTCACATAAAAAATTAAAAAAAAATTAATTTTTAAAAAAAATAATACTACAAAAAAAAAAAGACATTCATTTAATGTTTATGTTTTAAGCCTTAAATTGGCTTGAGCCGCCCCTAGTATCATCCGGTGAATACTAGGATAAATCTCCAAAAATAAGCTGGCCATATACAATTGAGCAATTTGGATAGGCCCATCTACAATGCACACCACAATATGAGCCTACTTTTCCAATTTGGTTGGATCATAGAATTCCCAGAAGAGAGAGAGAGAGAGAGAGACAGTATGATTGGCCAACTAAAAATTATAGGATGTCACATGATCTCGTAGAACATCCAACTAATCTTTTTGGGCATAAACAATGTTCTGGTTTGTATCATC
>CAUOFW020001369.1:877030-905521 GCA_963454935.2 Ilex paraguariensis
TTTATAAGTTCGTTTGTATATTTATAAATTGAGAATTTAATTTATTAATTATAATATTAAATAAATTATAATTAACTAATGCCGGATTGACTAAAAAAGGGGATAAAAAACATAGATTGAGATTTCTCAACTATAATTTTTTTTTTATTCTCTTCTTGACAGATTATTTATCATAAATTTAGGTGAGACCCTTTTATATACAAATGGGCCTTTTTTTTTTAATCAATATAAATAGCTCTCTCTCTCACTCATTAATAGTGAATAATCTATTAAAAAAATTATTATATTTGAGAGGATCTAAGTCCTAAAATTATAAAACAAATAATACGACATTATCATATAAAAATTTAAATTTAAAATGTTAAAAGTGAGACTAACAATATTATTATAATAATATCGTATCATTTTAATTTTTAAAATATTAATTGTTCATTGAGAGGGTAATAGTTGGGTATATTATTTACTCAGACCCAAATGATGAGTGCACATGCATCAAATGGGACGCGTGGCACATTCTGTATGATAAGATAACGAACCAATCAATGTGCTAAACTATCACCTCGTACGACATGTTATCTGGGATATGATTGCTAAGAGCACAATCAACTCTTATTTAAACACAATTTGATAATTTCAGATAAATTTAATCAAATATGGATTTAACTCCGAGGGTTTAAGTGCAGTAAAATGAGTTTTATTTGTCATAATTTTTAATAAATAGGTCAATATAAATTCAACCAAAAATTATTTATATGCACTGTGTCTTAGAAAGCGTAAAATAGATCTGATATATATTGAACAAATTTTCACACAACACAAAATATATATATATATATGTGTAAATACTCTGTAATATTAAATTTTAAAAATTATTTGTGTAATATTTATATTTTAAATAATAAATTTTATTCTTTTCTCTTATTTAATTATGTAATTTAAAATTAAAATAAACATAAATAAAATAAGAAAGAGGGAAAAAATATAAGTGTGGATTGTTGGATTGCTTAACATTAGAAAATGTATTGTTTGAATTATTTTATATTAGAGGTCGTGCAGAAAATATGATATTTTTTAACTAAAAAAATTGAGATAAATTGTGTATTATTGAATCACTGTAGATAAAAAATTATATCAATTTTGACTGTTATTATATTTTTATAATTATAATATTAAATAAATTTTTTCTTATTATATTTTAATAATTACTAAATTTAAGTAGTCCTTGTTATATAAATTAAGTCATCGCACAAAATGCAATGGGATACTTACGGAGAAAAAAATGCGATTTTTGACGCGTATATAACGAGGCTCGGAAGATCTACAGGTGAGGCACCGAGCCTATCCAGATTCCCAAAGCCACTGATTCGCTGCACACTGGGGCCCACATGACCGCTACTGGACACGCTATTCGACGCTTACTGTTGAGAGAGCCTATGACGTGGCGTACTATTTATTAACTTGGACAAAATTAGCAATGGCCCCACAATTTTGATATTTTTCAGGTTTAATCCTAATAGTCTGTCGTGTCTTCTTATAAGGCATTGATTGATAATCCACTTCTTTGTCCTCACCCTAACCCTGTTTAGTCCAACTTAATGATTTCATCACCCTTACAAATAAAAACAACAATCTTATATTAAAAGTAAAATCATGTAAGTATACAAGAAAACACATCTTATTTTTAGAGAAGCCTAAAATACCCAAAAATAATTTGAAATCGTAACTCTAATTTTTATGGGTATTTTTACAATTTTTCTATATATTTTTAATATTTGTGTGATAACTTACAACCCACCTTACCACAAAAGTCATAAAAACACACATAAAAATTATGATAAATTACATTGACATCTCTTTATATTTGATTTTATTACACGAACACTCCCTTACATTTTAAAAATAATATCGAACTCCTTTGACATTTAAAATTTGTAACAATCACACCCCCTCCAAAAACAGACGTTAAACTTGTTAATAGTCGAAATTGAGGCCATCAATCATAATTCTCAAAATACAAAAAATACCCTCCAAATTTATCCAACATCTCATTTATTTTTTTAATCTATATATGAAATATACATATTAAAATTTAACACTTATATGTTTAATTTCTAAATACATTACATTAATAAATAAATTTTTAATAATTTTTTTATTAAATAATATTTGGTACCATTAGTACAATTTTAAAAGTAATCATATATTTAAAATCTTAATAATTACGTAATCCAATTATCCCATATTAAATTTATTTTTGCATATTATTGATCTAATTACATAAATTTTTACTCTTTTATTATTTATCTAATTATATAAATTTTTACTCTCGTCACCGTCACCACTGTCTAAAACTAACCACCGCAATAGTGTATCTGCCATCCAACACACCACCAGTACACACACACACACACAGAACACAGACAGAGATAAACCACAACCCCATTGAAAACCACCTCCGCCTCCACCATTGAAACCACCTCCGTCTCAAATCTGAGAGACGAAATATGAATGAATTTTCCATTTATCAATCCAGATTTGTCCCAAATTCATCATTAACACCATCATAGTTAACCACCATCCACCGCCACCTATACACCACAGAAACCACCATCACCACCACCTTCCCCTCCTCCTCCTCCTCCTCCCTCTCTCTTTCTCTCTTCACACGCATACATAGAGCACTGCCCCTGTCACCACTTTAGTAGGTTTCAAAAATTACACAGAACTTCTGATAAAGAATTAGATCCATAAATCCAACACCACTGCCACCATTGCGATAGGTTTCAAAAACCACCCAGACACCATCGCAACCCAATACCCAACCACCAAACTACGTCTATCCTTCAATGCCATCGCAACCTAATACCTAGACACCAACCACCACCAAACCAGCTCTTTCTTTCTCTCTCTCACTCATTCAGACTACGTCTATCCTTCAACGCCATCGCAACCCAATACCCAGACCCTTAGCCAAACCTGCAACCACCCCTCCTAAAGATCAGAATCCACTGCTCACCACCAACCCTAGATTTGAAAACTCCAAGTCTTCGATCATTACTCAAGCAAGGAATCCCACATCTGTTGTGTTTAGGTGGTGATTCAATTTCACATCTACAATAAAATCTAGTGTGTGTAGAATTTGATCCATGATGGGATTCGAATTGGGAGAGGCAATGGTATCGATTATGGGTGGTTCTCTTTGGCGTTGGTGTTGTTTGTTGGATTTGCTAGAGAGAGAGAGAGACTTGGGTAATCGGTTTATTTTTTTAATTTTTAATTAATTAAATATAGGATAAGATAATCTTTTTGTTTATACCGTTAATGATGTTGGGTCTCAATATAGTTTTTGAAATGTGAGAGAGTGTTCGTATAATAAAATCAAATGTTTGGAGGTGAGTATAATTTTTCCTAAAAGTTATAAAAATATCAACAAAAAAAGTTGTAATGGATGTCCCGCACTGAATTTTTTTTTAGATACCGTAGATTTCTCTCGTATTTTTTATACATTAGAAGATTACACCATGCATGATTGATCCTAAAAAAACCGTGATTTATCACGAAAATTATCACTTATAAAAATAAAGTTATTAACTTCTAAAAATCAAGTTAATTAAGGGTATTCATAATTGATTATATGATTGAACGAATCGTGGGAAAAATCGTGAATGCTTTTCATTACATACTTAGAATTCCTCTAACAATACTGCGATTAGTATTTTATCATTTCCAACAACAGATTTTATTCTAGAGATTATTAGATACCATAGCATTCTTCGATAAATATTAGTGGTCAAATATCACTGCGGGGAAGGACTAAATTTCATGTTAATTCTATTCTGGCCACTGAAATTATTGTGGAACAATAATGTCAAAACTAAGTATGATTGCCTATTTGCCTTTGCCCTTTTTTACCATCACCAAGTCAACAATGAGTGCTTTCATGTGTGGCGAGTTGGCGTGAAAACAAAAAAACTTTTGAATATCATGAGAGAAAAAGTAAGGCTTTCGCACTTTGTACCTCAGAAGGTTTTAAGATTTTTATTTTTTATCCTCAAATATTAAATTTTTTATATTGTACTTTTAATATATTAAAAATATTATAATATGGCCCTTTAATATATTAGTTTTCAATATTTTTTTTGTCAAAAATTAATCCATTAACACTGACAAAAAAATAACATAAAGATTACATAACAACACTTTTAATAAACTAAGAGTGTAATATAAAAAATTTAATCTTTGAATATATAAAGTGAAAATTTTACAATCTTTCAAGGTATAAAGTGTAATTCACCCAAAAAAGTAAAAAAAAAAAAAAAAATCCTCAATAAGATTTTAATAGCGTGAAAACAATAAAATGTCAAATTTGTGCAAGCTCTTCATTCCATTATAAAGTTCACATTAATTTTTATTGGTGTTTTATCATATTTGTGATAATTATTTTTACCATTATTCTTCCATACAAAAAAAAAATTATTACTTTTGTAAGTATTTTACCATATTTATGAATGTTTTTATCAATGTTGTAGTTCTTATTTTTATCATTTTTTTGGATATCAAAACAATAATAAAAATATCTACAAAGGTCCCCCAAAAAAAAAAAAAAAAAAAATTTGATACCGTAGTGTTCTTATTGGCGAATCCTTCCATCAACCCATGTCCTATCATAACAAAAAAAAACCACCACAGTCACATTCCATGTGAACACTGAAAGTTCACCATAGCAAAATAGGGAGAGTCTGTGGTAACCAATAGTGGTTTTTCGGTAGCAAAAGAGAGAAATATTAGGAATATTAGGAGTTAATGTTTTTGTGTTGGCGTCAGATCACTCCGGAAGAATATAGATAAGGCTATACGAATTACAATGTCGAAAAAGGAAACTTTGATACCATAACCTGCCTCCAACACTAGGCAAAACAGGGTAAGTACTACAATCTTGGCCTCTTGTTTTGGACAATTCTTACTTCTCAGAGATTAGATGAGCAAATAGCGTATAAAGAGATGAAAATGAGTACATTATCATCAAAGATTGTGCGTACTCTGAAATGCAAAATGAATGATTGATTTGATTGAATGTGCAATTTCTTTCATGTGGGGGTAAAGGCAGGGGAACGGTGTAAAGAAACACTGTAAAGAAAGGAATTTTTGACTTGCTAGAGAAATGAATACTCGCACAATAGTCATATTTGCCACGAGACTAAACGTGTTGTCATAGTCAATGTGTAGGGACGAGAGAATTGAATGTACCTAAGAAAATAAATCGGATATTCTAACATGTCCTAAAACCTCTTACATAGCTAAGTAAAACAAAGAATACAATATTAAGAGGGTGGGAGGAAGAAATACAATAACAGTAGATTTGCTGCACTGCTTCCCCTCCTTATCTTCTATTTTCTTTAAGCACTTATTACAACGTAAATGATCTCCAATATCAGTAGTTTTCTCAAGAGAGACATTTTACTCATATTAGGACACTTGACGATGTGCGACGAAAATGAAGATGTCAATGACAAAACTTGATGCTTCAAAATTTGAATCCAGCGAAAGCTGGCACATTGTAAACAAATTGAATGGAAAAATAGACTCCTAAAAATTTTGCGTAGATGACAAGTTTAATTCATCAAGCCATGAAATTTGAGAGGAAACTCAATAGGGTAGTCAAAATTGGAAAATTCCATGAATTAGTAATTGGAGATCTCAGGTTCGATTTTTTGTAAGAAAGTCATGTTTTACTCGATGCCTACAATATATGCTTGATTATGCAACTTTGGAATCAAGGTTGTAAAAAAAATGAAAACACTTTACAGAGAAAGAGAATAGCAGATTGACAAGGAGAATAAAGGAACAGAATTATTGGGAAGAGATCTACGATACTTGACTATACGTTCAACCCAATCTCAACCTATATATGACCAATCTGCATAAAACCCATATTCCAGCTGCTGGATCTATGCATTGATTATATACTAGAACATAACATTTTGTAGAATTTTTGAAATCCACAATTCAAACATTAGACACACTAGTATAGATTATAAACTCTTGTGATGTCAAATAAGTGAAGGAATTATATAGTGGTTAAGAAGTTACATCGGTAGAGAATTATCTATAGACTACACATAGTACTGCCCAGAAAAAATTCTTTGATTTATCTCGCAAAGTATTCCAAAAAATTATTTTGATCAATCTTCCTCACCATATGTTTCTGATTACTCAAGTTATAAAAACCACCACTTTAAAAAGATTAACTCCTCTCAGATTCCTTAATGTAAAACAATATTTTTCTTGCCAATAAGCAAAACTATCATAAATCATCAGGTATACTACCTAAAATAGAGTCCACGTCTGGAGTTATGATGGCTCGCTTGTTGAGTTCCCCCACAATGCAACAATGCTTTTCTTCTGTATTGATGGCAACAACATCCTGGGCAAATGCACAGTCCAAACCTGTAGAAACCTGCAAGCACATCAAAATATTAGTAGATAGCTCACAAGGAATGCACAACCCTACGAACCTTTCCTCCGAATTATCCCCATAAAAAAATTCTATGCAAAGTTAACGAGTTTGAGATAGGCAAGATTTAAAAGGCAACTCCATCACACATCTTGAACGTTTCTTATATATCCTTATATATACATATGTATATATAGAGAGAGAATAATTTTGACTTGAAACAATTACAGAAAAGCACACACATTTTCAATTACATGATCATAAAACTCACATCATAAAGGGTATCTCCAAGCTTCATCTTGATAGCACCACTCCTGTACACCAACATTTTACCCATGAAGCCTGATGGTAACTCATGTAGCTGACATGCCTTTTCTGAGGTGTCAACTCCCTTTGTTGGATTCAAACTACTGGCCATCTCTCGGACCCCTGTATTAGTTGATTGCTTAGTCATAGGCATAATAGCTGGTAACTGAAGGAAGAACATGCTTGCTTCGACATTTTCCTCCTGCCAACGATTCATCACAATTAGAGTAAAGTTTATGATTGCACATATATTCTTTCTTGATTTTTACCAATCAAAATACAACCATTAGACCAAGATCCGTAGCTGGATCTGTGGAATATTCATCATAAACGATGCTTTCTGAAGCCCCCCCAAACTCCTCTTCATCAAGATTTTCTATAAGGAACAGAAGAAAGTTAAATGTACTTACATTCAAGGGAAAAGAAGATAAGATCCATCACACCACTTAAGAAATAAATCCCCACCACCACTTAAGAGATGTGAGCAATTATCATTGATCCACCATGGCATGCAGCATTACCCTAATACTTTTCCTGCAAATAGTGATAAATTTTTGCGATGCGCCAAAGGAATACCTGGATTTCCTGAATACGGTCTCCTCAGAGGAAGTGTTGCAGGATAGTAAGTGTAGTAATCCTGCAAGAGCATAAAAAGAACCAAAGCAGTTCAATACTGGGAGAGAGGTCAGGAGGTAAATGTTTCTGATCTAGAGGTTAACATTTAATGCATGGAACTGTAGAACTGAGTTATGGTTTTACTTACCCATGGTTCCTTGTATTCTTTGTGTACTTTCTGACCCGAGGCATAGGCACCGCCACCTAAAAAAACACACATGCAAGTGTAATGCGCTGCTTACTATCTGTATAGCAGCTAAATGCACACGGCAACAAAAGTTATCAACTAACCATCAGAAGAGGAACCTTGGCATCTGCTACTACCAATGCCACCCTTATGCGCGCCATATGATTTTATGGAAGTCGATGTCCCTCCATAGCCAAATGCAACTCGAATAGGTGCTGCTGCAAATTGCAAAAGGCAAAACACTCAGTTTAGAAATGTCCAACATTTAAAAGCTGATCAGCAACATATTCGAAAAAGACCTGTACAAATGGAAAAAAAAACATATCAAGCATATCCAAAATAAATGATGATACCATATCATTTCCAAAATTCTCCTACTTGAAAATCTATTAAGAGATAGCCACCAAAGTGAAGGCTTTATAGGCTAAAAGACTGTAATTATCCAGCCAGTCTAGACTCCAACTAGAAAAACCAACCCAAAAAAAAAGACTCAAACTAGCATGACAAAGTATCAAACGCAGACATTACTAGCACTAATCAATTACAAAGCAAGTTCCAAGAATTTGGGCTGCTTCAAGCAGGTGTGCTAATCACTAAACAATTTAATTTACATTGTGATTAAACTACAAATCCATGTGTAGCATCACAATTGATTTACTCTGCTTAATCTGATTTGAAGAGGACTTTTGAAGTAATATACATGCAATAGCATAGATAGGTGTATCTAAGTAGTCATAATAATGTTTGGAGAGGTTCCTTCCATAAAAATGTGATATAGTTCATTCCAACATTCGTTCATGTAAGAAAATCCAAATAAATCACATCATCATTGGAGATTTCCATATTTCAGGTGTGTGGGTATGTGTGCAGGTTTATCATTTTTTATTGTTATTTAGTTTTTTTTTTTTTTTTTTTTTGGGGTTGGGGGGTGTTCTTAGTTTGCTTTCAAGATTTCTTAGGCAATGAGCATGTAATTTAACCAAATTCAATTGGTGCCCAAGATGATCTTTTCCCATGTCCCCAACTATATGAGGAGTTTTACTACTGCTCATCAAGCGAAGTCCACTGTATCAGAAGAAGGATTAGTTTTCTTCAACTATTGCAAATGTGTGTGCATGAGTCCGGACAGTATATGAACATGTTCAAATGCGTGTCAGAGGAAATTACTGCAATGATTTTACCATAGATGCTGTACACAGTCACAGCTTTGATAAATCAGATCTCACATAAGAATTGTAACATTTCCATCTAATAATTTCCCAGAAAAGAAATGAATTCGTGCAGCAAGACAATTAACAGGAATAAGAATGGAACAATTAAGTTGCATTACCCAATGAGAACAAAAGCTGAAACACTTGAAAATTCTATACCTCACATACAGTGAAAAGTATAGAATAATTTTTCTGGAAGCAACATAATAAGGGCACCATATCTTTGATCAATCCTGACTTGGCAACTACACAAGAAACAATTTCCCAAAAAAGAAAAACAAGAAATAGGAACTTACATTTCTTTTCAACTTTAGGCTTTGCCTTCATAGAAGTCTCCTATGAATACATGCCAACAGCCTAATATTAGCCAAAGAGGATCACATCAAAACCTGAATTCAGAAAATTTAACTGAGAAAAAAAAAGTACTGTTAGTGAACAACACCATATATACATTGAAACGCCGCAACAATTCCTCTGCCTGGGCAGCATCAGCATCCTCAATTTTTTCTCTGCAAGCAGCAATGACGTTTAACCTTAACTTCAGAAACTAAGGTTGGTTAATTATGCAAAAGAATTTCGGTTTTTAATTAGAGTAAAACGATGCTTACGCTTTAGGTACAATGGGATTTTGTACTCTGCGAGGAGGAACTTTAGGAGCAAATCTCACCTAGAGCAGTTCAAAGCAATTCATGAGAAAACAATGTATAAGAAATGATTATCTAAAGCTTAGCTATATGTGAATGGAGGTTATCTAAAACAGACCTTCCTAGGTGCGTTAGTGGTGCTATTGCCAAAGGACTCTGGATCCATCAGAGCTAAAGGTTCCAAAAACAACCTGCTGAGAAAGACAGACAAAATATATTTAGCAGTGATCCCATTGATTGTCTGATTGATCATATAGATTTGGGCAGTGCTTGGTTAGGTACGAGACTTCATGCTGCAAGAACCATACTAAAATGCAATTTGTATAAGGGGAGAGAAAAATAAGAATGTCTGGGCAAATGGGTCCATGGCCTTTGCTTTGTTACTCTAAAATTTCCATTTGTACATATATGAATGATCATGTAGAGTACTTTTATACGTGTAAACGTGCATATACATAAATGGTCGACCCTTGATTGATTATCACAAAACTCACCAGAAGTTGTGACCAGTGTGTGTGTCAGTGTGTTTTTGAGAGAGAGAGAGAGAGAGAGAGAGAGACGTGTTTAGTTAAAAAGATTCGTTGATGGGTGGCGCCAGATGAAGAAGTAAAAGAAGCAAATAAGTGCCCCCCCCCCCCCCCCCCCCCCCCGGTGTTAGGGTTTTGTGAGATTTAAACAAAACGAAAGAATTAAAATTCTAATAATTTAATATATTTTGAGATATTTTTAAATATTTTAAGATATTTTTATATTTTTAATTAATATTTTAAAACTAAATTTTTATTATTTACTATTTTATTATATTTAAAAAAAATTCATTTTTAAGTGATCAAAAATAACACCGACACAAAATTTTAATATTATCCGTGATAAAGCTCTAAAATGGGTCCTCGACTCCTCGTACGTACGTTACATGTCTCTGTCTAAGTCAAACCCGGCCCGGATTGACTAAGGATTTTAGAATTCTTAGAACCCACGTGCAGACTTGCAGCATCGCTTCAAACTTAGCTGAAACCCAGCCCACACCTGCCAAGCTCAACCAGTTGTCCAATCACAGCCTGAGTAACCCATCCTGCAACAGACTTGGATCCCAAANAAGGATTTTAGAATTCTTAGAACCCACGTGCAGACTTGCAGCATCGCTTCAAACTTAGCTGAAACCCAGCCCAAACCTGCCAAGCTCAACCAGTTGTCCAATCACAGCCTGAGTAACCCATCCTGCAACAGACTTGGATCCCAAAAATCTGGGCCACGTGCCCCACATTTAATTTTTGGCAATTGACCGTCACCGTGTATTAAATATTTTCTTCTTCTTCTTTTTTTTAATGTGTTATAAGTATCAAATATAAATCAACTCATTTATTACACGTATTTATTAATCATATCAATTTTATAATTGTGTTGAATTCTTATCATAATCATTTTAATGGATCAGATTGNAATGTCTTATAAGTATCAAATATAAATCAACTCATTTATTACACGTACTTATTAATCGTATCAATTTTATAATTGTGTTGAATTCTTATCATAATCATTTTAATGGATCAGATTGACACCCCCCCCCCCCCCCCCCCCCCCCCCCCCCCCCCCCCCCCCCCCCCCCCCCCCCCCCCCCCCCCCCCCCCNCCCCCCCCCCCAGTCTCTCTGTATGATAATAACCAATAGCTTTAACAGATCGTTTCACAACAATCCAACAAAAAGCAAAAAGATGGTGAAGATGTCATCTTCTACCTATAAAATTATAGCAAAAAACCTGTGTTCTAGGCTTCCCAGCCGAGTCATTCAAAAAACAAGATATAGCTTATACACATAATTTGTGTTGATTAATTTTTATCTTGAAAATAATAAAATAAAAAATTTAAAAAAAAACCTTTACACCGTCATATATATTTCATTTTTTTTTTTTAACGATCAAAGATGTCTAGAACAACTTATGTACACCTCGACTAATCTCCTCTCCAGTTCAGTCAAAGACAGGTCATTCAATTCACAACAAAATTAAGATATTCCTGAAGAATAAATATCTCATAATCTAATTTTAAAAAATTGTCAAAATTCGAATACAAAATATTCAAATCTTGAACTACCCTTGGGTTGATACTTTATTTAATAAACAACAATTTAGCTACTATACCCCCTGTGCAAACAAAAAGTAGGCTCCTCGGTCCTTACACACATATACTCTCTCCGTTCTTAAATATCTATCGTTTTACACAATTTTTTTTGTTCTATAATATCTGTCGTTTAATAAAACCATAGCATAATTAATAATTTTTTAATGCATTAAATTAAGTAAAAACTAAGTGTCTTTCATATTTCTTTTCTTTCCAATACATATTAAAAAAATATATTTTAGTCTTATATAATTATTTTTTTTTCTCATATTAGAGCTATTTAATAAATTCTTTAATTCTTGTACAAAAAATTTAAACGCCAAATATTTAAAAACGAAGAGAGTAGATGAAAAGTAAGAATCTTCGAGAACATAAAAAGTGAGAGAATTTAGCATGGTGACTTTAAATACCATTACGGGTCACGAAGAAGTCAAGTAATGTTAGTTAGGTACGTAGATTGAGAGCTCGTTGGGCCGCGGACAATTTTTCCTGGCCGCCATTCATTGCAGAAATGGTGCATTACTTTCTGTGGTTCATTTGTAGGACTTAATTTACATGATATGGTACATATGATCCACCCGATTATTATTTATTGAATAATTACAAATTTCATAAATAAATTTTTCCAAACAAAGACCACATGACAAATTAAAAATCACATGACAAAGTAACGATCTCAATCCCGATTTCATAACTTGGGTAGATCTTCCTAGAAACAACTTTTTAGATAGTGTCGTTTGAAATCAACAGCCTCCCTATTTTAACGNGTAGATCTTCCTAGAAACAACTTTTTAGATAGTGTCGTTTGAAATCAACAGCCTCCCTATTTTAACGCCAAAAAAATAATTGTTTTATTGACATTCAGCATTGCTTGATAGTAGCTCATTAAGATAAACATACCAATTAAATTCGTAAGCAAATTTAAAGCCATAATATCCATTGATGTAACCATTCCAAAATACCCGTTGTTTAGATCTTTTGGGTTTGAAAAAAAGATTGGAAAATACCCTTCTCTCATTAACTAGGACAAATTACACAGACTAACAAATTATAAACAAAAATTCAAATTAAAACACAACCCACAATCATAAATCATATTAGAAACAAAAATATCATCATAATTCAAATTCATTCAAAGTATAAAATTTCTATTTGCGGAATGGTATCCCCAAAATCTATGCTTAAATAACCAAGAACAGGGAAAGACAGAAAATTTTTTCATTTATTATGCAAGCTGCTTCAATGAAGAATCAAACTATTTATCAGTCATTCTCAAGGTTCTAAAAGGTAAGCATAACTTATGGATCCAAAACTTACTACCAAATCCAAACACATACAATGCAAGTACCAAATCAATAAACCTTGACACGTATATATCGAGAGACTCTAGGTTCCAAAACATTTGGCATTTCAATATCAAATTAACATTCACAAAACCTAGATCCAAAATCCCCACAAACCTCCAAAATAGAAAATTTAATATGTGTGAGACTGTGAAGTGTGCAATTGTGGGTGTGTGTGCATTTTTTTGTGGGACTCTGTGTGTGTGAGTGCGTGTGGTAATTGCGGTGGTGAAACTGAATCTAATTAAATCCACACCTAATTCCAATTAAAGAAACTCAACACAAAAAATAAAAAAGAGGCAATCAATTATTGTGTGTGCGCTTTGCGAGAGAGGAGAGAGGAAACTCTTTGAGAAATTTTGCCGAACTCGTGGTGGTCGAGATGGGTTTAGGGCTATGAATGGATGTTGGGTGGCAGTTAGTGCAAAAGAGAAAAGGGGAAGGAGAGTCGTAGAAGATGAAAGAGAGAGATACCTGAGGGTCGTTGTAAACTGGTAGTCATTCACAACGAAGGTCGCTGCCGGTGTTGTTTCACTTGGCAAAGGCAGCGGGCAGATGTGTGGCGTGGCAGAGGCAATGGGGAGAGAGAGAGAGGGAGACAGAGGGGAGGAAGGAAAGGAGCCAAAAAGGGGCAAGAGAGACCTGACTGGTCGCTGAATATGTGTGGCTATTGTCGGTGGTGGGTGACTGGCAACATTATGATGATGATAATTATGATGATGGGCGCTAACAGTGATGACGGTGGTGTTGGTGAACCGATTTCAAACATTATTTTATTTATTTATTATAGTTATAAGAAATTATATAAGTCCTAAAAGAAAAATACTTTAAAAAATCACCCCTAACACACCCTTAAAGACCTATTTTTCTTATTAAATTTAAGATGTTAATATTAGTCGTTGAATAAAATTTAAAAAAATCTCAAACGCAAAAAATAAAAATCATTTTATTTATTTTTGAAATTTGAATTGTATTGTACTTTATTATATAGATTAATTTAAGTTAGATAATNAGACAGAGGGGAGGAAGGAAAGGAGCAAAAAGGGGGCAAGAGAGACCTGACTGGTCGCTGAATATGTGTGGCTATTGTCGGTGGTGGGTGACTGGCAAGAGCGGAGAGGAAGGGAACCAATGGGAAGAGAGAGAGAGAGAGGAGTGAACAGTGGAAGGGAGAGGGAGAGATCTGTGAATGGAGTAAGGGGGAGAGAAAAATGTGATTTTCTCGGAAGCTAGGGCAGAGATGAGTGCGAGAGAGAGGAGGGAGAAGGGGCGTGAATTGCACAAGGGTGGGACCAGATTGGAATATTTTGCGCAGGAAAACAAAAATTAAAGAACAGTTTTCGACCATGGGATCTGATATAGATAAATTTAAAAATAACCTAGAACACGAAAATCTAAAGTTATTTTATTTATTTTTGAAATTTAAATTCTATTGTACTTTATTATATAGACTAGTGATTGTATATGTCTGAAGACACAGAATAATAAAAAAATGATCAACAATAAAAATATTTGTATTCACATCTAAAATCAAATCACAAACATAAATGAGAAATAAAAGAATTTAAACACCGATTATAATAGAAGGTAAGACATAATGGGATATAATGATGGTAGTAGAAGACGATGATAGTTGTGATGGGTGGGAATAACCGTAATTGTGGTAGTGGGCGACAATTATGGTTGTTGGTAGTCGTGGTCGTGGTGGTGATGAATGTGGATGGTGGTGAACGACAGTGATAGTTGTTACCAGTTGTATTGGTGGTGGCGATGGTAGATTGTGGTGGTGGGTGGTGACGTTGGTGGTGGTAAACGATAACAAATGTTTTTGGGCGACAATATGATGGGTGGTGGCAAATAACAGTGGTGGTAGGTGTTGTGAGGTTGGGTCATAGCAGTTGTTGGTGGTGGATGACGACGATAATAATGAGATGATGATAATAGTAATAATAAATATAAAAATGAGATGACGATAATTATGATGATGGGCACTAACAGTGATGACGGTGGTGTTGGGGTGACGGTGGTGTTGGTAGTAGTGGTGGTGAGACGATTTCAATCATTATTTTTATTTATTTATTATAGTTATAAGAAATTATATAAGTCCTAAAAGAAAAATACTTTTAAAAATCACCCCTAACACACCCTTAGGGACCTATTTTTCTTATTAAATTTAGGATGTTAATATTAATCGTCGAATAAAATTTAAAAAAATCTCAAACGCAAAAAATAAAAGTCATTTTATTTATCTTTTGAAATTTGAATTGTATTGTACTTTATTATATAGATTAATTTAAGTTAGATAATGATGAATCAGCCACCAATGAATACATATTAGCTTGTTCTCTGCATAAAAATAAACCAATAATGCAACTTCATACTCACCTATATCCACGGAAACCACCTCTCTTCTCCGTATACGAGAATTAGACCGTTTAAATCTAACCATCTCTACACTCTGTAATATGGAAAACTTATGCACGAGACTCTTCTTTATATTCAAGATGGTACCTTTTTCTGACCTGTTCTCATACTCTCTGATGGAAGCTCTCCAATTTACATTTATTGAGAATGCATGCTTTGAATAGAGAAAGAGTGCTCCAATAAATTAACTAGGAGGAAAGTTTGGTCTGTTTGATAGTGTAAATTAAGACTAAAGCCTCCTAAAACATTGCTGAGAATAGTGAAGTAAGAACAAAAAAAGAGTATATACAAAACCAATCCCCCAAATTGTGTGCTAGTGTCCCCCAATACCATGGTTACCACAATTCACTAAACCCTTAACGATCCACGATCTGAGTACATCAATCCGAAACGAGGTGGATTCGCAATCCAAATCACCAAAATTGACGACCCCAAATTGTAATATTAACCCTAAATCAATTCGTTTTAGAATATGTAGCACAAATATAAAATACATATTAATTGACTACATGTATATAGATTTATAATTATATATTGTTTTAGATAATAGAAAATCAAGCACAATTATACGATAAATGGTAATTAACTTAGCGTTTATGAATGTTTAAATATATAATGTTATATAGTAGTGAAAATAATCTATAAAAGAATTTCAAAACGAATTACGACACAAAATACCGTACCAGCTAAATTTACCCCCATTGTACCATGTACCTAAAAAAGTGTCGTACCATGTAACCGAACCTGTACCACGTACCAAAGCGACCCACGATCTAAGTAGAATTGCCCAAGACCAGGNGAAATAATCTACATAAGAATTTCAAAACGAATTGCGACACAAAATACCGTACCAGCTAAATTTACCCCCATTGTACCATGTACCTAAAAAAGTGTCGTACCATGTAACCAAACCTGTACCACGTACCAAAGCGACCCACGATCTAAGTAGAATTGCCCAAGACCAGGGGACCATTTCGAGCCTATCTCCTGGCAGAAGCAAGCACAAAGCAAAGCACCTCTGTTTTAGCTTTTAAGCCAGTACTTCCTCAGGTGCATTTCTTCTATAAATTCCATTTCCAAACTTCCAGAGCATTAGTTGGAAGTAGGAACAGTACACACTCATTATCTCACCTCTCTACAAAAGTAATCTCAAACACGGCTCATCCGACAATAGCCTGTCATTGAATTCATTAATGTTGAAACTAATTGACCTCTCAGTACTGTGATGTCCAACAGGAATTTTGTTAAAGCTTTTTTTGTCCTCCTTGATGTTACTAATACCACCCAATCTTTCACCTGGGAGGATGATACACATCTTAAGGATGTGCAACTCCAAAACTCAGAAAATTTATAACCTCGACTCAAAAGTGCTTCAAACCACTCGTTCACACCATTAATATATTTCTTGATGGGTCTTGAACTACTCTTTCAAGCATAGTTTGAAAACCCAGCCCGGACATCAACCCGGAAAAGAGACCAGATCAATGGGTTAGTAATTCAAATAATTTAACAAATAAAAAATAATTATAAATAGACTAAAAAATCACAATAATTATGCAAATAGCATGTTTAATATATATTAATCAAACAAAACCCCCAAAATCATCAAACATGTATCCAATGCATTCATGCTTAATGTTATCCAAAGCAAGGCACATGTAAATTGTAATCCACTTGAAACTATAAATACTACTACTATTATCAAATAACTAATCTACAATGGTACAACTCAATTATATATTATGAACAACAAGAATGCTCAATATTTAAAACCTATCATCAAGAATCCTCGACATCACATTTCATAGCAACAATATGTAATAACCAATATGATTTATCCTCTAAGCCACCTATATATTATCAATGAATATGAACTTATGAATGCATT
The DNA here is from genome assembly GCA_963454935.2 of Ilex paraguariensis. Taxonomy (NCBI): domain Eukaryota; kingdom Viridiplantae; phylum Streptophyta; class Magnoliopsida; order Aquifoliales; family Aquifoliaceae; genus Ilex; species Ilex paraguariensis. Next base: position 894,220 of record CAUOFW020001369.1, read on the forward strand.
CGTGGGATGTCAAGGTCCTTCGTATGGATTGAATAATTATTGAAACGGGTAATCTGATTATCACTGTATATGAAATCTGATAAATGTTGAAATTGATAGGCCAAAATTTACAAATCGACTAAATCTGAAATAGACAAAAAAAAAAAAAAACTACATATACCACAATATAATAGCACAGAGAGAGAGAGAGAGAGAGAGAGAGAGAGATCTAATACCAAATGATGTCCTTCAGGTTGTCGATTAACAGATGAAGATCTATGTGAGTCGAAGATCTGAGAATCTGAGTAGTTCGAGTCTTCGATTGAGTGATATTGAGCTGCTAAGTGATGAGAGAGGACTAACCCCAGTCGGTGTCGAGGAAAAGCAGAGGGCAAAGGCAAACAAAATAAACGGTGAAATGGAATTTAGGCAAAAATACCCTAGAACTTGCATTTTATACCATTTGAATTAAACTGCCCAGTTTGGTCTAAACCATCCGGTTCAGCAAGTTAGTAATCCCACCTGTTTCCGCAGGTGGAAGAAGGTAGTCTTGCTCATGGTAATCCCACCTGTTTCCGCAGGTGGATGTATCGTGGGGTTGGCTTCACGATCAATATAGGATAAGCTTTGCAGGCGGCCCGAGCGGAAGTCATCTTGGACCTCACCAGTATATTAAGACTCATCAGCTTCTGGAGTGCAACATCTGCCATCTGGGCTCTTATTTCAACCAGTATTGGCCTGCAGAAAGACTCATTAAAGGGAGGGAATTACTGTACATTTTGTTAGAGCATTGACGTACTTTAGGGCTTACCGTGCCTTTTGGCTTCAGTCTATGCTTGAAGGACAGCTTGACTAACTTCCATCCCCTGCACAAGAAGATCATACTTCTGGTTTTCCTCCTCCCCCCCTTCCCAACCATCCCCACAAAACCCAGAAAAGGAAAACAAAAAGAAGCCAGATTTCTCTCTTTACAAAAGAATAAAAATGAAAAGAAACAGAACATAAAAACAAAAACAGTGACATATCATATTCCAGAAAGAAGAGCATAAAGCAGTTATATGTGAATACTTCATTAGAACAAAAAGCGTAGCCTTTCTTCTTTCGCTTGAATATTCCAAATTGCAAATTGCCTCCGTATATGCCAACAAATCAAAGTATGCATCCAATAGCATCATATAACAGGTGCAACTGATTTTATTATATGCTTACAGTAAAAGGGATGGTGGGAACAAGAAAAAAAGGAGTGTAATACTTGTAACGCGAGAAATCAAAACTTATATTAAATTAAGCAGAAAAAATAATCTGTAAGTTACAGAACTTGCTTTTTTCAAGTGACAATTGAACAAGAAATTGCCAGGTCAACTTCGGATTCTCAGCACTATTCCTTCTGGAAGAAAGAGAGTACAAGATCTGTGTGTACAGAGAAGAGCTGTGTGTCCACGAAAAGCTGTTTCACAGAATACAAGGAAATGCCGCATTAGTTTGCTCCCAAAATCATTATATTAAACTGAATTAAGAGAAAAACAGATGATAATTTGGGCTACACTGAGAAGCACAGGCATATTGCTCGGGATAAATACTATGACTACAACGTTATATGTCATCTAAGTAATATACTAAAGCAAATGGAAGCAAACATAAAGGGTCCTGTATAACCACAGTAAGAACATAGTTATCAAAAACTGCCATAACACCAAGAGAACGTGTCTTATGCTACAAAATATATAGCAGTGTCATATTAGCCCCTGGTAAAGCTGCAATGAAAGATTATTACAAAATCACTTCAGGTTATGTAACAGAGCTCAAGTCGCACAGGAAGCTCCAGGAACAAACCTTCATAAAAGATCGATCGCGACTAGGAAAGGACTCAATAAAACTCTCCTTCAGAAGCAATGATACCTGATGACAAAAGGGAAAACAATTTGGGTTATGTTGATAGGAAAACAACACGCTCATTACAATTCAAGTGATGTAAATCATCTACAAGTTACTGTAGAACATGTATTTCACATCTGTGGTCAAATGTATGCTGGTATGACTGTTTTTGTGTGCATCAAACTATTCATTTTTTTGCAAGACAGGTATCAGATAATAAAAGGCCCCAAATGCACCACCATAATAAAACAGGTTCAGACCGAATGATACCCTAAATATTCCAATCAGATAAGCACCTCAATGCTTCAGCAATGATCAAAATTTTGTTTCTTCGGTCATCTAAGAAACAAAAACATTTTGACATGTTTCGGAAATATTTTGACCCGTTTCAGAAATATAATGAAAAAAAATAAAAAATTGNGCCTCAATGCTTAAGCAATGATCAAAATTTTGTTTCTTCGGTCATCTAAGAAACAAAAACGTTTTGACGTGTTTCGGAAATATTTTGACCCGTTTCAGAAATATAATGAAAAAAAATAAAAAATTGAAGTATTATTTTTCCAAAACATTGGTTAAATTATACGAAAACATCTTGAAACATTGTGAAATAATTGTATAAATGCATTGAAACATTACAAAACACCTTGAAACATTATGAAATACCTCGAAGTATTAGAATTTTGATTCCATCATTGATTTGTTTCGGTCTCCTTGAAAATAAAAACGTTTCAGACATTTCGACCATTTCGAAACGAAATTTTAATCCTTGTGCTTCAGATATTTTACAACTATCCCAACGCTCCTCCGTACTCAAATCTTTACAATAATATTTTGGCAAGCTCATGAAAGAACAAGATGACCAAGGACACCCTAAATCCTGAATAATCGATGTATGTACAAACTGAAAATGTTCTACAGATCACAAAAGGGAAAAAAAAAAAACACACCCTTTAATCCATGTGTTATTACTTTGAACACATTTCCAATTTCAATCAGGTTCCCTCATATGTCAAGTCAGAATTTAATTTCCATAACTAGAAACATTTGGTCCAAGGAGTATTAGTATACTAAGATAGCATTCTCTTTCTAAGTAACAATAAATCACAGATCATTTTCAAAAATTAAAAATCCAAGTCCCCCAAAACTATCAGTTTCCAGGAATAAAGAAATGCTTGTAGCCATTATATTCCAGTCAAATAATTGGTGCAACAGAAAGCCTATTCAGAAAGGAAACCAAACCTTATCATCGTTGGATTGAACATTCGTAATTGTGTGAGAACGTAGGTTAGAGCAAAGAGAATCCACGTAAGATCGTAACACTGCCAGGAAACCCTTGGCAGCTTCCACCTACAGATAATAAGAATGCATGTAAAACAATTAAAAACTACCTGCAAGCCAGCTATTAAAAGTGAACAATTGAACATGGAAAAAACAAGAAATTTAGCATCAAATCTATTGCAAGAGTTGCAAATGAATTGGAAAAATGCATTAAACTTTAGATCGTGCAATTTTTTCTTCTGCCATATCTATCGTTTACAATGCTCACAAACTTCACCACAATTTTTTGAATTTTACTTATTTTGTTGTAAATCATAGCAAATCAGCTAATCACTGATTGATTCCAATGCCTTCAGTTCCATGACAAGGGACTGACACCAATGATAACTGAAAATTCAGAGCTAAGAACAATGGTAATAATGGTTTTAGGATATACATTCAGTTTTGAGAGATTATTAGAAATGAGAAAGAGGGTCAAGTACAAGAATATACCTGCACGTCCGTACAATCATAAACTGGTCTTTTTCTCCCCAAATAACTTTCTCCCACAAGCTTTGCATGATAAGGGCCTAAGGAATAATACAACTCCTTCTGTTTTGGTAGTTGTGGTATTGTTGGTGACTTCACCTATTGCCTCAAGGCAACAAATAGCAAATCAGAAAGCTATGCTTAGAAGTATAACATAAATAATATAACAAAAAAAATAAGGAAGCATAGAAACAACAAAACTTTTGCAAGCCAAAGAACCAATATAACAAAAACACAAGAAAGCAGTTGCAAGCCATAGTGAGTTCAGAACCCACAAGGGCATGCACCTAGTAGCCCATTATTTTAGAACTTTCCTAAATAGAACTAGAGTGCCTCCAAGGTCATGTCAACAATATCAATGCAGACTGCCAAATCTATACTCCCCAAAAAAAACGCTAATAATTAACCCCACACCAGGCAGATTGAATATTATCTTAATAATTTTGTTCATCAAATTCAGCGACAGATCAAATTTATTCATTACTTCCTAATTTCTTGAAAATAAATGCAAAGAAAAGGTTCTAGAGGTCAGCAACCTTGTATGCATGGGTATTCAAACGTTAGAGGGGGCTTCTTATACAAATGTCAACTGTCCATATCTAAAATGAAAAGATTTTATTCAGGAACCTGAAAACCTTCAAAAATTCAATATTAAAATGAATCATGCATAACTTCTTTCGATATATGCATAGGAAAATGGTGTTGCACGTCTTTTACATTCAAGATCAATGAGATGTGCAAGTGCACAATGCACTTCGTAGATTACATCCCTCTCAACATGTCTATCTGATTGGCTGAGAGGGCTTTAAAAATTATGGGATACAGCCTTTCCTCTCCCTACCACTTGTGAGTTTAATGATTAACGAGAGAGGCTTTTCACTCCTTTCTTTCAAATCATTGCTTTTTTCACCCTATTGTTTAAAATACACACCTGATTCTTGTTGGCATCAACAAGGATGACATTCGCTAACTTCGATTGCACCTCAGGGGTTTTGTTCTTCACACCAACCTAATAGAACACCACCAAATGTCAGGAAGACAGTAGCTGAATTTTAAATAATTATAAATTTGTAAGCACGGAGCATGGTACTAAGAAACATGAACTCCATCATACTAAATATCAATTAAATGAATATGAAGAAACATCAAGCACAAAAAAATGACCAACTACTACATGATGGAATCAGTAAAAAGCACCGGTAGAAGATAGTAACATGCTAAGAACAGGAGACAAATACGATACGATACGGACACGTCGATAAGAAATTTTTTGAAAAAATAAGACACGAACACATTGGGGATAAGTTAAATAATATGTATTTATATATATAAATATCTATATAAACATATAATCATGTGATAAAATAAAAATATTATAATAATAAACTTTTAATTTATCCTTTCCCTAATTTTAAAAATTCACATTATGATACCACTGTATAAAACATACAATATAAGATATACCGATACACATTCAACATTAACATCCATGATCCAACAGTCAATGACTATTACAATTTTATTTTCAAAAATATTCCACCTTGTAACACTAATTTTCATCAATTTTAAATAGCCTCATTTTGTAACCCCATTTTTTCAAACATTACTTTCATATTAAAAGATTATTCCATTTGTATATAAATTCGTATCTGTATCCAAAATTATGATACATTCATGTCCTATCTTCAATGTAAAGATTATAACTCCGTTTATATGATAACTTTAACGCATATCTCTTTAAAATTACAAAAATAACTTTTAATTATAAAGTTATCTAAAAAGTTTAAAAAAAAAAATTCTCAAAACATGTCCCTAACGTGTCAACCCCGTGTCCCCAATGTGTCCTAAAAAAAATTTAACAATAAAAAATTGAACACTCATTTTAGCGTGTCCAACATGTGTTCGAAGCATGTTTGTGTCCCAAACTTGTCCAAGCGACACTCTAGCCAGAATGAAGTGTTTCTGCTACCTAGGTAACATGCATTATATATTTTTCATTAAGACAATATCAATTAATAACAAACAAGTCCTCTCCTAGCCAAATAAGCAACTCCACTAACATGTAAAAATATACAACCAATACAACGCATACAACATTCCGACGATGTCACAATATGGATGCATTTCATAAGCATGACAAAACATAATATAAAAACCANTTAACATGTAAAAATATACAACCAATACAGCGCATACAACATTCCCACGATGTCACAATATGGATGCATTTCATAAGCATGACAAAACATAATATAAAAACCATAAAAATTTTAATCCCAAAACAGATAAAAATTAAGTCTCTTTAAAACAAGATACACTTTGGGAGCAAATGAGTTATTAAAATCTCCTCATTTGCATATCCATTCCACTACGATGCCTCCACCTGAAATGCATGCTTTGATGGATCCTTTTAGAGTGAATTGCATTCTTAGAAGGATGATCAGATGCAATGAAGCTTAAGATACAAAAAAACTCACTATGTATGGAACAGGTGCATCCAAAAAGTCCACCATGTCATTTGGCAAAACCTGAAGTTCATGTTCAGGGTTAATAAAAATAATGATCCCACAAAAATAGCCAAAAATGAACTGAGGATAGTAGGTTAAATGTTCCTATTAATTCAAAAAAAAATCCCATAGAAAAGAAAGGAATAATACCGGCATCAACAAGCTCTGCCACTGATAAGGGCGAATCAGGGGAATAATTGATAAAACTGAAGCAGACAATACTCCCTGTATATGAACAAATACAACAGTGAGAAAGAAACCTAAACATCTTGAGGTTTAGTATTTTACAGGGTAAAAACCCTAAACCAGATGTCTTAAGAAAGGTTGCATCCACGTAAAACATTATTTTCTAATCAAGCCTCCTTCCAAACCAGGTGCCCTAGCTAAACTTTTAAGCATGATTAACTGTCCAAACTATCCACAAGATAGTCCATATACTGAACAAGTAGGGATTAGAAGTTTAGCTTAAAAGTTAATCAATTGCTGATTACATGTTTGCAACACAATGACCAACAACTGGAGGATAAATCCAACAGAAGATAGAATAAATCACAAGGAAAAGGACCATTCATCTGCTAAAAATATGATTCATGTGATCTGATTTAAGAGACATACCAAATTAGAACAAACAACAACAATTTGCTTCTCCAGCAAAGCCCCAGCGAACAGTGTTAACACCTGTACAGAGCAGAAATAATCAGTGTACATCAAAACCCTATAAACAATCAGCATTGGTAAACAACAGATTTTAAGTACCCAAGTTTCAGTGCACTTTGTGCCTAAACATGTCAAGTCATTAAAATATCTAAACAAAAGTAAGGTCATCATAGCTTAAAAATAGAACTGCAACAAATGTAAATATAGGCCAATCGAAACGAAATTTCAGACATTCTAACCTAGAAATAGAACTCGCTACATGATTTATCACAACATGATTGTTGCAACCACAAAGGAAATAGCAGATGAGTTATGCAAATTATTTCCTCTGAAAAATATCCTTTTTTCAAATTGGAGCAGACACTTACATGCTCAAGTCGCAAGGATCCACATAAACATGCAACTGCCCAAACAGATAAAGCAGTTGCCTCCTCCTCTGCCATGAGTGCACAGTGTGCCTAATAGAACGTAAATACATTATTAAAACCTAGCTTTTCTGGGGAAAGAAAAATCGAATCAAGTAGTAAGTACCATAAAGAAGTTAAAAGAAAACCGTAAAAGTATCAGACATGTTTGAGAGAGAGAGAGAGAGAGAGAGAGAGCACTTTCAGATATTAGTACAACAACATGGTATACCTCTGCATACTCCAAACTTGAACTACATGACTTCAAATCATTCGCTGAACCAGCAACATGGAGAACTGTTTCATCAGGTCTATGAAATTCCAACGAATGCAGGTGCTCCAAAGGGTGGAACTTAATTGTTGAACCCCTAGCTGGGCACCGTAACTGGTAATACCCACATATTATTTGTAAGGATCCATGGTTATTGGCCTGCATGTGTCAGGAAAAAAGGAGATAAAAGAACATGTGAATTGCCAAGAAAAAACCTCAGGAGCACAAAAAGGCAAGGAAGAGAGCTTAAGAATAATATGGGAATATCTGAAGCTAGATGCAAACCTTAGCCCATTCAAGAATATCACTGTGTTCGTTAGAGCACTCTTGGCCAGAAAAGGATGCCTCTTCCATCTCAACCTCATCAATATCCCTCCTGAAATTTCTATCTTCAGTAGGAGAGCCCCGCAAACTGCATCAAGCAAATTCTGTGGTATATTAGCAGCTGTTTGCAATCAAACACGATATGTATATCACAAGAAATAGAGAAGCAACGCAGTCAAGGCATCTGTGCTGTGATCAGGTTTATGATTCCTCCACAAGGAGAGGCCCAGGAATTATACAGGCAACAAAATCATATTGCTAGCTTTACCTTCATTCAATTGCAATCTGTATTTTTTCACACATCCTCATACACACAGCAGGGAGAATATGTATCTTGCCCATGCTCTGTTTATTTTAAGTTGCATCTCCAAGATTCCAACCCTTGCTTAGTCAGATTCATACAAATTTATGTAGAAGGCAAAAACTTTACCCCCTCTTGTAGTTCAAAATTTTTGTGCAGAGAAATAGTCAATTTCAGTAAGACGTAAAAAAAACTTTGCAGTGTCTTAAATAACTTAAAGAAAAAAAATCAATTAGATCTATTGTAGCTATCCCCATGGTTTCTGGTAGATTATTTTCAAATGTTTCCTGGGAAGGGAGATAAATAACATAGATTCTAGATGTGCAATGGTTTGTATTGCAAAATCCATCAAATCAAGAGAGAAGATTTGGTTTGAGAACAGATATAGCTTAATGCAGATAATTAAGCAATGACATAGCATTAACTGATCATGGGCTGCATGAAGATGATAGTTGTTCAGAAACAGTCAAAGACAAAGACATGCCTTGAGGAAGATTCAGAGCTGTCGTACTGTTGAGATCGTAGAAGTGGCCATCGCATTTCTGCTGGTTGCTTGTTGGCTACGATATCATCAATATAAGTTTCACAACCTTCAGAAAACTGTGTTCTAGCTTCTGATTCTTTTTTAGCTGCAAGCTTCTGTGTGTCAAGATCAATGGGAACGACAACATTAACACTCATGCTTTCCTTTGACAAGTGACTATCCTCCTCAATACTTTGCTGCTCCTGATGACACTCATCATCTGCGACTCTTCCAGTGATACAGACACTCGTGCTTGATTGGGAGGGTTCTACAGATCCATTTGGCATGTCATCTGCTCTATGCTCCAGTGAAGCACTATCAGATTTTCCTTCTGAAGCTTCTTCCGTGCAATTCCCCTCAGGTAATTCCAAATCTAGTTCACCAATATTCTTTGTCAACCGTTCCAACCTCTCTTCAGTGAAGATGCTGCAGGGGCAAGGGGGATAATTTAAAAAAACAAAACAGTAATAGAAGAACAAAAGGAACAAAATCGTCAAAACAACTAATCAGAAAAAAGAAGGGTCAAAAGTGTGCAGTAATAAGATCACAATTAAACCAAACTCGTACATCATATATAAATTATTCAAAATTCTGTTTAATAGTCGCAATTTAGAGCTGATACCAAATTCAGGACATTATGACTAGTCCGTGTTTCATTTTGCTCCATTTTTAAAGCAACATGCACAACATTCTATTTGCCACACGCACACAGATGTCAAGGTACTGATGTAAATCAGCCACATACATCTAGGCTTGAAGTTTCTGATGCAAATCAGAAAACAGTTACTATACGCACATAGGAGGACATACATGAACTGATTTTTGAAGACAAGGACGTCCCTTGGGAAGACCTTGGGATAAAATCTCTTTCCTGGCGTCACTTTAGGTATCAACGTCCAAGAGATTCCATTATTGTTAATTAAAGACCATTGGGCTGCAGTGTATGAATTGTGAAGCTATACCAACTAATTCATAAATTTGGTTTCATTGCTTTTTGAATTTTGCGTCAAGCTGGATTAAGCATTTCTTTCCTGTTTTTCTTCTTGTTTTTTCCCTTATGAGGACTCCCTGTTCTCCCATGTACCTTTACACTTTTTACTTAATAATATTCTTTTGTATTTTATCAAAAAAAAATGTCTATCAATATACATGAGTTAATATTTACATATATCTAAAATAAGCCATTCTAGGTGGTTCTCACTCCCCACAACTAAAATATAAGCCACTTTATTCATAGTCACCCAATCTACACCCAAACTCTGCAGCTACTAAATTATATTGCTTTTTACGAAAAAGCTCAAAACTTTACAGTCAGACACAATACTTCCTTCCTTTTTACTTATAGGAATGTGACAATTCAGGTTTCGAAAGTAATAGCATCAGACTGAACAGGCTCATATTGCCATATGGAACAGGGTATGCACATAGTTCATAACCCAAAGCATGTAAAACAGGAAACCTGTATCTGCGAGGAGAATTAGTTGGGTTCACTAAGAGTCTAGATACCTCCTTGTTAATGCCCCAGATTTCTTTTTCAGCAGGGGGCATTCATAATCCAACATCCACAGAAATAATAACTCTACCAAGTCATCTCCACCCCAAGTCCAAGCAAAACATGACCACACAAACTATTATTAACTAGGCAACAATAACAGACAAAAGATCTGATTTAGGCATTAACACACCTATTCAATACACCAAAATGCAGCTCAAAAAATGGAAGCCTCGAAAGAATGCAATAACACCGGCGTGTGGTTAAAATATGGTGGCTTGAAGTTGAGCGAAAAGATTGGCCATCTGAAACCATGGATATCAATCCAGAGGGCTTTTGCACTATTTCTTCAACTAAAACACAGCAACCATACAGAGTGGAATTATCGGCAACCTAGAAAACAAAACTGTGTTAGATTTTTATTCTCAAAGACAAAATTTCTTGAAATACCAAATTTAACCACAACATGTATAAAAGAAACAATTATCAGTTCACACCATATAAAAAATAATGCAAAAAATTTGACTCAAGTCAAGAATAACAACCATAATCTATAGTTCAAAAGACGTGAATGCAGAGTTCAAAAGACGTGAACGCAGCCTAACAACATGCCATTTTTATTTTGCACTTTAATTTCTTGACTTTACATGCTTTACATGATAGCATGTCAAGATTCTTCCTAAGGTGAATCATTGATCAGGTAATTGCTCTTACACAACTTTAGTGGTTTTTATTAATTCAAATCAGAGCTCTCTGATGCTAAATTGCTACATTCTCAGTTACTTTATAGCCTTTTTCCCTAGAGAAAACTTCAGCGTATATGAGAACAAAACAAGGATGACATAGAACGAGGTCTTTAACAAGGCAATGTCATAGCATTTTAACTACAACATAAATAATTTAGACAAATAGTGCGTTAAAGTTCACTAGGATAGAAGGGTTTGTATAGAAAGCATTCTTAACATCCACACGTCATTATCCTATTATGGTAAGAGCTACACCCATCCTCAGCATGCTCAACAATGAGTATTTCCAATACATCATCAGCTTTGCAGTCATAATTTTGGCCCTTTGCCTACAAACACTCGGTCATTCAATCGTGTTCACTGAACACCTTGGGAATAATCAAGCTAAACAAGTAGGAAACAATTTTTTTTTTTTTT